>CM076570.1:995073253-995393446 GCA_034641835.2 Pinus albicaulis | reverse complement strand
GTGGTATCAAAGCCTATTACAAGGCTGGGACCCTATTGGGCCAACTGACGTTACAATTGTATGTGTGTCTTGCACAGTTAGATAAATAGATGGAACGGCAAACAAGATAGACACCTTTACGACAGCAACAGCGGAATGTCGGAGACATTCAACCGCCACCAAAGGGAAACCCCGAAATGTGGGTTCAATTGGGAATAGAGCAGCATCAACGGTCTAATAGATTGATGGAAGAACAACAACAGCAGACTCGCGTTCTGTTGCACACAGTACAACAGTTACAGGAAGAAATGGAGAGAGTACGAAGGGAAAATGCTAGGATGATGCAGGAACAGGAAAGGATCCTAAAAAGCCTTTCAGATAAACAAAATCAGAGGATTGAGAAACCCAGTGCTGGCAGAGAATTTCAACAGGGAAATGAGCAGCAAACAGATGAACAAAATGTGAGCCAAAAAGAAAGAAGTGTGTCACAGCGGAGTCATCCAAACAGGAATTTTAATGAGGCTGAATCTGAGAATGAAACCGAACGGAAGACAAGTAAAAAGCAAAAGGTGGAGCTGCACGGAGAATTCAGAAAGATAAAACTGCCTACGTTCGATGGCGAAAAAGAGGAAATAGCTGAGGCATGGTTGATTAATATGAACAAATACTTTCAGGTGTATGAATATGACAGTGGTCTTAAAGCGCGGTTAGCCATTTACCAGCTAAAAGACAAAGCCACCTTATGGTGGGAAGAAGTAAGGAACGTGCGGGGAATAGAGGATTCCGATGTGACATGGGAAAAGTTTCAACAGTATTTCAAGGACAAGTATTTAACTGAGCGTTTTTATGATGAAAAAGCTCAATAATTCCATGAGTTAAGGCTAGGACAGTTGACCATGGATGAGTACGTCACCAATTTTACATCATTACTGCGCTATGTACCGCATTTAAGAGAAGAGAAAGCCAAAGTCCAAAGATTTCTGAGCAGTTTACCTGTTCACATGAAGGAGCGTATTGAGTTTGAAAATCCTAAGACAATGGACGAGGCTATTAGAAAGGCAAGGCTGTGTTATCAGCAAGCAAAAAATAAGATAGACCAAGGAAAAGGATGGCAACCAAGGAAGGATAGCAGAAACAATGATGGATTCAAGAAAGGCAAAACTAGCAATTTCAGGAGTAACACCAGAACCTCAATTAACAAGCAATTCGGGAGGAACCATCAGTGGATTAGATGGCCCGGGGAAGACAAAACAATGGAAGCTTCAAGTAAACCTAAACAGCCACAAAACCAGAGGCCACCTCTGCAGTGTTGGGGCTGCGGGGCAGCGCACTACTACCGAGATTGCCCACAACGGGGTAAAACCGAGACAGTAAATAATTTGCAGGAAGCCTCTACTATGGGAGATGTTGCTCGAAACATACCCAGAATTAACGCAGCACTGGAGGACCGGCAAGCCGATTTTCAGCCCACCATGATAGAACTGGAAGGTAAATTGTTATCCCAAACTGTTTCTGTTTTGGTAGATCTGGGGGCCAGTTTAATTTATATAAGTCCTAAATTAGTAGAAATCTGTAAATTTCCAAGTCAAAAGTTTAAAAAGTCATGGTTGGTCCAGTTAGCTACAGGGGCTAAAAGGAAAGTTAGTGCCAAAATACTGGACTGTGCACTGCAAATCGGTGGACAGCAGTTGGTAGTGGACTTAAATGTTCTGCCTTTCGGATCTTATGATGTACTGTTGGGTATGGATTGGTTGGAGAAGCACTAGACGCTTCTAGACTGTAAAGAGAAGATAGTTTATTACAGGGATCATAATGGTATTCGCCATGAGATTCAAGGCATAAGGAAGCCTGTACATCTGCGCCCAATTACAGCTTCCCAAATGGGAAGATGCATAAGGAAGGGATGTCAACTGTATGCCATACAAGTCAAAATAACTGAATCTAAGAATAAAACTGCTGCATTAGAAGATATCCCTGTAATACAGGAATTTAAGGATGTATTTCCTGAAGAGGTGCCAGGATTACCACCAAAAAAAGAAGTGGATTTTACCATAGAATTGCTGCCAGGAGCATCACCAATCTCGCGAACTCCTTACCATATGAGTGTGCCTGAATTGACCGAGCTGAAAATGCAGCTTCAGGAATTATTGGATAATGGGTACATACGACCCAGTGTGTCACCCTAGGGAGCACCTGTGTTGTTTGTTAGGAAGAAGGATGGAACCATGCGCATGTGCATGGATTATCGACAATTAAACAAGCTGACTATTAAGAACAGGTATCCTCTACCCCGTATTGATGATTTGTTTGATCAGGTAAGGGGAGCTACTGTGTTTTCAAAAATTGATTTGCGGTCTGGTTATCATCAAATCAGAATTAAGGATGAAGATATACACAAAACTGCTTTCCGCACACGGTACGGCCACTATGAATTCGTGGTATTACCTTTTGGGTTAACTAATGCACCAGCCACTTTTATGAGACTGATGCATAGTGTCTTTCACCCTTACTTGGATAACTTTGTGCTAATCTTCATTGATGACATATTAATTTATTCAAAGAATGTGGAGGAACACAGGGAGCATTTGCGAGTGGTATTGGAATTGTTAAGGAAGCATCAGCTATACGCAAAACTCAGCAAGTGCGATTTCTTCAAGGAAGAAATACAGTACCTTGGGCACGTAATATCTAAAAAGGGAATAGCGGTAGACCCGGAGAAAATCAAGACCATTATGGAATGGAAGGTGCCACAAAATGTGGCAGATATACGATCTTTTATGGGTCTCGCTGGTTATTACCGGCGGTTTATAAAGGGGTTTTCAAAGATAGTCTTTCCCATTACTTCCCTGCAAAGGAAGGGAAAGATTTTTAGATGGACAAAGGAATGTCAGGATAGTTTTGAGAAATTAAAGCAGTTATTGACAACAACACCTGTACTAAGTGTGGCAGACCCGGATAAAGAATTTGAAGTTTGTATAGATGCCTGCAAGGAGGGAGTTGGAGTTGTATTATCACAAGAGGGAAAGGTGATAGCATATGAATCTCGCAAGTTAAAAGATTATGAGCAGCGGTATTCCGCTTACGATTTGGAGCTGACCGCAGTTGTGCACGCTCTCCTAGTATGGAGACACTATCTACTTGGAAAAAGGTTTGTATTAAAGACTGATCATAGTAGTTTAACCAACTATTTTAAACAAGCTGATTTAAACTCCCGACAAGCAAGATGGAATGCTTTCCTGAGTGAGTTTGATATAGATTTGCAGCATGTAAAAGGTAAAGAGAACAGGGTAGCAGATGCTTTGAGCAGAAAACTGCACGGCGTTTACGAGTTATATGTTAATCAAGTTGAGTCCAAATTTTTGGATCAAATCAGAATGGAAGCAGACCAGGATCCTGAATATAAATATTTGTGGCAGCAAACACAAGCACCTGAAGGCCAAGGTGGACAGGGAGATTATGAGATCAACCAAGATGGGTTGTTGGTTTTCAAGAAGAGGATAGTTATCCCAAACCGAATGGAATTAAAAACCATGATACTAGATGAATATCATAGAAGCAACTATGCGGGACACCCAGGGTATCAAAAGATGCTGACAGCTATTCGAAAGGATTACTGCTGGTCAGGCATGAGAAAATATATAGCGAATTATCTGAGTAAGTGTTTAGAGTGGTAGCAAGTGAAGGTGGAGCATAGGCATCCTGCTGGATTAATGCAGCCCATACCTATCCCTGAATGGAAATGGGAGGTAATCTCATTAGATTTCATTACTGGACTACCAAAAAAAAAACGAGGAAATGACTCTATAATGGTAGTTGTAGACCGATTAAGTAAATCGACACATTTTATACCTGTCCAATCCACTTATAAAACAGTACAGATAGCCGACTTATTTATGCGTGAGATCTTCAGGCTGCATGGCATTCCTAAGACTGTTATTTCAGACAGGGATGTAAAGTTCACATCAGCTTTCTGGAAGGCCCTGTTTACAGGTTTAGGGACGCAAGTACATTTTAGTACTGCATACCATCCGCAAACGGACGGTCAAACCGAGCGAGTGAACCAGATACTGGAGGACATGTTAAGGATGTATGTCATGCAGCAACCCGTTAAGTGGGAAGAGTATCTACATTTGATAGAATTTGCATACAACAATGGTTATCAAGAGTCCTTAAGGATGAGTCCGTTTGAGGCATTATATGGGCGGCAGTGCAGAACCCCCATTAATTGGGGCAGCCCTGAGGCTAAACTAATGTTGGGACCAGATATGTTAGCAGAAATGGAAGCGGAGGTAAAGAAGATCCGACAGAATTTGAAGGCAGCACAAGACAGGCAGAAAGTGTATGCGGACAGGAAGAGATCATACCGTGAATATGAAGTTGGAGATCACGTGTATGTCAGGATTAAACCAAAGAAGAGCACATTGAGATGGGCATCTTGTGCAAAACTAGCACCTCGATTCTGTGGTCCTTTCCAAATATTGGAAAGAGTGGGACCGGTGGCGTATCGCTTAGCGCTTCCTAGCCACATTCGGGTGCATAACGTCTTTCATGTATCGTTATTGAAACGATACGTTCATGATCCTAGACACATAATCCATTGGCAAAACATTCAGGTAGTGAATACATAATGGTTAAAATGATAGTGTGATGTTAAAGACTTACATGAGTAACATAAGCTTATTTTGTGCAGGTAGAACCGGACGGAGAGTTTCTGGTCGAGCCTCACAATATAATAGACCGGAGGGAAATCATGCTCCGAAAACGAGCCATCGCCCAGGTTAAAGTGCAATGGAAGCACTTTGGACCTAAGGAGGCCACTTGGGAAGACGAGAGATTCGTCCGTGAAGCTTATCCAGAACTTTTCTCTGCGAGAGAATAAGAACACCGGGGACGGTGTTCTCCCCTGGGGGGGGGAACAGTGGAAACAAATAGTTAGATGTTATTATTATTAACTAAGGATTAGTTTGGAATTGCTGTGTCATCTTTTCTTAGATAAGAATATGTGAACAAAAAATCAAATGTTCATTTTAATAAAGATTTACTGTGGAATTGGTTAAGTAAATGATTAGTAAAAGTAAAATCAAGATCTGGTGTTAGTTAGAAAAAACAGTTTCACAGTTATCCAAAAACTCTGGAATAAATAAAGCATTCCAAGGAGAGTTTGGGGTTGGATCTGTGCAGAAAGAAACTCTGTAGGCTGGAAGCAAAAACTGATTTTCCAGAACAGATAATACCCTGGGTTGGAGTTCTGGACCGGATTGTCCCGTGAGCTCCCCAGGACTGCTGTTTTTTCACTGGAGTCGGAGAGTTTGGACCGAACTGTCCTGAGAACCTCCTCCAGGATTTCTGTACTAACGACGACTCAGATTTGAGCTCGGGGGAGAGCTGTAGGATGTAATTGCCCAGCTCGTGGAAGGGAGGCATAACTACAGTACTCGGAATTTCGGGTCAGATGAGTAGATTTTCCGTATTTGTTATTAACAGGAAAGGATAATCACTGGTTTCCATGGTGATAGACTAAAGGGCTTATATTCTTATTTGTATTGAATAGAGATACAAACTGTTGAATGTCTGATAGTAACTGTCTTTTATTTCCAGTAACTTTTCTCTATACTTAGGAATGGAAATTTGAAAGATCTGAGTTCGTAATAGTTAAACAAACAGGGAACAGAATTAGAATGAGAACTGCTCTGCTTTGAACCATAAATGAAACAGTAGGAAAAATCTTGCATAGTTGAAAAGAAAACAAATTAGGCACTGTAAGGAAAAGCATTACCTACTAAATCAACAGAATGAGGGAGACCATTAACCCATAGTGCCTGCAAAACAGGCATCTGGGTTGGTCGTCTCTCTCTCCACGACAACTCGGACTAAAAGTGGTCCAGTCACTTCCAGAATAGAATTTTTAGAGTTACACAAAAGAACAGAACCTCATCTAGCTAGAATTCATCATTTTCTTTTTCCAGATTAGACCTTCAAAATCATTGTACAGTTCAATCAAGAAGCTAACCCCAAACAGAACATATACTCTTGAACCAATGTCGACCAAAGAGGCATAAACCCATAAAACACAGAGACAGCAGAATATCGTAAACACGCAGGGATGTTACCATGATTAAAAAAAACAACTCATAATCTCATGTAGTTTACAGCCATAGCCTGTAGCTGCAAAATAAATTTCCGGATTTACGCCTCACAAAATCTTCAAAAAAAAACACCGCATGTAAAACTGGACAAAATACGGAATGGAAAATGCAAATATCTGTATATATAAATCTTTCTTTCATTCATGTCCCATAAACACTGTTGTTACCAGAACACAGACAAGCCCCTGACAGGAGCGCATATCATATCAAGTCTGGAAATAGACTGTCCAGTAACCGGAATACATTCAGGGTGAATAAGTTAACTATCGGAAGGGGGCAAAAACCCTCCGTAAAACCCCCTTGAAGTAAAAAGAGCCGTAGGAAAAACCCTGGCTGAGTTAGCCATTAATTACATAAACATTTTCACAGTAGCCAGACTTAAACTAAGAAAAGACAGTTCAGAAACTCTGAGAAATTCTCGGCACCTTCAACCAAGAAAATTCTGGAAAGGATTTCGGGTGCAAACTCCGACAACGAGGATTTAAATACCTGTGGAAAACGATGGGTTATCTCTGTTGGAGCAGAGGCAGGAGTCATTGCTGCTGCAATAGCTGAACGAGAGGAAATGTACCTGGCAGGCAAAGAAAATTGTAGCAACTGTTAGCAAAAACCCAAAACCCTACCTCAAAACTGAAGCAAGAACAAAAGTAATGAATCTGTCTCGTCTCGGAAAGCTAAACACAATGATACCTTTGCAAAACGCAGATATGACGACTGGGGCCGAAAATAGAACATTGAATTCTGGTCGGCCGGGCCGGAGTTAAACCATGAAACATAGAACCCCGTCAGTATGTATTTCCTCGAACCCATAGGCTAGGAACAGAAACTGAACTCGCATTGTTTCCTCTCCAGAACTGAAATAAAGGGGCAAGAAACAAAACTACAAGAGCTGCAACGATAAATGAAACCATACCTGATGGCCAAGGTAACAACCACGCCCACCACGCCCAGGCACGCCAAAGACTGACGGAGCAAAACTGAAACAGAGCAGTAAACCCTAAGGGCAGCAGACATGGCCTCCAGACGCATCGGAGCGGCGCAACAATGACTGAGAAAACAGTTACGGGTTGGATAGACATTATCCAACCCTAATCAATCCACGCCGTAGGATCCAGTTTACAATGAAGGGCCAGATCTCGCCGGATCGGGATGACGGGACAGTATGGATAATCCCGAGAAGTTAATCATTCAATAACCCAAAGTCCGAAATATATATAAATATAAATGATTGCATGAGTTTTGATTTACACATAACCATAGCTCGAAACATTTATCAAAATTGCATGGAATAGATTCATATTAACCGAAGCCTCCAGAACTACATCAAACTCAAATGCCGTGAATTAAATGTATGTACAGCCAGGTTAATTTCAACCAAGTTTAAAACAAGTCGAACCATAGGAGGTAGTGCTTCACCGTAAATGCATCCATTGTATCAACTGCAGTAATAAATGTCAACCGCACCATAATTACATGGAGTAGTTATATAATAAATTCCACCGGTGGGTAACATTACAAAAGTTTTTTTTTACTGATGTAATTTGTTTTAATCGGTGGGTGTTACAACCTATAAGGTAAGAGCTTAACAATATGTATATATATGAATCGAATTCAAAATTGGGCTATCAAGAAAATCGATCTTACCTATATATATATATATATATATGAGGTAAATCAATTTATTTGATTCGATAATATATATATGTTATGAGGAATATATGTTATGTATTAAGATAATTACTCCAATACAATGTATGTTATGAGGAAGATAACATGTAATTATTAAAATTAAAATGATCTTGTTTAAGGGACAATTAATTAATATAACCTCTTTCTATTACAATGATATAAAAAAGTATGAAGGGTATACTTGGAGGACGAAAAACAATTAAAAATAGAAGTATGTGATTATTCAATAAAAATTCTTGTCCTTAATAATATTAATACAATGATTAAGTATTAATGATGAAATCAATTAAGGATAATTTAAAAGATTAATGTGCATTCTACCCCCAAAAAAAAAAAAATTGTGTGTGGGATGAGAGTCGTTACATAAGTTTTCCATGATTCAAAATATCTATTTTAATTTTAAGGTATTCTACTTATTATCTAGTGAAATTTATAGACTTGATTTATGGTTTGATATTTAAATTTAAATTAATTTATTTTTTTAATAATTAATGTAAATAAAGTTTTAAATTATTTTTTTGTTTCAATTATTAATATTTTCAAAAAAAATTATAGATATTAATGAATTTATTAAAATTTCAAATATAAATTATGTATCATGGCCTTTAATATATTATTATATGATATTACTTTTACAAATTTTGATATATTAATTTATCAAAGAAATAAATATTATGTGGATTTATAATATATTTTTATTAAAATAATATATGTGGATAAACCTAAAATATTATTTATAATTAAAAAATAATAGATTGGAAAGAAATATCAGAGAGATTTACTATTAGACAATTTTTTCTTTAATTTTATAAGTATGAGAGGGATAAATAGAGATATAATCATAATATATAATATAAAAAGTCACAATGTATAAATATTATAAACTAACCTAGAGTTGGAGTTGAAGATGGATGGTTTGGTAGAATATGTGTGTACATCAACTAGAGCTATGGTTAGATTTATGGCATGTTTTTATCATAACTATAGTAAGGAGTAGCCCAAGTAGCTAAAAGAGGTAGAGTGGTTGGCAGAAGATCGTCATGTGAGTATCTTAGCTATTGACTATATGTTAAATTCATAGTCACAGTGGTCATTTAGTTTTTTGAGACACGAAAGTTAGTCCACACATTGTCTATTGTAGGGGGAGGGGAGAAAAAAATCAATACGTATAATTTAAGCACCTTATATAATCTTCATTGTATGAAAGCTTGACTACACAAAGCAAGAAGTTAGGAAATTCCTTGGCGCAACCATATTATGCTAGTTACTAAGGTTCAAAACCCTACGAGGACAATTATGACTTTTGGAAAAACGAAAATTGTTAGATAGATAAATTATAGTGAAAAAGATAGTCGTATTCTCCAAAAATATAATGACACGGGTTGTTACTTTGAAAACCACACTAATGCTGAAGATGGAGTCAATGGTGTTGAAGTTTGGTGAAGGAGCCACCTTGTGATGAGAGCCATAGTGGTGTGTGAACACCCCAAGTGTGTTTACTCCAAGTTGTGAAATCTTTTCATAAGATGGTGTATTTCCCGAGGAAGTTCTAAGACATGTTATTCATGCATGTATGTTGCGCAGGAGCACATGTTGACTCAAGTTGTGGAACAAACCGTCTAGATAGGTATGAGAGTGGAAGGTGTGCTCATATGCTAGCTACAGGTCAATATTTTTAATACCTTAAGACTTTAATCAGAAATACATGTCATGCAATGGTGCATGGGCTTATCAAGTTGTGGAATGGACCACTTGGATAGTACCAAGGTGGCAGGTGTATTAGTATCCTAGCTTGAGGGGGGGAATGTGCGAATGTGAGATGGTTGATGAACCAAGTACGTGAAAAGATGTCCTAGATAACTAATGGCTATAGTTGCTAGTTACCCATGCAGATAGGGACCTTTTTATATGGACTTCGACATAGTGATTGAGACGAGTTTAATCTCCCCACGTCTATTTTAATGGGGATATCGATAGGCTAGTACCAATAAACTTGACTCAGACACATTATTGACAAATTTTGAGCTCTGGGTTTATGGTAATTCATGGTATTCATGTGAAATATATCCTATTTAATGACAGAAAGACTCGAGATAAGTTTTTCATAGTGGCCATTGAGATTCTAGGAAATGATGTCTTTAGACACCACCACTTCTATCGGTTCAGCGATCCTAACAATGAGCATCATCTCTTCTAATATTGTCTTATTGTATAAAAAGTAGAATATTGCATTTATAGCTCAGTATAATAGAGTTAATGTCTTGTGGGTAACACATTCATCAAAATATATTGGTTTCAAATAATAATAATAATTCTATGTGTTTCCCAAATATAAATATATATGAAAAAAGTCCCTCTCTCTCTCTCTCTCTCTCTCTCTCTCTCTCTCTCGATATATATATATATATATATATATATATAGGCTTAAAATAAAAATGGATACATAATAAGATATAAAATAGGGGTATTGGATTTATGAAAAATCAAAATCATATATATATATATATATAAACAACATAAACTTTGAAACGGGAACGAAAATGAGTACCCACTTTTTTTAAGTAGCAAAAAATCGTCTAATTTTGAAAAGTGTTGATTCAGAATACTCTTAATTTTTTTTAGCATGTTTTTGACACATTAAATATTCTTATGTACCAAGTATAAACATTATTTTTAAAATATTAGTGATTTTTATGTTGATTTTGAAAAGTGTTGATGCGAGCATCATCCACATTTTTTAGAAGACTTATTTTTTACTTTAAATATTCTAATGTATTAAATGCTAATAATAATTTTCTAAATTTAAAATTTTTTGAAGTACTCGTCTTATTCCTCTTCACTTATATGTTTTTTAAGTCTTTTTTAGGTTTTTTCCTTTTCTTTTCATTTTTTTTAGTGAGATATTTGATTTTTTGTGATGTTAAAAAACCAAATCTAAAATTTTAAAGTTTCGATATTCTATCTAAATATGTATTGTTAAATAATATTTCAATGCCCATGGAATACTTGTCACTAAAAAACAAGAATTTTGAACAATTTACATAAAAATATTGAATATAGATATAACTGAAAAAATACACATTTTGAGTCATTTTTGCTAAAAGTGACATGTCAAATAAACCATTTTATAGGAAAAAATTAACCAAAAAATAAATAAAAAAATTAGTAATGTTTATGAATTTTATGTCAAATATTAATAATAATAACATTTTTTCGAAAAATTAAGTAATTCACATAAAAAATGAATTGAAAATCACATTATACAATTTTATATTTTTTAAGTTTTAATTTTTTAATGTGTTTTTTCTTATCTTAAAAATTAAGTGAAAATCACATAATTTTTTTTTTTAATTAAAAACAATATCATCAAATAAAATAAAAAAATTAAAAACAACATGATAAAAAATAAAAATAAAAACACACAATTAGGTTGTTTGAGAGCGATCAACAAAGCTGGCCAAGCTCCATCATGGGCGACTGTTGTGGGTAGTCAGAGCTTGGTCAACTCCGGTGGCCCACGACGGCCGCCCCTCGGGCCACCCGATGGGGCTCACCAGAGCCTATTCTCTTATTCTCAGAATAGGCTCCAGCGAGCCCCAATGGGTGGTCCGAGGGCCGACCAAGCTTCGTCGGCCGACAGTGGCTGCCCCTCGGGCCACCCAGTGGGATTGTGTCGATTCGGAATCGGAGTGAGCCCGCCCAAAGGCTTGAGGACCATAATTTTTTTTTCGTATATTTGTTATTAATTTTTTTAATTTTAATTTGCTTCTAGGTTTTTTTTATGTTTTATTAAGTTATTTTAATTTTTTTTTAATTTTAATTATATTTGTGTTATTTTTTGTTTTTTTATATGTTATTAGTTATTTTAATTCTCATTTATTTTTAAATTTCTTTTAGGTTTTTTATTTTTTAAATTTTTAAATTTTTTTCTCATTTATTTAATATTTTTTATAATTTTACTTTTATTTTTAGTTGTCTAATATTTTGAATTTTTTTATTTTGAATTTTTTTACTATATTTATTTTTTAATTTATGGATTTTTTAAATCTAATATTTATTTTGTTTTTTTTTAATTATCCAATAAAGTAATTTTTTTTCTTTAATTATATTTTTTATTGTTTAATTATATATATATATATATATATGTATGTTAATTTTTTTTTCTGTTTTTATGTTTGATTTTGTTTTGGCTTTTTTATATATTTTTATGTATTTGATTTCTTTTTGTCCTTTTTAAATTTTTTTTTTCTAATATATATTTTTATTTACTACTTTTTTTTAACTCTAGTTTTTATTTGTAAATTTTTGTTTTCATTTTTCTTTCTAAATTTCAAGTTTTTTTGGAGTGATGATATTTTAACTTTTACATGGTATTTCAAAATGATAATTTATCCTTAAAAAAATTGTTATTCTAGCATCTTCACTTTTGTTTTGAGGGTGTTTGGCACACAAAAATTGGTTTTCACTGCCATTTTTTAAACATGTTGAAAATTTACCTCGGGAAAAAAAATTGTTATTCCACCGTCACCACTTTTCGAGCTGTTTTTTTATGATTTTTTGGGTTTTTTTTTTTTTTTTGCTAGATTTCTCATTTTGAGTTTATAGTTCGTGTTTCATAGTTTACCTTGGATGGGAATTGCAACTTGCAAACAATTTATAAATTTAAATATAAAATTCAAGTGTGAGAAAATTTTGTGAACTTAGGTGATAAGAGTTTTTTAGAGATTGTTCTTCCAAATCCATCCCATCAATGATTAATATGTTGGAAATCAAAGTGATAACCATTGATTTTGTATTGTTTGGATATATGAAAAATGTTATCAATATATGTAGAAAATTTAAGGTTAAACGTTTTATATTTTTATATGCTTTTATGATTGACTCAGTTTGGTTGGTTGTACTACAAAAAGATTATCAATAGAATGTTTATAAATTTAAATATAAAATTCAAGAGTGAGGAATTTTATTCTTTAATTATTGTTTCGTTTAGAATAATAGAGCAAGTAAAATTTAAAATATAAATTCTTTACCACATTATTTTACCTTTTTACCATATTTTTACTTTTCTTTTAAACTTTTTCTCCCATAACTTTGGCCATATTTGGAATAGGATTTAGGGTTAAGTTTTGGGCACATTTAAGCCATTAAAATCTAAAATATAAACTCGTTATCACATTATTTTACTTTTAATAAATTACTTTATTATATTAATTTTACAAATTTTGATTCCTGGATGCGAGTGTACAAGTGGAGGTTTAACGCAATGGGACAGAGGTGCAACGAGGTAAGCCGACAGCTACCCAATCAGTACATTGAGTTTAATCGACCTCTGTGTGACGGATTGCTGCATTTAAACACTACAGATACCAAAACCATGGGTTCAGAGGATTCCAGACTTCACTCGATGCCCACCGCGCAGGCTCCTGCCCTCGCATGCTTCTGCTCGATCCGCTTCAGTGCTGCAGTAATGAGGGGTGATCTTCTGTGCGTGAGAGGGAAGGTTAAAGGGCGGGATGGCGATGAGCCCTCGGTGGGTTTGTTTCATTTGCGTCATGTTAATTGTTTCCTGGTCTTTGCTTTCACTCTGTTTTGCGTTGGTTTCACCTGTCGTTTTTATCAGTGCTGGGAGAGGGTCTTTCTATTGGAGCTGCACTCTAGTCTAAGTGTTGCTCAGCCTCCACAGAACCCCTGGATCTTTTATCGGGCCACAGGTCTCTACTCGAGGTTTTATTCCACTGCTTCTGTTGCTCTTTGGTATCATTTTCTCCCCCCAATGCCTCAGCTACGCCACAGAATGTGGAGCCACAGAGGAGGCTCCAGGGGTCGTCCCTTAAGTGAGCAGTCTAGCCCCTCCACGGTTACGCCTTCTCACTCCAGTGGTATGGGAACTGGCTATTACCCCCGAAAACACAGTGGGAGAGGGCGCCATCCTGACATTTGCCATTGTTGGAGCTCCCCTGCTCCTCATCCACCTGCCACCTCTGCTCCCACTACTGGCTCTGCATGCTTCCTTTTCAACAGCTCCCTGACCCGCCCTAGGATCACTGCTATCTTTTCGGTGGTCTTTCTGGAGGAAAGCCAGCTGGGGGAGACAAGTTCGCATTCTGCTGGTCTTGGGGCGGATATTTCCCAGAACATGAATATCCAGATGGGAAGGGGCATAGAGCCGATGCAGACTCCGGGGGTTCATGCTAGCAGTATCCCTAATTAGGTTATGGTTGCAGTTGATCCTAGTCCCTCAGCTTCCGAAGATGTGCTTGCCAGAGATATGCTCGCCTCAGGTTGGTGTCGGATCATTGAGGAACCTCCAGAAGATTAGTTGGCTTTCTGTAAGGTTTTTTTCTTTTCTTGTGGCCCAAACTATTGGGTTTTTTTCAGTGCTATCGGTTATGGGGTTTTTTGGCTTCTTTTTGTATATTTTTGGTTCCAAGCAAACTCTAGAAAATCACCTCATGCTCCCCTGCATGGGTTATGGCAATCTTTTCAGACTGGTTTCCCTTTTAATGGGCAGTCTCCATCTCTGTTTTTTCTTGAAAATTCTGCCTCCAAGGCAGTGGTTTTTGACTTCGGTCACGATGTAACTTTATCCCTTTGTTAATAGATCAATTTTACTTAGAAAAAAAAAATTACAAATTTTGATATATTAATTTATAAAATATAAATATCATGTAAATTTCTAATATATTTTGTTAAAATAGAATATATGAAAAAGAATAAAATATTTACATATAAAGTGTTCATATATTGTAATTTTTAATTAAAAAATGATAAATTAAAAATAAATAAGAAAATTATTATTAGACAAAATTTTCTTTAATTTTATAATTATGAGAGATAAATAAAAATACAATAATAATATATAGTATATAAATTTCACAATGTATAAATATTATAAACTTGTCTAAATTAAGCTTTATGCTATAACTATTAAGTTCCAAGAGGAACCATATCTCACCAAGAGGCACATTCTACAACCAGGTATAGGGGAGATGTGTAAGTGGGTCTATCCGAATGAAATTTTCCTGAGATTTGTAAGTGAGTCTATCTAGATGAATGTGTAAGGGGGTTTGTCCGAATGAAATTTCAGTGAGATGTGTAAGTGGGTATGTCCGTATGAAATTTCACTAATGTTGGCCAAAATAAAAAGACTAAAAAAAAAAATTTAAATTTAAATTTAAAGAATGTCGCCTTAAACAATAACTTACATAAAAATATAAATAAACAATAAAAATTTCATTAAAAATAAATTTGAACAATATAAATTTAAAATATGAAGATGTTTAGGAACATTAAAAAAAGCAATATGGTAAATCAATAAAAATATAAATAAGCTAGAGGTATGGTAAATAAATAAAACATATTTTTATACTTACTCTAGAGGTATGGTAAATATAAAAATATAAATAAACTAGGAGTGTGGTAAATAAATAAAACCTATTTTTTTATATTTACTCTATAAACCTCTTTATATTTACAAAAAGTCAAAAAGTAAGTTTTATTTAGGTGAAGTCTATAGGCCGAATACCATGAGACAAATTATAATTAATACCATGGGAAAATTACCATATTTATAAAAGAGGCAAGGTAAATAAATAAATATCAAAGAGGTATAAAAGGGTAAGGTATATAAATATAAATATATCAAATAAGATTAGAAATTAACATCTAATTATATATGAAACCTATGGTCCAAATACCACAAACGAGTCTACTATTAATACCATGCAAAAAAAAATTAATAACATAATATTAATATTCTTATTAAATATAATATTCATATTAATATCTTAAAATATTAATATTGTTAAAGTTAATAACTTTGGATTAATACAATATTAAATTTTTTATATTATAATATATATATTAATATATCATGATATATATATTAACTCTAGATATATATGGGATAGAAGAACAAAGATATTTCATAGAGTCAGAGAAATAGGGGGAGCGACAAGAGAGATGGAGATCAACTGAAGGAGAGGGGAGAGGAGGAATTAAGAGAGAGATGGGGAGAGGAGTGAGAGGGGTAAAGAAGGGTAAGGGAGAGAGAGGGATACATAAAGATGGAGGTGCGAGAGAGAGGAGGGAGAAGGAGAGAGGATTAGAGGGTAGAGAGTGAGATAGAGAGACAGAAAAGGGAGAAGAGAGAGGGAGGTAGGAGAGAAATGGAAAGAGGGGAAGTATGAGAGGATTGGGAGAGAGGGCAGGACAAAGAGGTAGAGTTTGAGTTGGATAGAAGGATAGAAGAAGAAATACATAAGGATTGAGATGTGGAGAGGGAGGGAGTGACAAGGTAGAGATGGAGAGAGAGTGTGTATGTTTGGGGGTGAGATAAAAAGACATAGAAGGAGAGATGGAGACAAGGTAGGAGAGAAGGAGAGATAAGGATAAATGGAGGGTTATAGTAACATAGTTGGAGAGAGAGATAGAGTGATGTGGGAAGAGAGAGGATTGGAGGGAAAAATGATAGAGAGAGAGATAGAGTGTGTGTGTGGGGAGAGGAGATAGAGGGAAGCATGAGAGAAATGGAGAGAAAGGAAGGACAAGAGATAGGAATTGAAATATAGGAGGAGAGTCACGGGGTAAGAGAGAGAATTTTAGGGGAGAGAGAGAGAGAGAGAGATTGAGGAAGAGAGAGGGAGGTAGGATAGAAACAGAGAGAGAGGAATTACAATAGAGAGGACTCGAGAGAAAGGAGGAGAGAGGGAGGGATAGATATATGGAGTTGGAGGGGTAGAGAGGGAGGGAATAAGAAATACATAGAGAGTGAGAAGTGGAGAGAGAGAGGGAGTGACAAGGGAGAGATGGAGAGAGAATGTGTATGTTTGGGGGTGATATTAAGAGACAAAGAAGGATAGATTAAAATAAGGGGGAGATAATGAGAGAGAGAGGCATATAGTAACAAAGTTGGAAGGTGAAAAGGGAGAGAGAGAAGTGGGAGAGAAAGTAAGAGAGAAAGGATTTGAGAGAGTGGAGATAGGTAGGGAAAGGGAGACAAATATGGAAGGGGAGAGAGAGGGAGGTAAGAATAAATACATAGAGATAGAAATATGGAGAGAGAGAGAGAGAGAGGAGGGGGGCGGGGGGGGGGGGCAGAGGGAGTGATAAGGAAGACAAAGAGAGAGGGAGAGAGGATAGCAGGAGGGAAGAGTGACAGAAGCGGGGGAGAGAGGGGGAAGAAGAATAGAGAGAGAGAGAGAGAGAGGGAGTGATAGAAATATTGATTGGAAAAATATAGTGTTTTTTTTTGGGTTGATATAGAGAGACAGAGTGAGATAGGGATATAAATGGAAGGTGAAGAGAAAGAAGAGAGAGATGGAGACATGGAGGGAGGGACAGAGAAATTGATATATATGGAGTGAGAGAGAATGTGTGTTTGGGGACGTGAGATAAACAAACAAATAAAGAGAAATGGAGGGATATATAGATATAGATGGATGGGGGAGAGGGGGAAGAAAATTTCTTGCACTAAATGCATTGATTTGAGCATAGATGTTGATTCCTAATCTTATTTGTTTGCTTGCACTAGATACATTGATTTTAGTGTAGATTTTGATTTCTAGTGATATCTGATTACGTGGACTAGATGCATTGATTTCAATGTCGATGATTTCTAATACTATTTGATTGATTGCACTAAATTCATTGATTTTAGTGTCGATGGTGATTTCTAATCCTATTTTATTTCTCGCACTAGATTCATTAATTTCAGTTCAAATGGTGATTTATAATCCTATTCAATTTCTTTCACAATGATTAAGAGACAAAGAAGGAGAGAAGGTGGAATATAAGGAGAGAGACATACATATAGTAAAAAAATTGGAAAGTGGAGAGAGAGAGAGAGATAGTGGAGAAAAAAAGTGTATGTTTTGTGGTTGGTATAGAGAGACAAAGGGAGATAAAGATATAGATGGAATGTGAAGAGAAATAATAGAGAGGTGGAACAGGGAGGGAGGGACAAAGAGATTGATAGATATGGAGTTATAGAGCGTGTGTGTTTGGGGGGTGAGACAAAGAGAAAAATCAGGAGAGATGTAGGGAGATATATATATAGATGGAGCGGGGAGAGATGGAGGAAGATTTCTTGCACTAGATACATTGATTTCAGCATAGACTGTGATTTGTAACCTTATTTGATTGCTTGCACTAGATCTATTTATTTTACTGTGGATAAAGGTTTCTAATGATATTTGATTACTTCCACTAGATGCATTGATTTCAATGTAGATGATTTCTAATTCTCTTTTATTTATTGCACTAAATGCATTAATTTCAGTGTAGATGGTTATTTCTAATCCTATTTGATTTCTTGCAATAAATGCATTAATTTCAATGTAGATGTTGATTTCTAATTATATTTGATATTTTTCACTAGATGCATTGATTTCAATGTGTATGATTTCTAATCATATTTGATTGCCTACACTAAAAGCATTGATTTTAGTTAAGATGGTGATTCCTTGCACTAGATGCATTGATTTCAGTGTAGATGTTGGTTTCTAATCCTATTTTCTTACTTTCACTAGATGCATTGATTTGAGTGTAGATGTTGATTTCCAATCCTATTTGATTACTTGCATTATATGTGTTGATTTCAATGTAGATGTTTTTTTATAATCTTATTTGATTTCTTGCATTAGATGCATTGATTTCGGTATATATGTTGATTTCTGATTTCATGTAATTGGATGTATGATGGTGAAATAAATTTAAAGTCATTGGAGTAATAGTATGCATTGATTTCATTGTAAGAAAAAACTTTTTTGACACTGTACATTGATTTTTGTGTTATATTAATTAAAGCTATTAATATTGGAGAGCAAGAGAGACAAGTTATGATGTTTACTACAACAAATCAAGCTAACTATCTAAATGATTTATGATTTTAACTGTCATTTTCATATAATGGATATGAAGAGATTACAAAACTAACAAGGGTGACAATAAGAATAGTAGAAGAAAATAGTTTGACATTGATCACAGTGAATACTATTTGTAATTGACTACATTCTTATTACTCAAATTTTCTATGATTCAACACTATTACATTGTCACTTTGCATTCAAAATTTTTATTTCATCATTGAAGTTATTTTTCAATATTTATCATCTCAACAAACTTAGGTAACTAAGAAAAATTAAAATTAAAATGACTAGATAACTCTAACACACATTTAACATATTTAAAATGGTTAAATTAATATTAGATATATTTACATATTATTGATAAAATTCATCATATGTTCGATAGATTTTCCTTTCCCCCACATGACTGAAACCAGCCTAGATACATCTTAACTCCGGATCTATCAAGCGCCGAAAGGGATCAATTCTCTCGAGGTGCAAACGTTTCCTCAAGTTTTGCACTCAAAAAAGAGGTTTTAACCTTGAGGGATCAGATTTGATCCCTCTCGGCGCTTGATAGATCTGGATTTAAAATGGATCTAGGTTGGTTTATCCAAAAAAGACGTTTGCACCTAAATATATTTGATCCCTTTCGAACTTGATAGATATGGAGCTAAGGTTAATCTTATTTATGTTAAATAATGTTAGTAGAATAATTATTTTAAAAGTGAATATTGAAACAAAAAATATTAATTAAATTTTGTTAATTTAATTATTTTGGTTTTTTAATTTAAATCATATATCTAAAACAAATTATATGTGTGTGTGTGTGTATAATTTATAGATGAAATGGCCTTTTTCTCGATATACTTTTTGGGTTAATTTTTGTATTTTAAAAACTTGAGTTAAGTAGTTTACTCTATTGAATTCAAGTGTCCATGGGTTTTCCATGGTGCTGAATCCATTTATGCATTCAAAAATATATTTTAAATAACAAAAAATCACATTCTTTCTTGAAATTCTTTTGTCAGATTTAGTGAAAAAGTCACATTGTTTTAGGCTCACTCATTAGGGGAATTTTGAGGTCTAAAATGGGTCTCCTAAGGAAAATGTACAATCAAAATTCACTTTATGAGAACCAATCACATTTTAGGGGATGCCATCATCCATAATGGTTGAGGTGGCATTGCTTGAGTTAAAGGTACTTACTTGTCACATTCTCAATGGTGGATAAAATCTCATGGTCAACCATGGTAGTGCTTTAAGTACTTTTAAAGTCATAAAGTAAAATACTCGTAATAAATTCCATTTCATACCTTTTGAAAAAATATTATTATTGTCATTTCTTATTTTTTGAAAGAAACAATGCATATCCATGGTAGTGCTCTAAGTACTTTTAAAGTCATAAAATAAAGTACTCATAATAAATGTCATTTCATACTTTTTGAATAAAATATTATTATTGTCATTTCATACTTTTTGAATAAAATATTATTATTGTCATTTCATATTTTTTGAAAGAAATAATGCATATCCCTACATGTTACATGTTATATATAGTATATTAATTACATGTTATTATATAATTTAAATAATATAAATTTTTATTAATAGTATATTATATAATTAAGAATTTATGAATTTATATTTATATTTTATTTTAAGTTATTTAAATACAAAGGAAAAATGCATTAGTTGTTCAATGATAATGAATTTTTCTTGAAAAGCTTATTCTTATTTATAGTCACATCAATACAAATTTTTAATTAATTTTATTTTGGTACAATTTTTTAATTGAATTTAACTATGGTTACATGGATTTTGATGCAAAAAGTGAATTGTAAATTCATAAATATTATTTTATTGGTTTAGCTATTATTTTATTATTTCCTAAGGAGCCCCTTTTAGACCTCAAAATTCCACTAATGATCATTTCTTTAATTACGAAAAACACTTTAACAATTGCACAAGGAAATAGGAGGTTGGTTAAGGCTTGAATTGGTTAAGTGCTCTCGAGAGCAAGTTAGGAAGTAGGAGGAAATTTTTAAAGTGCAAGGTCTGCTTCCAAGTTGAAGCAAGAAATTGTAATAGTTTCTCATTCTCATCTGTATTAATGAAAAGTAGCGGAGGGGATTTTCCGAGTTGGGTTCCCTTGTAAATCATAGTGTTCTTTGTGTTTTGATGGTTGCATGTCATTGTATGTGTTTCTATCTTGTTATTTTCTATTCCACTGATTGTAGAATAAGTGTTTGTCTCTTGTTTCAATTCAAATTCATTAACTATAGAAAATTTCTTACCATTTCTACATGGTATAAGAGCCTCGAAAACATAATAGAAATGAGTCACTTGATCTTCTCCTTCATAATTTTTGAATTTCATAGTGTGTGAAGAAGTTTTTTCTTCAATGTCGGTAATATGTATTTCAACAGATTGAGATTAGAGTGTGCCCTAAAGGGAAGCTCAAATTTCATATCCTTGAAGGAAAGGATGGAATTTGTACTCGATGACAATGGAGCGTTGGAATACACCCAAAATAACATTCCAAAACCAACAACATCAGATGCACAACAATTACCACAATAGAAAAAGGATACTTCAAGAGTGAGAAGGATCATCGTGGAAGGTGTAAGAGACCATGTGGTATTTACATGACAAGGAGACTCCATTTTCTATGAGGAAGACCCTCAGAGACTTATTCGAAAGTAGTAGTGATGCCAAGAAATTGGCATTAAAGGACAAGCTCAGAAACATATGAATGCAAAAAAATGAAACCGTAGTCCAATACCTCTCCAGATTCACTCGAGTCAAGGATGACCTTGGAGGAGTTAGAGAAAATGTTCCATCAACTGATCTAGTAGGCTTGTATCTCCTAGGACTTCCGAAATCCTAGCATACCTACCAGGATTCAATAAATGGGAGGTAAAATCCCCCAAATTTTGAGCGACTTTGGTCTGATTTGGTGTAGGATGAGATCAAAAGGAACACCACGGATGGTATCACATCCAGAGAAGAGGAAGAGGAATTTTCTCTTGTTGGAAAAGGAAAGAATTCCAAGAAAAAGAAGGCCAAAGGTGATGTAGAGTCCAACAAGAGCAATGGAAAAAAGAAGGACCTCGAAAAAATAAAAAAAATTCGTCGCCATGAATATGGACACTATGCAACCAAGTGTCCACACGAGAAATCAAGAAAAGAGCCTGCAACAGGAGCATGAGGAGATGGACACTGTGCAACCAAGTGTCCACACAAGAAATAAAGCAAAGAGCCTGCATCAGGAGAAGGAGGATATGTTATGGAGTCTCAATTCGAGTTAGATTTAACCCTCTTCACTCGCATGGAAAGCACAGTAAGAAAGAGTGAGTGGTACCTAAATTCTGATGCCTCGTATCATATGACAGGAAACAAGGAGTTCTTCAATAGCTTGGAAAATCATCAGTAACTTGATCGAGTCAAGTTTATCGAAACCAGCCTAGAAATCTCCCCATTAAACTCAACTTGGGGAGATTAAATTAGTATCAATCATTATGTCTAATTCCATATAAAAAGGTTTCTATCTACAGGGGTAACTAACAACTATAGTTGTTGGTTATCTAGGACATCTTTTCACATACATGGTCCATCAACCATCTCACATTCACACATTCCACCCCCCTCCCACGCTAGGATACCAGTGCACTTTCCACCCTGGTACTATCCAACAGGTCCATTCCACAACTTGATAAGTCCATGCACCATTGCATGACATGTATATTTGATCAAAGTCTTAAGGTCTTACAAAAATTGACCTATAGCTAGTGTATGAGCACACCTGCCACCCTCGTACCTATCTAGGTGGTTCATTCCACAACTCTAGTTGGCATGTGCTCCTATACAACATGAATGCCTAAATAACATGTCTTAGAACTTCCTCGGGAAATACACTTTATTATGACAAGCTTTCACAACTTGTAGTAAACACCCTTAGAGTGTTCACACACCACTATGGCTCTCATCACAAGGTGGCTTCATCACCAAACTACAACACCATTGACTCCATCTTCGGCATCAGTGTGGTTTTCAACGTAACAACCTGTGCGATTATATTTTTCGAGCATACGACTATATTTTTCACTATAATTTATTTATCTATAACATTTTTTGTTTTTCCAAAAGTCATAATTTTCCTCGTAGGGTTGTGAACCTTAGTAACTGGCAGAATATGGTTGCACCAAGGAATTTCCTAACTTCTTGCTTTGTGTAGTCAAGTTTTAATATAATGGCATTTATGTAAAGTGCTTAAAATTATACATAATGATTTTTTTCTCCTCTCTCCCTACAATAGAAAAATTGTGGACTAATTTTCGTGACTCAAAAAACTAAATGACCACTACGACTATCAATTTAACATATATTCAATAGTTGAGCTACTTGCACCATAAGATTATGTCAACCACTCTACCTCTTTTGGCTACTTGGGATACTACTCAATATAGCTATGATAAAAACATACGATAAATATAACCATAGCTCTAATTGATGTACACACAAATTCTACCAAACCATCCATGCTCAACTCCAACTCTAGGCTAGTATATAATATTTGTATATTGTGACTTTATATATTATATATTATTATTATTATTATTATGTCTTTATTTATCTCTCTCATAATCTAAAATTAAAGAAAAAATTGTGTAATACTATATTTCATTCCAATCTATAATTTTTTAATTATAAAGAAAATTCTATTTTTATCCACATATATTATTTTAATAAAAAAATATTATAAACTCACATAATATTTATTTTTGGATAAATTAATATGTCAAAATTTGTAAAATTAATAGCATAGAATAATGTATTAAATGAAAATAACACGTACATAATTTATATTTTAAATTTTAATAAATCCATTAATATCTTTAAAATTCTTTCAAAATATTAATAATTGTAACAAAACAATAATATAAAAATTTATTTTGGCATTAATGATTAAAAAATAATTTAATTTAAATTTAAATAGAAAACTATAAATAGAGTCTATAAAGTCCATTAAATAATAAGAATAATACCTTAAAATGAAAATAAATATTTTGAATCATGGAAAACCTATAATAGGGCAAAGACACTAACTATAATAAATTTAAATTTTTTATATTTAAATTTAAAATATTTTAAAATTTATATTAAAAAACCAAAATTAATTTCTTTTAACTTCAATCCTTCACACCATGTGAGAGGTGAGATGATTAATAGCCTTCCAAGTTTTTGTATGAAACGTCAATGGAAACTACCCTATAGATTGTAGTGGTTGCGTCGAGCCGAAAAGGGAAGTGTGAACTCTAAGTTTATACACAACTCATCAAAGTGGCGCGTGATAGAAACCTCACTCTCATACGGTGAGAGGTTGAGATGTGGCTTCTGTGGTTTTTTATAAAATCAAAGTACCGCATGATAGAAACCTTACTCTCATAGGGTGAGAGGTTGAGAGTGGCTTCTGTGTTTTTTTATAAAATCCCCAGCTCCACTTTTGGTCTTCACAATTTTGCACGAAGCTGAAGATTTAAAACACCGGTGAACGAGATTTTAGTCTCTACACCTCCGCAAGTTGTTGAATATTTCAAACAATGGTTAACGAGGTCCAAACCAACAGTTTATTTAAGACACGGGTGAACGAGGTTGAAACTTAACAATCTATTTAAAACACTGGTGAACCAGGTTGGAACTTAAGAGTCTATTTAAAACATGGGTGAACTAGGTCGAAACCAATAGTCTTTATTTGGCATCCTTAGTCTTAACTTGTACCCTTATGTGTTTTACTCGGTTTTCCACAATCTGAATTTGTGAAAAATGGTAGTTATTGTGTCCCAACAAAGATCTCACAAAATATACTTGCAATTCTCTTTTGGCAACAAATAACGGGCCTCGAAATAAAATGGAGGGGCTAGATCTTACTATCGGACATGGGAGCAAGGGCGTGAGCCTGCGCATTGGTGGGAGGTGTGAAGAGATTAATCAACGTGGCAACGAAGAGCATCAATAATGTGACAGACACTGTGGAGAAGGCCATTTCTAGAAATATAAAAAGATGTAGATGTATGATATTAAGAAAAAAAAAGAGCTCAATAAGACGAGTTAAATTTCAAATATATATTATATCAATCCAATTTAAAATATTCCATCTCTAAGTTTCACCCACATGCTTCGGTGAGTTTGAAATATGGTGGGAAAGTGGTGGAGTTTGAAATAGGGTGGGAAAGTTGCATTCAATGAGACATACATTTATTGCATAAATCACAAGTTTCCCCTGATGGAGCCATCGGAAAACATGAAGTAACATGCATTCTCAACTCGTTACATTTTATATGGGCCTCTGGATGCATAGCATGGTTTTATGTATGGTGAATGCCATTATCAAACGCATTAATGGGCCAATAGCCGAGAAAATAAGACTTACCGTCAAGTGCGGCCAACTATTTATTCTATCAAATTTAAATGTCTAATATTCATTATTGATTTTTGTTTAATGTGTATCTTGGATAATTTAATAAAAGATAGCTTCATTTAAAACTTGCCCTTATTTATTAAATCGAAATTTTTTTATTGTTTCTTGGATAGTGTTTATTTGTATGATTATACTTGTGTTGTGACAAATCTCATTTTCATAGAAAACACTGAAAATTACTTTCAGGGGCTCCATCTTGACATCGCAGATCGGAAATTTCTATTCAGAAAAATTACCTAGGGGCGTCATCTTGACTTCACGAATCAGAAATTTCTATTGAGCGATCGTCATTTGTGATGGAGATAACCCAAACTGCAACCTGATCAGGAGGACAACAACAATTCAATTTTTATGTGAATTTGTGAAGGACAAGAGCAGCTGAAAACTTTTTTTAGTTTTTTACTCCACTGTGCATTTATTTTTTGGGTTTAAATCCCTTCAAAACCATTTTTTTGTCTATAAGGCCATAGCCCTTTTCGGAAGTGAAAACCGTGGTTTAAAAAACCACGCAACCTCGCGCTTCATCACCTCTGCACCTACCCACCATAAATTCTATCCACCAACCATACATAACGTCACGCATTTGATTTGAATTTAAAAGTGTCTGCATCAATTCTGTGGAGCCCGCCAGGTCCACGTCATATTCCCTTGACCAATCACGCACCTATCGCATAATCCTGAAGCCTACCTCATCCTCCTCCAAGCTTGCGTGATAGACAAGACCCCACCCTAACAGGTTAACCACCGTCAACCAATCAAAATCGTATCGCACCATCTGGTGCATATGTCATCACCTCTCTACGATCATGCGATAAGGTCATCCCCGCCACTGCCAGCTCAACGCCCTCCAGCCAATGACACTCTTTGGCAAGGTTTGAGTTTACATTCAGCTGGCGGGTTAATCAATGTGATAACCCATTGCATGACATTTGAAATATTTCATAAGGTTTTTTGAACTTAGGTTTAATGTTTTTATTTGGTTTTATGCGCTACGATAGTTTTATTTAATTTGAAACTTAGGTTTATTTCATATATGTTGTAAACATATATGTTGTAAACATATATGTTTACACATATATATAGACAACATTGTAATATGGAGAGTGTAGAAGAGAGGGACTGTGTAAACTAGTATGCCGAGACTGTGTATGCCAAGAGTAGAGAGAAAAAATGAAATGAAGTTGTGTGTGTAGCAGCGAAGCGTTTTTGTTTGTAAAATCCAGAACAACAGTTTTGAGGAAAAATATTATTTTGTAACAGTCCAGTGTTTTAATAAAATAGAGTGTTTTTGCTCCATCTTTGTGCATATTTTTTTTTTGTTCTCTCTGTGTTAACATAGGACATTTTGTTCCTCATTCTTTGTTAAGGAATTATCAGAAATTCCAACATGGTATCAAAGCTAGTCAGGGCTCTTAGCAAGTGTTGAAGAAGCTAAAGGAAGAAGAAGATTGTTGAATCTTTCTCCAGCAAAGTGAAGGTTTAGCAAGTCAAGTATTTATGAAAACATAGTTGTTGGGTTGTTTTTAAGAATACAGTCCTGAGAACTGTAAAAGATAATTCTTAATAGTTATTAGAAATAGAGTTTATCTCTCCAGTAGTGAGAAAGTTTGTTTCAGAAACACAGTCAAGTTTTAGCATAGTTCTGCAAGGCTAGCAATGACAGGAGCCATCACAAGCACGAGTATGGGAAATACTCAACTCCCACAGTTCAATGGGAATAACTATGACTATTAGGCAATCACAATGATAGCCCTGTTTGCATCTCAAGATTTATGGGAGCTAGTTCAAGATGGTTTAGAAGAACTAGTAGATAAACAAACATTTAATGCCATAACATAGGCAGAGAAAGATTTGCTGAAGAGTAATAGAAAGAAGGACTCAAAAGCCATCTTGTATCTCTATCAAGCACTGCATGAAAGCATATTTCCACGAATTGCAGAAGCAAAGAAGTCTAAGGATGCATGGCATACCCTGCAGATATCCTATCAAGGTATGGAGAAAGTAAAGACATCAAAGCTTCAATTAATGAGAAGAGATTTTGAAGTCCTTTGTATGAAAGAGTCTGATATAATAGACTCATTATTCACATTTTTTATTGGGTTGGTTACCCAAATTAGATTTCATGGAGAGACCATAGAATAAAAAATAATAGTGGAGAAATTTTTGAGGAGCTTACCCTCAAGATTTGTTGTGATAGTAACAACCATTTAAGAGACAAAGGATATCTCAATGTTTACTGTTGATTAGCTTCATGCATCATTGTTGACACATGAACAAAGATTGAGCAAAACAACAAACTCATCTTTGGAACATGCCTTCAAGACCCAAATGTCCTTTGGAAGAGGAAGAGGTCAAGGCAGATCAAACTACATAGGAAAAGGTAGAGGCAGAAGCCAAAACAGAGGAAGAAACAACCCTGCAAATACAAGTGGAAGGGGCAGCAATCAAATTAAGAATCAAATCCAAGGCAGCAGCCAACAAGATGGACAAAATCAAGCACATGGACAAAGGTATGACAAATACCAAGTCCAATGTCATTACTATACGAAGTATGGGAATTATGCCAATGAATGTAGGAAGAAACAGAGTGACATGGGTAATAGACCCAGTGCTAACTTTACTAAAGAAACTCTGAGCCAAGAAAATTGGTTTTTAGCGTGTAATTTGGCTGAAAAGAAAAATGAAGATATATGGTTTTTAGATTCAAGATGTAGCAACCATATGACTGGAAACGTTTCTATGTTTTCCATGTTAGATTAAAATGTGAAGTCTCAAGTAACATTGAGGACAGATAGTAAAGTCTCTATCATGGGAAAAGATAGAGTAAGTGTCTTGACAAAGAAAGGAGAAAGGAAAACCAAAACAGATGTATACTATGTACCTGGTATGAAGTGTAACCTTTTGAGTATTGGACAGCTCATTCAAAAATGCTACAATGTATTCTTTGAAGATAATGTATGTACCATCATGGACATACCACCAAGCAAAAAAATAATTGCACAAGTGAAGACGACAAGAAACATAATGTTCCCTCTCAAGATGAGAGCAGATTTGAAGAAAAGAGTTGCGATGGCAGCAGTGACACAAGAGACTTACTAAGTATAAGCAAAAGATGAAAACTGGTTATGGCATTTGAGATTGGGACATCTCAACTTTGATGGTCTGAATTTGTTTCACAGAAAAGGAATGGTAAAGGGACTACCATTGATTGAGAAGCCAGACAACTTATGTGAAGGTTGCATCTTGGGCAAACAACACAAAGAAAGCTTTCCATCAGGAAAGGGCATAAGGGCAAAAGCACCCTTAGAAATAGTCCATTCTTATTTTTGTGGACCAATGAAAACACCATCTTTAGCAGGTAACCACTATATGCTTACCTTTATAGATGATTACACAAGAAAAACATGGGTATATTTATTGAAGTTGAAGAGTGAAGTGTTTGAGAAGTTCTTGCACTTTAAAGCTCTTGTTGAGAATCAAAGTGGGCAACACATAAAATTTCTTAGAACTGATAGAGAAGGAGAATATATCTCCAAATATTTAATGTGTTTTTGAAGAGAAAATGGAATACATAAGCAATTTACAGCAAGGTACACACCACAACAAAATGGAGTTGCTGAAAGAAAAAATAGAACCATCATGGATATGGTAAGAAGCATGTTGAAGAAAAAAATTTGCCAAATGAATATTGGGTTGAAGTTATACATTGTGCAGCATATGTCTTGAATAGATTCTCAAAAAAAGTGTTATGAATAGAGTTTCGGAAGAATCATGGAGTGGCATAAAACAGTTTGTCACCCACATGAAAGTATTTGGTTGTGTGGCTTATGCACACATTCCATATCAGCTAAGAAAGAAGTTGGATAGAAAGGGGGAGAAGTGCATATTTGTAGGATACAGTGAAGAATCAAAAGCATACAGATTGTATAACCCATCTACCAAGAAATTTATGATAAGCAAAGATGTACAATTTATTGAGGAAAACGCTTTAGATGGAAGCATTGAGAAAACAATGAATGTAAAAAACTGTTTGTCTCATGATGATGATGAGGAAGAAGTGACTGCAAGAAATCCCTCATTAGCAGCACCACCTCCACCAACACAAGGACAACAAGGAACACCACAAGCTGGTATAAGAACACCCTTGAGAAGTGATGACAGTGCTTCTTCAAGCACATCAGAAGGAGCAGATTTGAGTGCTTCTACAAGCACAAGTTCAACAAGTGAAAGAGGAACCAGATTCATAAGTTTGAATGAAATCTGTGAGCAAGAGGCAAATAATGAAGGTATCAACTCTTTATTTGCATTATATTGTCATGTAGAATATCCTATTAATTTTGAACAAGAAGTAAAATATAAGAAATGGATAGATGCTATGGATGAGGAGATTAATGCAATAGAGAAGAACAAGACATGTGAATTAGCTGATCTCCCAAAAGGAAAGGAAGTAATTGGAGTTAAATGGGTTTATAAAACTAAAAGAAATGTCAAAGGCAAGATTGAAAGGCATAAAGTTAGACTTGTTGTCAAAGGCTACAAGCAGCAACAAGGAAGAGATTATGAGAAAACTTTTGCACCAGTTGTAAGAATGGAAATAGTAAGAGTAGTGATGTCCATAACAGCACAACACAAGTGGAAATTCTACCAAATGGGTGTGAAATCAGCATTCCTAAATGGAGTATTGATGGAAGAGGTTTATGTTGAACAACCTCTGGGCTATGAGAAAGAAGGCCAAGAGCACATGGTATGCAAACTGAAGAAAGATCTATATGGGCTTAAACAAGCACCAAGTGCATGGTACAGTGGGTTACAAGCCTATCTACTAGAAAATGGGTTTGAGAAATGCGAAGGAGAACCCACATTATACATCAAAGAAAAAGATGGTAAGATGCTCATTATTGTCTTATATGTTGATGATGTGATATTCACAGGTAATGATGCTTACCTCATTGAGAATTTTAAAACAGTCATGAAAGAAGAATTTGAGATGACTGATATGGGATTGCAGAGATACTTCTTAGGAATAGAAGTAAAGAAAAATGAAAAAAATATTTTTATTTCTTATGAAAAATATGTTAAAGAATTTTGGGAAAGATTTAACATGTAGGATTGCAAAGCAGCAATTACTCCTACAATGATGGGATTGAAGTTAAGCAAAGAAGACAGCAACAGGTATTTTGATCCAAGTTTATGTAAAAGCATAGTTGGCGGCCTTATGTATTTGACTCCAACTAGGCCAGATATTATGCATGTTGTGAGTTTAATTTCCAGATTCATGGAAAGGCCAAAGGAGGCACATTTGTAAGAAGCAAATAGAATCTTAAGTTATGTGAAAGGAACAAATAAGTATGGTATTTTATACACCTCTTTAGAAAATTTTGAATTAATTGGCTATGTTGACAGTGATTGGATTGGAAGTATAGATGACAGAAAAATCACCTCTGGATATGTTTTTCATATGGTATCATGAGCCATCTCATGGGCTTCTAAGAAACAACCAATTGTGGTTTTATCAACAACAGAGGCAGAGTATGTAGCAACTACAATAGCAGCTTGTCAAGCAGTATGGATGAGGAGAATGTTAAGATATTTGTGTCATGAACAGGTAAAAGGCACAACAGTTTATTGTGATAATAGCTCAACAATATATTTATCCAAGAATTCAATGTTTGATAAAAGAAAAAAAACACATTGATGCAAATTATCACTACATGAAAGAATTAGTGAGCAATGGAGAAATTGTTTTACAACATTGTAGAACAAAAGAGCAGTTTTTTGATATTTTAACAAAACCATTGGGGCAGAAAAGTTTTAATTATCTCACAAAATGCCTGGGAATGTATGAAAACAACACTTGTGATTAAGGGGGAGTGTTGGAGATAACCCCAACTGCAACCTGAGCAGAAGGACAACAACAATTCAATTTTGATGTGAATTTGTGAAGGACAAGAGCAACTGAAAACTTGTTTTAGTTTTGCACTCCATTGTGCATTGATTTTCTGGGTTTAAATCCTTACAAAAACAATTTTTTGTCTACAAGCCTGTAGCCCTTTTTTGAAGTGAAAACCGTGGTTTAAAAAACCACGCAACCTCACGCTTTAACACCTCTGCATCTACCACCATAAATGCTATCAACCAACCATACATAACCCTGCGCATTTGATTTGAATTTAAAATTGTCTGCGTCAGTTCTGTGGAGCCCACCAGGTCCACGTCATATTCCCTCGACCAATCACGCACCTATCGCATAATCCTAAAGCCTATGTCATCCTCCTCCAAGCCCGTGCGATAGACAGGACCCCACCATAACACGTCAACCACCGTCGGCCAATCAAAATCGTATCGCACCATCTAGTGCATATGTCATCACCTCTCCGTGATCATGTAATAAGGTTGTCCCCACCACCACCAGCTCAATGCCCTCCAGCCAATGACGCTCTTTCGCAAGATTTGGGTGTACAGTGAGCCGGCGGGTTAATCGATGTGATAACCCGTCGCATGACATTTGAAATATTTCATAAGGTTTTTTGAACTTAGGTTTAATGTTTTTATTTGGTTTTATGTGCCACGATAGTTTTATTTAATTTTAAACATAGGTTTATTTCATATATCTTGTAAACATATATATAGACAACAATGTAATATGTAGAGTGTAGAAGAGAGGGACTGTGTAAACCAGTATGCTGAGTCTGTGTATGCCAAGAGCAGAGAGCAAAAAGGAAATGAAGTTGTGTGTGTAGTAGCGAATCGTTTTTGTTTGTAAAATCTAGAACAACAGTTCTAAGGAAAAATCTTATTTTGTAACAGCGTAATGTTTTAATGAAATAGAGTGTTTTTGCTCCATCACTGTGCATATTGTTTTGTTGTTCTCTGTGTGTTAATAGAGGACATTTTGTTCCTCATTCTTTGTCACCTAAATTAACCCGGACTTCCAAGAAACCATCAAAACTTTCAAGTTAAAACTTGAATTGTAAAGCTTTAGCTAAAACGTATGTTGGAATTTTGAGAATTCCAAGTGGAGAGAATAAGCTCTCCTTGTAAACGCAGAGAAATAAAAAGAAATTGACAGGAGACAGAGCATTTCACGCTTTAAAACAAGCTTCTATTACTTTAAAAACTGATACAAATCTTCCTCTGAACAGAGGGATGAACAACTACAGTGACTGCTGCAGACGCAGTGCACAGAACTTCAAAACAATGCTCTCTGTCTCTCTAGAACAATACTCTGTCTTCAACATACAACACACTGCTGTGTATTTCCTCTTTCCGCGCTGCTGTGTGAAGAACCAAAACAAAACAATACAATTACCTTACAATGGCTCGCAGGCCTTTTGCTTTTATATGCCACGCATATTTTAAACATTACATATAAACTATATGAAAACTTAAAACAAAGAAATGAAATCAAATAATACAAAGGAAACAGCTGTGGCTTTCGGAGGCAATTGAAGATGTCATGCATGATTTAATATATCTAAATTTGCAGAAAAGAAACTAATACTAAACTACACATTTCATAATACAATCCCTCACCATCAGTCCAGCTGTGGCTTTCGGAGGCAACCGAAGATGCTATGAGCAGCTTAATATATCTAAATTTGCAGAAAAGAAACTAATACTAAACTACACATTTCATAATACAATCCCTCACCATCAGTCCAGCTGTGGCTTTCGGAGGCAACTGAAGATGCTATGAGCAGCTTAATATATCTAAATTTAACTACTGAAGAAAATAAGCAAAACTGAAATGAACAAGGCAATACTGAAATTAAACAGAAACTATGAAAAGCAAATTAGCAGCAGAACAATGTTAGTTCCATGTCATTAGTCAAAAAGCTATGAAAATGCCCGGGCTGCCTATCTATAACCCGAAACAAGAACATTGATCAATGATTAACAACATAAAACATGAAAGACAGAAATGAAATGGAAATTATGGAAGTTTATAAACAGAAATGAAACAACTGCAATATATGAACATATGAATGGATTATGGCACAATGAATTTTAAAGAAACGAAATGAGAACTATACACTAATGCACAAAACCTTAGCTGAGCAGTGGCCCTCTACACCAGCCTTGGCAATGATCCTCAAATACGAATTAAGTTGGAAAATAGAGTCTTATTATATTAAAAAGCAGTCATTACAGAAATGTGATGTTACGGCACAAGTGCAGCGTAATCAAATTACAGAGCAGACTAATGAAAGATAACAGAGACTAACATCGACTAACTCTATATGCGTATGCAAACGCATTATATATAACAAAAGAAATATAACTGTCTCCTAAAGTTCATGCTGGTGGAGAACACGTAGACCATTACGTCCACGGATCTAGGATCATGGCCGTGTTGGAAAGTAAATCTACAAGGAGTGGATGCTTGAATTCGACTAAGGAGCCATGTACAGATGTCGATTTATCCTCCGCAACTTAGAAACGGCCGTATGAATCTTCATGTGACACGAAACAGAGTCCTGCCAACATGAGACTCTATGGTTGACTTCCATGTGGACGCCTTTGACTGCGGCTTCTTTAGATGAGTTTGCTCGAACCAATAGGACACGAACCATGTCCACATCATTCCTGACCTGCCCATGTGGCTCGTTTTCCTTGTAGACACCTGTAGCATAGAGTTTCACAAAATAGTTGCGGAAAGTTGCAGCAGCTGCGGAAAGTGGCAAGATTCCGCAGCTGAATGAACAAAATCTAGATCAAATAGCAAACACAAAAATATAATTAAAAACCATGTTAGATGCTCTTTTGCACATGATATTGACAATTTGGGAGGGTTAGGTGAGTGAAAAAGGTATGGAAAAATGTATGGAAAAGATGCAAATTTGGGACTCAACATACCCCCACTGTGAAGGTGTTGCATGTCCTCATGCAACCAAAATTTTGATACTCTTTCTTCAGTTCATGTGCCTTGATACTTCAGCCAGCACATCCAATCCTCTCCTCTTCTTCCTTGGTACTGCCAACATTCTGGGTTTCTTCATTAAGCACCTAAATTTGATATTTACAAGTGCTCTGCTCAATTTCTGGCATTTCCCTTTCAATTTCTTAATCTTCTTCTGCCATATTCCCAAATGTAACATAGTATTATCATGGATGATCTTGTCCAGTTTGCCTTGTTCTTTCAATGTTTCATTTTCATTTTTGATGTGCCTATTTAAAAGCTCCAACTCAAAAATTTCCTGTTTTAATGATTGAACTAAATCATCCTGCAATGTATGAGGTTGAATGGAAGAAGTACTTGGACCTGTGGCTGCCTTTTCCAAAGATTCTATATAGTCATATACCTCCTGCTGCTTGGGGTCTATTTCAGGTGTCATTTTTATTGGGCTGTCCCCAAAATGCTGTAAAGGAGAGTTATGTTCAAAATCTGGCCGAGGAGAGCTTACATCAATATTTTGCTGAGAATAGGATGGAGTATGCTCATTGTCTGATTGGGAATGAAATGAACCAGGTTCACTAACTGACTGAGATGGACTATGGTCAGTTGGGGACTGTTCAGATGTCTCCTCACCCAAATCAATGAAATGAGGACCCTTAATTTGTGTTTTTCTCAATTTCCCTTTAAGTCTGCTGCTTCTCCTCACACGCTGTGGTACACTAACCTTTTGTTTTTGTTTTCCTTTCTCTGCCTTCTTGGATATAGATGACTGTTTTTGAAGATAGATTAATCTTTCATATAGCATTTGATGATCTTCTTCTTCAGAAGAAGGAGTTTTATGTACAGCCTCAATAGTTTCTTTCTCTTTTGGTGTCATTGGCTTCTTACCCTTGATTTCCTTCTTCTTCCTTTTTACCAGTCTCTCTTCCCTATCAGTTCTTTCCATAGTAGTAGTAGGAGTATTTTGGATTTCATCTATTATTCTTTTCCTCCTACTTCTTCTTGCTGTGCTAGCTGCAGGAATTTCCTGAGTAGGAGTAATTTGGGTTTCAACATTTATTCTTTTTCTTCTACTCCTTCTTGTTGAACTACCTTCAGGAATTTCCTGAGGTTCCTCAAAGAAATTTCTAACTAGAAATTGTTCCCGTGTGTCTTTTCTTTCCTTTAACTCCTTTTCAATCAGAATTTTTATAAGGCCGTGGTGATATAGATGGGGCTCTACATCTCCTAAGTGTTTTTGAACAGTCACAGCCATTTTCTTCAAGCTATTGAATAGAAAATATGGGAGATTGAGAGTTTGGTTTTCTAGAAAATTCATTAATAGCCTGGTATGGTACATGTACATGGACCCAAAACGACCTTCACATGTAATGAATTTCTGAACAATTAGCAGTAAAGTGGCCCATTCTTCTTTCAATGCATGCACAGGAATTCCTCTCTTAAAAACAGTTATGTCCATACCTTGGTTTCGTAAGATTGTTCTCCATGCCTCATCACTGATGCTTTTATTTTTGAACCAATGCTCTCCTTCCTGAAGAAGTTCCGTGGCTGTTGCTATAGTTGCTTCATTGACTGCAAACTTGAGGTCTCCAATCTCTGCTTCCGAGCCATCAAACGACCTTGCAAATGCTTTCGTTACTTCTTTGTGATAACCTCTGAATTTCTGAATAAAACGCAGCCATTTTGCTTTCTTCAATATCTCTTTTGCTTGCGGATATCCCTCTATAAACTTCGGTCCTTCCGGCTCTGCTCTTAGTAATTTACCCATTTCTCTTTTCTGCTCTTCACAACTTTGCCTGCGTGAGGGTTCAAATAGAAATGGAACGATTGAATGCACAGGCTCGAGCACAATGACTGTGGGAATGTATCATAAAATGGGAATGAGCACCATAAACGGAATGGAGTGAGACTGTGGGTAGATATCCGGGAGTGAGAATGAGCACAAGGAATGAAATGAAGTAAGACAGAACAGAGTGGGGTTTCATAAACACGGCAGAGACACGACATTCGGCAGCGTTTTGAATTTTGGTGGCTGCATAATAAATATGAGCACGTTTTAACAACGGTTATGGGTTTATGCGGCTGCAAGAGTCCTTGGTCAAATCAAATACGTCTCATTATCTCCGGTGGGATATTGGAACATGAGTGAAAATCGGAATTTTAATGATGAAACCGTTTGTGAATGAATGCAAGAGAATAATATGGAGATCGTGAAAGGTTACGGAACTGTTAATATAATCATTGCGCGTAATGGATAGAGATCATGGTTCAAAACTATATAAAAATGTGTTTTTCAATGCTATTTGAAATAAATTTTATTCATACCTTTGGAATCTTTGCCTTTGCCCTTGGTCTTCAACTGATTGATCTCCATTGGTGTCTTGAATACTCCATTGATCCTCTCACCTGCATTTTATTTCATAATTATGGAAATAACATCTGACTGTACATTTTCTTTGAAAACAGAGTAGTAGCTGCGGAATCTGCTTCTGGCTGCGGAAACTGGAGTCAGCTGCGGAAACAGATGTCAGCTGCGGAAACTGACACAGCTATTACTTGGATGAATGGAAATGATCAAATGACAAATTCCAGATGGAAATGGTCATGAAAAAGATTTTTATTGATGGAATGGAATGAAATGAAGTGGAATGAAGTGAAATGAAATGAAATGAAGTGAAATGAAATGGAGTGGGTGGTGACAAAGCTTATGAAATGAAAGAGAGATTTTTTTTTTGGAAAATATAGAGTGTCAGGTGTTCCTGATTTTCACCCTATATTTTCTGTATAAGACTGCCAATCGATGATTGGTTTTCAGGCTTATACCATTTTTTTTATTTTTTTTTTATTTTTTTTTAACTGAAAAACAAAAGAACTAGGTTGGTGGAGAAGAAGAATTCTTCTGTACCAGCCTGATTGCAGAACTTTCTTGAAACATTTTGACAAAATCCTCTTTTGAGAATGGCTTATGATAAACTTTCAATCTATGGCCATTCACAATAAGAGGAGTTTGAAACTCATCAATGGTCTTGATTCTTACCGCTCCATTGCTAAAGATCTTGTCAATCTCATATGGCCCAAGCCAATGAGTCTGAAATTTTCCTTGAAAATCTTTAAACTTGGGATCAAATAACAATGCCCAATCTCCTTCTTGAAACTTCTTCTCTTTGATGTACTTGTCATGCCATTTAGCTCTTTGATATTGAACTAGATCAGTTCTTAAAATTGCTTCTTGTCTGATCTCATCTAGCTCATTCAATTGCTCCATTCTATGCTTTTGGGCTTCTGATAAGTCCATCCCCAACTGAACTACTATCTTGAAGGTCTTGACTTGGAACTCAATGGGGAGCAAGACTTCTTTCCCATAAACAAGTTCATAGGGAGAATGTCCTATTGTATTTCTCCATGTAGTTATGTAGGCCCACAAGGCTTCAGGAAGCCTTTCTGCCCAATCTCTTCTATGTAGTTGAACATTTTTGGTGATGATACTTTCAAGAACTTTGTTTGTAGACTCCACTTGACCATTTGCTTGCGGATGGTAAGGAGTAGATCTTCTGTGCTTGATTTTGTATTCTTCCATCAATTTCTCCACCAAGTTGGATGTGAATTGGCTTCCCTGATCTGTCACAATTTCTCTTGGAAAACCAAAGCGAGTAAAAATATCCTCATAAAGAAAATGAACAACTGAATTTTCAGTAGCAGATACTAATGCTTTGGCTTCTACCCATTTAGTAACATAATCAGTACAAACCAATATATACTTCTTTTGCTTAGATGGTGGATTAATAGGTCCGATGAAATCTAAAGCCCATTTTTCAAAGGGTTCAATGAGTACCTGTGTTTGCAATGGCATTTCATTTGAAAGGGTAGGTTTCCCTACTCTTTGGCAGCTGTCACACCTTTTGACATATTGTTTTGCATCTTTGAAGAGGAAGGCCAATAATATCCTAAAGAGAGGATTTTATAGGCTGTCCTTTTGTCTGCAAAGTGTCCGCCGCATGGTTCATCATGACATGCCTTAAGAATATCAGGCATTTCATCTTCCTTGACACATCTTCTGATCACAAGATCTGGCCCTGTTTTAAACAATTCATTAGAAATCCATGAATATTTTGAACTCTCCTGAATAATTTTTCATTTTTCACTTGGAAATAAATGTGAAGGTAGTTTCCCTGTAACCAAATAGTTAGCAATATCTGCATACCAAGGGGTCTTAATAGTTACTGCAAACAAGTATTCATTAGGAAATTTATCTTCTACAGGAGAATCTTCTTTAGTATTCTGAATCCTAGACAAGAAATCAACTATTGTATTCTGTTTTCCTGGTCTATCCAACACAGTAATATTGAATTCTTGCAAAAGTAAAAGCCATCTTGTCACTCTGCCATTAGTAACAGGTTTGTTCATTAAATATCTAATTGCAGAATGGTCAGTATGAATAAAAGTTTCATAGCCTGTTATGTAATGTCTAAACTTATTAATTGCATGAACAACAGCTAAAAACTCTTTTTCAGTCACAGTATAGTTCAACTTTGTGGGAGTCAAATTTTTACTGGTGTAATAAATGGCATACAGAATTAAATATTTTTGACCCAACATAGCTCCAAGAGCTGTATCTGAAGCATCCGTAGAAATATGAAAAGGGAGTTTCCAATTTGGTCCTCTCAAGATAGGTGCTTCAGATATTTTTGTTTTCAAAGTTTCAAAAGCTGATTGACAATCAGGATCCCATTTAAATTCACAGTCTTTTGTAAGCAATTTGGAGAGTGGAGATGCTATTTTAGTGAAGTTTTTCTATCATCTTCTATAGTAACCGATAAATCCTAGAAAACTTCGCATCTCTTTAGCTTCAAGTTTAAATAGGCAACAAGGAGCAACATAACTTCAATTCTCCCAATATAACATCCCATGAAATACTGTTGTCAAAAATCTCAGTCATTGTCATAATATTTGCTATTAACAGAAAGGACTAATCATCTACAGAACTTTTCAGGTCTTGTTGTGCCTCTCAAATGAATTATATAAACAAGCAAAATGTCCATGTAAACTTCTGATCCATGGATTCAAGTCAGAAAAATTCCTAAGTTTTGCCCTTTGGAATGTTGCAGGTGCATTACATAACCCAAAAGGAAGCACTCGGTAGGCAAAAGTTCCCCATGGAAAAGTAAATGTGGTCTTATCTTGATCTTCGAGTGCTACCTGAATTTGATTATAGCCACTAAAACCATCCAAAAATGAAAAGTACTTTTTACCTGCTAATGTATCTAATACCTGATCGATAAAAGGCAAAGGAAAGTGATCCTTCAAAGTTGCTTTGTTCAATTCCCTGTAATCAATACATACCCTCCATTTACCATTCTTTTTAGGTACTATAACCAAAGGAGAAACCCATCGGCTATCTGAAATTGGATAAATGAAGTTTACATTGAGTAGTTTTTGGAGCTCTTCTTTCACTATCTCCTAAGATTTGGATTCATCCTTCTTTGAGGTTGTCTGATTGGTCTACTGTTTTCCTCAATATAGATATGATGGATGCAAGTCTTAGGATCAATACCTTTCATGTCAGTATACTCCCATGCAAATGCAGTAGAATGTTTTTGCAAGATTCTGGTTAGTTCTTCTTGTTGTGACTTCTCCAAATGTTTATTGATATTCAATGTTTTTTCTGGAAAAATCTCAATAGCAGAATTACCAAACTCTTCCATAGAGTAAAGAGACATATGTCTAGATGATAAATATTCAATGTTAGATTCCAACTGAAATTGTGTGGGGTCATATTCTGGAGATGTCTCAAAATTTTCTAATGTGTTCAGAATTTGACTATCCTCACTGATTTCAGAAATGGTAAAGACAGGTTGTATAGTGTCCTCATCATCGACCCATTCATTGTCTCCTACTTCTGTGATTGCTTTTGTTGGAGGATACAAATTGAATTTCTTTGTCGAATTACCATTAGAAATGTACATATCCCCAGATCTACAACTAATAAAAGCATCGGCTGTGGCTAGGCAAGGTCTTCCTAAGATAAGTGGGTGCCCTCCTAGATTACTCTTGGGAGTCAAAATCATAAAATCTACCGGATATTCCCAAGAATCTAAGGAGACTGAAATATCTTCTAATACACCATCTGGTTTAATAATTGATTGATCTGCAAGTTGCAGTAAAGTAGGTGTAAAAAGAAGGTTAGGAAGTTTTAGTTGTTCCATAGTCTGTCTACTCATAATGTTGATAGCAGCCCCTAAGTCAATCAATGTGTTTGGAATTTCTGTCCCATTTATATGTGTCTTGACAATTGGACTTCCTGGATCTACATACTTTTGCATGGTAATTTTTCCCATCATAATATCTGCAATTTTTCCTACCAGGTGGATTCTTCTTGTGTCTTTTAGTTTCCTTCTTGGTCTTTTGAAACTCAACTCCTTTATTGTTTTTGCTAGAATAGGAATCTCTCGAATGGCTTGTAGCAAGGGAATCTTGATACAAACATTCTTTAATTCATCTAGAAAGTCATAGTTAGGCAACAAGATTTGTTTTTCCACCCCCTTGTCAATTTGTAGTCTTTCAGGAAAAGGAGGTGTAGATGAAGATGCGGGTTGCTCAACTATAGGAGTTGTGGGTGTTAACTTTTCTTTTTCTTTTTGCATGCTTGAATTTTGAAAAGATTCTTCCTCAGAACCTTTATTGACTTGAAGAGAGTCCTCCTCAGAGGTATCTTGCTCTTGAATATCTATAGAAGGTTTTTCTAAAACTCTACCAGATCTGAGTTGTACATCGTTGAGAGGAACAATCATATGGGTAGGAAATTGTTGTCCTTCTACCATATAAGTAGTTTGAGGATTCTTATTGTTAGGATTTGGCAATGGCTGAGCTGGAAGTTGATTTGTCTTATGTTGGTATGGGAGCATGAGTTGAGGATTTGTATTTTGTTGAGAAGGTTGTTGTTGTGGAAATGGCAATGAAAGTTGTGGATTTTGGCTTGGAAATTGTGGAGCTTGTTGATTTTGAAAAGATAGAGGATATTGATAAAATTGAGCAAATCTCCCATAAGGATTTTGCATCCCTTGTACCCATGGCTGATATGGATTTTGATGTTGGGGCCAAGGTTGTTGCCAAGGATTCCAATTTGGTGGGGTTTGAAGATTCATAGGGTTGTTAAACCCTTGAGTTTGTTGTCCCTGCCAAGGTCTTCTTGCAACAAAACAGAGAGATTCTATTGAATTTGGGTCTTCTTGAAAAACAGCTTTGAGTCCAGGAATTGAAGGACAATCCTTGATCTCATGATTCTCTGAGAAAATCATACATGTTTCTACAACTTTTGCATCCAAGGGAAATTCCCTTAAAGCATGTTTCTTCCTACATTTTGGACAAAAGATGGCTAAAGCATCTGTTTCTGCTTTCTGCTTGTTTTGGATTTTAAGGGTGTCTAGTTGTTCACTAAGGCTCCCTAAGATATCAGTTTTGAACTCATCAAGCATATTACCAATCTCTGCCCTACTTACTGATCCAGTTGCAGATTTGTTAGCCCTAATAAGAGAAGGATCCCTAGGCCCTTTTCCAGTTTTATATTTTCCTCTTGAGAGATGGACACATAGTTCTGTTATATCACGAAGTGGAAGTTGAGAAATGTCTCCTTTCCCCATCATGTTTAAAATGTCTATCCATTCATCTCTAATCGCTTTTAATATGAGGGCTTTCAAGGTTTCATTATCTAAGTTGCTCATCTTTGCTCTTTTCAAGTTGTATTGGAATCTTTCAAGTAAGTCTTCCAAACTTTCATCTTCTTTTTGCATCATTTTGAATACCTCATCCTTGTGATTGGTGGGCATACAATAGTCCAAGTATCTATCCAAAAATGTTTGTTTCATATCATTCAAAGTCCTAATAGATTGAGTGGCTAATCCCATGAACCATTTCAAAGCAGATCCCTTCAATGTTGAAGGAAACAGTTTGAGTTTTTGAGAATCTTCCATATAGTCATAAGTTCGGCACACTACTTCAAACTCAAGCAGAAATGTTTCAGGATCCTCACTTCGCAATCCATAAAAGTTAGGGAGAACAGATGGTGAGATATTTTTCATTGTTGCATGAGTTTCCTCATCAACTATAGGGAATCCAAATAAATTGTCTCCTTCCCTATTTCTACCATTATTTCCTTCACCATTGTTGTCTCCATTGTCTCCTCCTCTTCTACCTCCACCTCTATTTATTACTTCCTCTACCATGATAGTTTCTTTAGAGTCCTTATAGTCCTCTAGTTCTTCCACCAAGGGAGGATGAGAGAAAGTCTCTTTGTTTTCTAAGTGGGTTTTAGTAGGTGGTATAGGAGAATCCTCTAATTCAGCTGTTCCTTGACTTCCAAAAATCTTAAGGCTAGGTGTAGATGGTGGTGAATCTGGTCTATGCCTTGAAGAAGATGGAGTTGTGAAAATCGAACTCTTGGCTTTAGCTATAAACCTTCCCCTAGAATCTCTTGCTCTATGCATGTCATTTTTTATATTTTTTTTTTTTAAAGTTGGGCTAATAATTCTCTTTCTGATCTTCCAGATCACACTAGGTGCAAGAAGAGAGCATACTTAAGAAATTACTAAACCAATAACTCTCTTTTCTGATCCTCCAGATCACACTAGGTGCAAGAAGAGAGCATACTTCAAGAAGTTATCAAGTTTTCCCTTCTTTTATGATTTTATGTTTTTTTTTTTAAGAAATTGGCTACCTAGTTACACTTCCCCGGCAACGGCGCCAAAATGTTTGGTCAATTTAGTGTCCTAAATTGCTGCATTTAATTTGTCAATCCGGGAATCGTAAGCTGATGAAGTGCGGCGCACTATATGTGCAAGATAACCTATTTCTTAACTTTTTTGTCGTTTTTGGTTTTCTAAGGTGAAATGGAAATTCTAAGATGAAAACAAGTTTGGTTATGTTTGTTCAAGGAAGTGATATCCCCTATAATGATTTACCAACTTGAAACTTTAAAAAGCAAATTGAAATTTACAATGACAAGACTTGAAAGAAAATGAAAATGTGCTGCTGAAATGAAAAGGTGCTGCTAATCTAATAAATCAAAATAATGAACTATTGAGCATGAAAACTAAACTATTCTTGCTGCCAACTAAACATAAAAGAAACTATGCTTAAGGAAATTCAAAATTGCAACAAAATAAATCTAAATCATGTTACATCAATTTATCTTCTGATCCTTCATCATTAGTCCAGCTATGATTTTCGGAAGTAATCATAAACAATTTGAGTAACTGATATTTAATTTGCAGAAAGTAAACTAATACTAAACCATACACTCATGATTCAATCCCTCACCATCAGTCCAGCTGTGGCTTTCGGAGGCAACTGAAGATGTCATGCATGATTTAATATATCTAAATTTACAGAAAAGAAACTAATACTAAACTACACATTTCATAATACAATCCCTCACCATCAGTCCAGCTGTGGCTTTCGGAGGCAACTGAAGATGCTATGAGCAGCTTAATATATCTAAATTTGAAAAAAAGAAACTAATACTAAACTACACATTTCATAATACAATCCCTCACCATCAGTCCAGCTGTGGCTTTCGGAGGCAACTGAAGATGCTATGAGCAGATTAGTATATCTAAATTTAACTACTGAAGCAGATAAGCAATACTGAAATTAAACAAAAGCTATGAAAATAAAATTAGCAGCAGAACAATGTTAGTTCCATGTCACTAGTCAAAAAGCTATGAAAATGCCCGGGCTGCCTATCTATAACCTGAAACAAGAACACTGATCAGTGATTATCAACATAAAAACATGAAAGACAGAAATGAAATGGAAATTATGGAAATGTATAAACAGAAATGAAACAAATGCAATATGTGAACATATGAATGGATTATGACACAATGGAATGAAAGTAAAATTACACACTAATACACAAAACCTTAGCTGAGCAGGGGCCCTCTACACAGCCTTGGTAACGGTCCTCAAATACGAATTAAGTTGAAAAACAGAGTCTTCTCATATTAAAAAGCAGTTCATTACAGAATGGTAATGTTACGGCACAAGTGCAGCGTAATCACTACAAAGCAGACTAATTAAAAATAACAGAGACTATATTCACTGACAACGACTAACTTCATATGCGTATGCAAACGCAATATATATAACAACAAACTATAACTGTTTCCTAAAGTTCATGCTAGTGGAGAGCACGTAGACCACTACGTCCACTCCACGGATATAGGAGCATGGCCGTGTTGGAAAGTAAATCTACGAGAGATGGATGCTTGAATTCGACTCTGGAGACCTGTACAGATGTCGATTTATCCTCCGCAGGCTTAGAAACGGCCGTTTGAACCTTTATGTGACACGAAACAGAGTCTGGCCGACATGAAACTCCATGGTTGACTTCCATGTGGACGCCTTTGACCGCGGCTTCTTTGGATGAGTTTGCTTGAACCAATAGGACACGAACCATGTCCACGTCATTCCTGACCTGCCCATGTGGCTGGTTTTTACGTAGACACAGCATGAGGTTTACAAAATAGGCTACTTGAAGGACTACTGGGGCTGGAAAGTGGCAAGATTCCGCAGGTGAATGAACAAAATCTAGATCAAATAGCAAACACAAAAATATAATTAAAAACCATGTTAGATGCTCTTTTGCACATGATATTGACAATTTGGGAGGTTTAGGTGAGTGAAAAAGGTATGGAAAAATGTATGGAAAAGATGCAAATTTGGGACTCAACAATAGCAGCCGAGTAAAGCATTTTGTTTGTAATCCAGAACTATAGTTCTGAGGCAAAGTTTTTTTGTAACAGACCAGTGTTTCCTTTAATGAAATATATGTTTTGCTCCATCTCTGTGCATATTGTTTTGTTGTTCTCTCTGTGTTTACAGAGGACATTTTGTTCCTCATTATTTATTAAGGAATTATCAAAAATTTCAACATGGTATCAGAGCTAGTCCAGGCTCTTAGTAGTTGTTGAAGAAGCTGAAGGAAGAATAAGTTTGTTGAATATTTTGATCAACAGTGTGAAAGTTTAGCAAGTCACGTATTTATCAAAAATAGAGTTTATCTCTCAGCAGTGAGAAATTTTATTTAAGAAATACAGTCAAGTTTTAGCATAGTTCTGTAAGGCTAGCAATGGCAGGAACTAGCATAAGCACAAGTATGGGAAATACTCAACTCCCATAGTTTAATGAGAAGAACTATGACTATTGGGCAATCACAATGAGAGCCTTGTTTACCTCTCAAGATTTATGGGAGCTAGTTGAAGATAGTCTAGAAGAACCAACAGATGAACAAGCATTTAATGCATTGACACGGGAAGAGAAAGATTTGCTGAAGAGTAATAGAAAGAAAGTCTCAAATTCCCTCTTCTATCTACATTAGGCAGTGCATGAAAGCATATTTCCAAGAATTGCAGCAGCGAAGAAATCCAAAGATGCATGGGATACTCTCCAGTCATCCTATCAAGGAATGGATAAATTAAAGACAACAAAGCTTCAATTAATGAGAAGAGATTTTGAAGTCATTTTCATGAAAGAGTCTGATACAATAGACTCATTCTTCACATTGTTGATTGGGATGGTACCCAAATGAGATCTCATGGAGAGACAATAGAAGAAAGAAGAATAGTGGAGAAAGTATTGAGGAGCTTACCCTCAATATTTGATGTGATAGTAACAACCATTGAAGAGACAAAGGATATCTAAATGTTTACTTTTGATGAGCTTCATGCATAATTAATGACACATGAACAAATATTGAGCAGAACAAAAAAATCATCTTTGGAACATGCCTTCAAGATCCAAATTTCCTTTGGAAGAGGAAGACGTCAAGGAAGATCAAACTACAGAGGAAAAGGTAGAGGCAGAAGCCAAAACAGAGGGAGAAACAACCCTGCAAGTACAAGTGGAAGGGGCAACAACCAAAGTCAGAATCAAATCTAAGGCAACAATGAACAAGGTGGAAAAAATCAAGCATAAGGACAAAGGTATGATAAATCCTAAGTCTAATGTCATTGCTTTAAGAAGTATGGGCATTATACCAATGAATGTAGGAAGAAACAGGGTGACATGGGTAATAGACCCAGTGCTAACTTTACTAAAGAAACTCAAAGCCAAGAGAATTTATTTTTAGCATGTAATATGGCTGAAGAGAAAAATGAAGATATATGGTTTCTAGATTTAGTATGTAGCAACCATATGACTGTAAACATTTCTATGTTTTCCATGTTAGATGAAAATGTGAAGTTTCAAGTAACATTGGGGACAGATAGTAAAGTCTTTTTCATGGGGAAAGGCAGATTAAGTGTTTTAACAAAGAAAGGAGAAAGAAAAACCATATCAGATGTATACTCTATACCTGGTATGAAGTGTAACCTTTTGATCATTGTTCAACTCATTCAGAAAGGCTACAATGTATTCTTTAAAGATGATGTATGTACCATCATGGATATACCACCAAGAAAATAAATGATTACACAAGTGAAGATGACAAGAAACAAAATGTTTCCTCTCAAGATGAGAGCAAATTTGAAGAAAGGAGCTACAATGGCAACGGTGACACAAGAGACATTCCAAAGAGAAGCAAAAGATGAAAACTAGTTATGGCACTTGAGCTTTGGACATCTCAACTTTGGAGGTCTGAATTTGTTGCACAGAAAAGGAATGGTAAATGGATTACCATTGATTGAAAATCTAGATAGCCTATGTGAAGGTTGCATCTTGGGAAAACAACACAGAGAAAACTTTCCATCAGGAAAGAGCATAAGGGCAAAGGAACCCTTAGAAATAGTCCATTATTATTTGTGTGGACCAATGCAAACACCATCATTAGCAGACAGTCACTATATGTTGATCTTTATTGATGATTACATAAGAAAAACATGGGTATATTTCTTGAAGTTGAAGAGTGAAGTGTTTGAGAAGTTCTGCCACTTTAAAGCTCTTGTTGAGAATCAAAGTGGGCGTCACATAAAATTTTTAAGAATAGATAGAGGAGGAGAATATATCTCCAAAGAATTTCTGCGTTTTTGCAGAGAAAATGGGATACATAAGAAATTTACAGCAAGGTATACACCTCAGAAAAATGGAGTTGCTGAAAGGAAAAATAGAACCATCATGGATATGGTAAGAAGCATGTTGAAGGCAAAACATTTGCCAAATGAATATTGGGCTAAAGCTGTACATTGTGCACTATATGTCTTGAATAGATGCCCAACAAAGAGTGTTATGAACAGAGTTCCGGAAGAAGCATGGAGTGGCATAAAACAATTTGTCACCCACATGAGAATATTTGGTTGTGTGGCTTATGCACACATTCCAGATCAGCTAAGGAAGAAGTTGGATAGTAAGGGGGAGAAGTGCACATTTTTAGGATACAACGAAGAATCAAAGGCATACAGGTTGTATAACCCATCCACAAAGAAGTTTATGATAAACAGAGATGTGAAGTTTATTGAAGAAGAAGTTTGGGATGGAAGCATTGAGAAAACAATGAATGTAAAAACTTGTTTGTATCATGATGAAGATGAGGAAGAAATTTCTGAAAGACATCCCTCATTAGCAGCACCACCTCCACCAACACAAGGACAGCAAGGGACACCATAAGCAAGTATGATAACACCCTTGAGAAGTGATGACAGTGCTTCTCCAAGCACATCATAAGGAGCAGATTTGAGTGCTTCTACAAGCACAAGTTCAACAAGTGAAAGAGGAACCAGATTCAAAAGTCTGAATGAAATTAATGAGCAAGAAGAAGGTATGGACCCTTTATTTGCACTATATTGTCATGTAGAAGATCCTATTCATTTTGAAGAGGCAGTAAAATATAAGAAATGGATAGATGCTATGGATGAAGAGACAAATGCAATAGAAAAGAACAAAACATGGGAATTAGTTGATCTCCTAAAAGGAAAAGAAGTGATTGGAGTAAAATGGGTTTATAAAACCAAAAGAAATGGTGAAGATAAGATTGAAAGGCACAAGGCCAAACTTGATTTCAAATGCTACAAGAAGCAACGAAGAAGAGATTATGAGGAAACTTTTGCACCAGTTGCAAGAATGGAAACGGTAAGAGCAACGTTGTCCATATCAGTGCAACACAAGTGGGAAGTTTACCAAATGGATATGAAATCAACATTCTTGAATGGAGTATTGATGGAAGAGTTTTATGTTGAACAAAATCTAGGCTATGAGAAAGAAGGCCAAGAGCACAAGGTATGAAAATTGAAGAAGGCTCTATATGGGCTGAAACAAGCACCAAGAACATGGTACAGTAGGATAGATGCCTATCTACTAGAAAATGGGTTTGAGAAATGTGAAGGAGAACCCACATTATACATCAAATAAAAATATGGTAAGATGCTCATTGTTGTTTTATATGTTGATGATGTTATATTCACAGGTAATGATGCTTACCTCATTGAAAATTTTAAAACAATCATGAAAGAAGAATTTGAGATGACTGATATGGGATTGTTGAGATGATTCTTAGGAATAGATGTAGAGAAAAATGAAAATAAAATTTTTATTTCTCAAGAAAAATATGTAAAAGAAGTTTTGGAAAGATTTAACATGCAAGATTGCAAGGCAAAAATTACTCCCACAGTGATGGGATTGAAACTGAGCAAAGAAGACAACAACAAGGATTTTGATCATGTGTGATGAGTGATGGTGAAAACAAAGAAGGGTTGATCATAGAAGAATTTTCTAAGGAAGCAATCAAGCTTATAAAAGAGCTCAAGGCTGAGAAGATCCATTCCAATACACTTGAAGAACAATTTCAAGGTCTCAAAATTGAATTTGAAGAACACAAATGCATTGAAGAGTCACTTCAAAAGAAGTTGGAAGAAAGCAACCAAGAAAGGGAAGAATTAGAAGCCGAAGTAGTATCATTGCGTAAGGAAGTGAAGAAGGGAAAAACTATCCAAAACTATGCCAACAACTCAAGGGCATTGGAAGAACTCATCAACAATCAACGATCTTACAATGACAGAGTTGACCTCAGTTACAAAGAAGAAGAAGCAGGACTTTCTACAACAAAATACAATGAACCTATGAGATTTGACATGCATGTAGACTTCATTGGGCAAGATTCGCAAGAACAACCTTGGAAGAAAATTCCTCGACGAATATTTCCATCCAGGTTCCAACATATTTTTTATGACTATTGTTATTCATGTGGAAAATCGGTCATAAAGCTGTAGAATGTCGCACGTACCCTAGGAACCAATACAATTGCAGGAGATCTATCAAATATGAACCTCCCAGGGCTCAGTGAAACATCAATAGATTTGAACATTTAATAAATAATATTGAATGTTACAAATGTCGAAACATTGGACACATAGCTAGAGACTACAAACTTGAAAATCCTCCAGAAGAATCTTCGACGCCATAGAACGAATGAACATGGAAGAAGAAGAAGACTGATAATTGTGCTCTCGCTCTCAAGGGTCAAAACAACAAAGATGTGTGGTATGTTGATATCGATTGCTCAACGCATATGACTAGAGATAGAAATAAATTTGTATCTCTGAAAGAGAAGAAGGATGGAATCGTGTCCTTTCGAAATGATGGATCTTCAAATGTTAGACGATCAGGTACTGTCACTCTCGGAAGAAAATATGCTCTAGCCAAGAATGTTCTATTGGTTGAAAACATGAATCACAATCTACTCAGTGTTGGACAGATGTGTGATCAAGGACACAATACTATTCAACTCCACAAAATGTGAAATCAGGAAAGGTAGGTATGGTGAAATTGTGGCTACAACAAATCAAGATCCAAACGACATATATGTTCTGGATGAGGCAACTAAAGCATATCTACTAGCTAAAGAGGATGATATAATATTGGGTAGCAATGATGATCGACTAAGTAAGAAATTTTCTACAAAGATGCAAAGTGAGTTCAATATGTCTTTACTTGGTAAGCTGAAATACTTCTTAGGGCTTCAAATATTTCAGCAAGAGAAAGGAATATTTATATGTCAAGACAAGTACATCAAGGAAATTCTCAAGAAATTCAAAATGGAAGATTGCAAACCCATGCTTACTCCGACGATAACAGGTTGCAAATTGAGCATAGATGACTCATCTAAGGATGTGGATTATAGGTTGTACAGATCTAGGATTGGTAATCTTCTATATGTAACAGCCTCCCGGCCAGATGTTATGTAAGCAGTTGGACAAGTAGTAAGATTCCAAGCAGCACCAAAAGAATCACATATTATTGCCGTCAAAATAATTCTTCTATATCTAAAGGAAACAACACAATATGGCTTGTGGTATCCTAAGAGTAACAATCTCATTATTCAAGCCTTTACAGATGCAGATTGGGCAGGAAGCATTGATGATCGTAAGAGTACTCGTGAATCATTTGAATATCTTCACCAAAAGCTTGGGATTCTCCCAACTTCTAATTAAATTTTCCTTATTCAGAATATAAATGGGGAGTGGAAGTGTGTACAAGTCCACAGGATGGTTGTGTGTCAGTGGGAGTGGAAGTGTGTAGAGGTCTGCAAGATGGTTGTGTGTTAGGGGGAGTTATCCTTTTCCATTGATGTCAAAGCGGGAGAGAATGTTGTAGGAAGAGGTGTCATGATCGTAGGAGGAGTACTTGTGTTTCCATCAATGCTAAAAGGGGAGATTGTTGATCAGTGGTTGTCATTGATGTCAACCCAAGGAGCACTAGGGGCTACCCCAATATTGCATGAGAATTTTGACCTACCAAATTAATATATTCTGGGTCAAGAATTCTTTTTATGGTTTCTACTTATCAAGATGTTTCCGTTGATATATGGCACGCCACATAATTCTTCACGGTTTGAGAGATATTCATGTTTGAAGTTTGGAACCCCAGTTAGTGGGCTAAAACCCCATGGGGTTTTGGCATGGGTCATTGAAAAAATAATTAATAATTTTTAAGCTCCTAAAATCCCTCCCACGTTCACTTGTTGAAGCCCCCTCTGAACCTAAGCACTTATATAAATTGTGATCCTCATATCCTCCTTATGTAGGGATTTCACTACTTAACATAGGTCATCGTGGAATTTTTGCTCTAACTTATTTTCTACAAAGGTTAAAAAGCTGAAATTTTTATGAGTCTAAGATGAAATCCTGAGGAAGATCCTATAAAAATTTTCGATGAAGGTGCTCAATATTTTCAGAGATATGATCTGTGGAAATCAGTGTTTTTGCAGGCTCCTGAACTTAATCTCAGAAGAAGTGACCTTGGGAAAATTGTCATAACTCTCTCTCTGAGTATCGGATTGGAATTCTGTAAAATTTGGCAGATAATGAATGGAATGTAGTTTTTTTTGTATCAATTTTAGAGATGAATGAAGAAACAATGACATGTGGCACGTCGTACAACTTCTCTCTACTGAAACAATCCATAATTAGGTCAGTATGAGATATTGGGCATAACTCTCTCTTGAAGAATCCAAATTGGATCAGACCTATGGCATTGGAAAGAAGAATCTGAGGAATACTACAGACTTGAAAATCACATATTTTGGATTTGAAATAATAGAGATACACCAGATTCAATATCGAGCTAATAGAAGGCAAGAAAAAACTAGTTCATGTGTTGTCAAGGGCTGCAAAGGACCAAACTTTCTAGGGCAGCAAAGCAAAGCAAGGTGCAGTAGAGGGTAGCATGAAAAGAGTAGAAATCAATGTGCAAAACAGCAATAGGAAGTTCATCACATGAATACTTCAAGTGGGCAGCACTGCATATAGTTATTGTAAAGGTATCATTGTACTAAGTCATTGTAAATACATCATTGTAAAAATTGTACAGGTGTCTATCTGCCAAGAGTTGAAGAGACAATGTTGGGAGTTCTAGGATCATAATTAGGTGCTTGTGTCATAGTTTGGGTTATGGTCTAGTGTGTATTATTCTTCTACATCACTCTATATCATTGTAAAGTGGACCATTTTCCTTGGTATAGGAGTCCATTCTTCTTTTATTCTTCTATAGGTTGGTAGGTTGGTGCTAGGTTAGTGCATGAAGTCACCAATAGGTTCAAGATTGTAAAAAATTCAAGGTGTTAGGGTGGTGCTAGGGTGAGTTGTAGCTCATTGGGTGTTGGGGCATCCATTCAGTTGACTACTGAAGAAAATCGGGAGTTGGAGTGTCCATCCAGTGGGAGGTGGAGAAGAATGTTTTTCTAGATTCTAGGAAGTTGGAGCTTTATTTTCAATTGGAGTTGAATATTAAAGAATTATTAGAAAAGAATTTAGGTGGTTTTTGTCCTAGAGAGGGTTTCACCTTAAAAACTGTGTGCATTTGTGTTCCTTTTGTTTACTGCTATCATTGTGCAAACACTGATAATAATTGACGATTAACTAATGCTCTAATTGAAGGAATACTGATTCACCCCCCCTCTCAGTATTTCCAACAGCAATGGCCCATTTTGATTTATAAGCAAAATAATATTAGCATGTATACGGCGTATGCAGATGGTAGCTACATATGCATACATCACATACACCACACTAGTATACATACCTGCTAGTATTGAGAATAGCTAAGTAGATTAATAAGTCAATTATGAAAATAGATCCTTCACTACCTTGATATAATAAATATGTCGAGTGAGACCTTTAATAGATATCGAGGTAATATCTGAGTTAGGATAATGAATTGAATATCAAAATGCATTTATGTCTTGCAGAGATATAATGAAATATCAAGCTAGGTACTTAAAACATATACCACTCTTATATACGTATGCATGGTAAATCATTGATCAAGATAAATATAATTAAGTACAAATTATATTTAAGTGAACTAATAAAGCAATAATATAATTTGATTAAAATTATAAAGTTAATTTAATTAATTTAAAAACAAAATATAATAAAATTAATCTTAAAGTAATTAAACAAAATAATATCTACATAAATGACTCTATAAATAACTCCATAAATAACTTAATAACATCTACATAAATGACTATAAATATCTACATAAATGACTTAATGATATCTACATAAATGACTCTCTAAATATCTCCATAAATGACTCTATAGTATCTACATAAATGAAGGGGTTATTCGAAGTTATAAAAGGGAGGAATATGAATGAGTAAGGGAGGTTTTTCCTTTGTTGGTTTCTGCACACAGAAGAAAACTATTATCTGAGGAAATAGTGAGTGATGTGAATTTGTTCTGAAATGAGTCTTCATTGTTCTTGGAATTATGGGCACGGGGGTAGAAGAGATATATTTTGGATCTAGGATTGCTCTGGGAAAATCCTAGATTGGATTGGAGGAAAAGATCAATTTGGTAACACGTCCGCTGCACCCATGGGAAGAGACACAACCCAGCAAATCAACAAATTCGTTCCAAGTATTCTTATGTGAATAAATTTGTTATTTATGTGAGTTAAATTTTATTGTCTGTCTCAATTGATTTGGATTTATGCTTTAATCTATAAGTAGGAAAAATTTCGGATAAATGTCCTAGTTTTAGGGGCTTTACACATGGTATCGGAGTGAGTTACAAACTCTGGGAACCAATGGTCCACTTTTAATTATCTTTGTGATTTTCTGGGCTTGTCTCCAATATCTCTTCTAAAAGTCACCATTAGATTCAAAATCTGTACTGTGAAAAACCATGGCTTTTGCATATTAAAAAAATAAAAATACTTGCTTTAAATGAATCGAATCTTATGAAATTACAGTTTGCTTAGTTGTGTGATAAAAAAAATAAATTCACGGCATATTCGTTACCAAAAATATATTACTGATATAAAAAAACTCAATTAAATTAAAATTATTAAAGGTTAATTAGAATACAGTTCCAAATTTATGGTTGTTCCTCGTGCTTTACATCCGTGAGAATGCTCTAAGGCCTTCACCACCTAGATATGGAAATGTCACAGGTGGGACGTTCATCGAGAGACGGGTAGGAGTGGGACTCCCAACCATCACAATATTCGCACTATGGTCCGAGAGCCATAGTTCATCTTTCGGATTTTGCACTTGTTTGTATAGAAACCTACGTAGACTTTGACGTACAACCTATAGAATAGATCCTGAAAAGATATCATATTTATATATTATATTGCATAAGTTTTGATTGTGATTTTGTCGTGAACTTATAAAAACTAATTTTGTTCCTATGCAAGGAGATGGTGTCCATAAATTTCACATCATCCACCTTTTAAGCAGGAATCTCAGTAGCGTTGTGATCTGGTCCAATTTCTTCATTGAAAAAGCCTTTTTCCATTCGTGATAAGTGTAGACTCCCCTGACGTGAGCCCATTGGCCGTTAACCGGAGTTGAAAAGTGGCTACCGACAAGAGCGTCGGTGTCATGGGGTGACACAAAATTCCCACTGCCTTCGCCCATTGTGAAATCCTAGGAGGACCTGAAATCCGAGTATTCCTGCACATAACAACAAGAATCACATACCATCATCGTTGTTATTCCATACATTGCAACTTTTTACTTTTCACATTTGTCATAGTACTGTGCCTCTTCCATCTTGTAACAAAAAATGATTGTGCAGAAGATTTTCAGAGGATAAATAGTTGTTTAAGCGGCATAAATAAATCGCTCAAGGTATTGCTCAAATTCCTTCCCAGAGTAGAAGTAGAAGCATAGAACTAGGATGTTTTTATTCCCACATTGGCTGTTTTTATTCTTTAACAATTAAATAAGGTATCAGTAGTCCCTCAATTGAAACATCATATATTTTATGGTAATTTATGTGTCTAAGGTGTGAATCGATATGGAGGCTATTAAATAATACAGACCCCTCTAAGGTCTATACTTCTGAATTTATTAATTCTATCTCAATCACGAGTTTAATATGACCTTTCTTGGATATAATTTTTGATACGAGTGCTCCCTGACATGGATAGAGATTGTTCTTTTGGTACACTAGTTACCTTACTTGATAAGAATTGAATTCTCCTCTAACTTAGTTTGAAAAGATACCCATATGAAATCAAAGTAATGTGAGAAAATTGTTGTAGAATGTGTGTTTACAAATGTAAGTTCTCCTCCAAATTACCAAGGTTATAAGATATGTAAATAAGCTAAGTTATGATTTAATACGATTAAAATTAAAATATTTATGTTGCAATATGCTACAGTAAGTATAAGATCATAAGCAAGTAGTAAGGAAGTGACCTGATTACAGTGTTGTGAGTATTTGATATGAGTTACAATAGTGTGTAGTATGTACTACATGTATTTAGACAATTGGTATAAGTTACGAATTGTACAAGCCACTAAATATATGAGGAAGTGACTTAGACAATTATTTTTGACCTGGCAATACTCTTAGTATAATACATTACAACGATCTTTATGACCTTTAATATATGACAGTGAAGGCATGTTATGTACCCAAAATGTAATACGATTCCCATATAAAACCAGAGCCACAATATATATATGTGATGGTGATAAGTTACTCATAAAACGATACTCATTCAAACTTAAAACCACTGTTGAGATAACCAGAATTCTCAAGGTTTAAAACAATATTCTCTGAATTTTGTAGTTTTAAATTTTTTATTTTTATTTTTTTTATCTTCGAATCTATTGGAGAATCAAGGAAATTGTAAAAACATCTATGATTGTGACATAAGGAGAAATAACCACATCGACTGTTGTATACAACCTAGGAAATTGTCAACTATCCAATAGATTTCTTTCGATAATATATAACATAAGTCTGACAAGGGCACAAACGTAAAGAATGTCATATAAAGAATCTCATCAGAAAATAAAACAAAGTCAAGCTGCTTATAATCAAACATAATTATATATATATATACCATGCAGACGTTCTTTGAATACCAGGTAAATATTATGAAGTAAAACTATGGTCTATGAAGACCCATGCATTTTACTAAGAACTATTACACATCATAATAGAACACCATGCATTAGGAAAGGAGGTATCGATAACACCCTCCTTGACCTTGGTACTAGTAAGACCTGCCTACAAGTAAAAATAGCAAAAAAAACTATACCCATTTGCGAGCTTGAATTTACGAAAATTAAATCTAAATTTTATTTCGATTCTCATAAATCTTATTATGTATTCAGAAAAAACGACGATGGTAAGAACTTATCAAAGGCAACAATGCCATAGAGATGCATTTCCATCTCTAACGTTGCCACCAATGTCATCACCAACGCCATCGCCATCGCCACCACCTAGATTGTCATCAGCACCAGTCGCTTCAACACCTGATCTAACTAATGTAATGCGCTCATTAGAAGCCATTCCTGAGACACTATAAGTGTTAGTATGAATCCTTTGTCGAAGTGTACGAAAAAGGACCACTTTAGCTACGCATAACTAATAGCCCTAACAACAAAAGTGGCTGCCAATATCTTCATATCTGCGGTTAGTTAGACATAAAAGAGCTGCAAAAACCAGATCTATGCATGGAAAGACATTAAGCAGAAAAAATAAGGGTTTGCTCCATATACCAATAGACAAGACAAGAACAATTTCTGAAAGAATTTTTATATTAATGGGGCACCTGGGAGAAAAACAAGAAGGCGTATCCAATTCTCCTCAGTGGAATGGGTTCTTGGAAGTCCTCAGCACTTCAGATCTAAGATTTCTCTCTCTTGTTGGTGTAGAAAACCCACACAAAGAATGGAACTCAAAGGGAGCTCACACATCAAATGGTAGAAAAATGGGACCAAGTGTATAGATCTAGAGTGATCTAATAGGCAACAAAAGGTGAAGAATGATGGGAAAAACCCTCCTATTTATAACAAAATATTGGGTCATTCTAGATCTTGGTGCATGATTAAAATAATGTTAACCAAATCTAGATCCATATTTTATTATATTTGTTGGAGGGAAAAGGTATTTGACTTGGGTCAAATCCCTTGATTAGTCAAAAATAAATAAATAAATGATTTATTTATCTTTTTAAGGAAGTGGTTGGAAGATAATCAAATAAATAATGATTTATTTAACTATTTAAGGAAGTGGTTGAAAAATAATCAAATAAGTAATGATTTATTTAATTATTTGTGGGTGATTTGGTCATATTTAACAAGGAATATTATCTAAATAAGATTTAAATAATTATTCCTAGAAAATAATAAGATAAATAAAGGTTTATCTTATTAATTTCTTTGTTTTGGGTTAAACATGACTAGGAATAATAATTAAATTATGGTTTAATTAATTATTCCATGAGGAAAATCAAACAAATATAGGTTTGTTTAATATTTCCTTTTGGGGTTTCCTGTTTAGACCATAAACAACCTAATAAATGTGGTTTATTAAGTTATTTAACATATTGAAGGCAATTTTACTTAGGGTAAAATTGGTCTTACATGGTGTACTTGGGTCCATCTAATGATAATAGGTTAGATGACCAAAAAATGGTGTAACAAAAAGGGTCACAATTGACCAATAACAAAGAATTACCTCATCTTGAGGAAAGACATTTAGGAAAGTATAAAGATCATGATTATAAGTCACCTAAGGAAAATATTTCTAGGGAACTACAAAATATTAGACTCTCGAAATTCTCAGAAGGATGAGCAGGAGAACATGCCGAAGCATGGTTAGAAGGAATGATAAGATGCTTCGCGCTAAGAGAATATTCTTCTTCATCTAAAGCGAAGATCGTGACATTTCAGCTCAGAGGGAGTGCTCTGATTTGGTGGGGAAATTTAGAAAAGCAACTACATCTCACATGAAACAGCGTTCCTCGGGGGTTGTTTGAGGAAATATTTTGTGCAAAATACTTACACCTTTCTTGCAAGAGCAGCAAGTCGGAGCCTTCCATACACTAATCCAGGGAGTAAGACCGTGGAAGAATACGAGATAAGGTTTATGGAGCTTGTAAAATATGTCCCTTATCCAGATACGAATGAATGCCAAGCCGAGCGTTTCATATATTGATTAAATCCTCAAATCAGGGCCATGGTTAGAATGTGGAAGCCATCATCAGTAGAAAATGTAGTTTAATGAGCACACTATGTAGAAGAGCATCTAGGTATTAAAAGGGATTTCAAGCCAACGAAACCCTCACAGCTGGGATTTTCTGGAAAGACTCTCCGAAATTTCTTCAGAGGAAGTAGCTCGAGACCACCTCCTTATGGTAACAGGTTTACCCCAAGAGTAGTAGGAGCAGGAGCTCCCATGACTGTTAATACTATGGCTACAGAATCATCAAACACCAGCCCTTGGAAATCTTGAGGGAATGTTCATCGGGGAATAAATGAGAGAGGAAATAACATAAGAGGACAAAGCTCCTAATTTAGAAATTCACAATATGAATCAAGGAGGCCCTCCCAGGGTAATTTTTTGGGATGTGGAGGACCTCATTTTCAGCGTGATTGTCCAGAGATATAATAGAGATCAGGAAAATAACCATCAACAAATACCCAAGGAAATCATAGAATCCATGTTGTCGTCAACAATAACCAAGCAGCACATCAGTCCATCGTATTGGAATCTTCAGGTACAATCAACGAAATAAAACTCAAAATTTTATTTGACACTAGTGCTACTCATAGTTTTCTTACATCATATACATTAAATAAATGTGGGTTGGCAGCTTGCAAACAAAATTATTTTAGACAGATAGAAATGGCTTCAGGAGAACTTCAACCCATAGAATTAAGTGTTGAGGATTGTAAAGTTGATCTAGGAGTCTGTTCGACAAAATTAAAAGTATATGTCACAACCCTAGGAACTTACGACCTTGTGATAGGAATGGATTGGTTAGAATCTCATCAAGCATGGGTAGAATGTTTCAGTAAAACAATACTTTGTATGAATGATGAGGGAGAGACAATCCAAATCCAAGGTATTAAGAGGAAAGTATCCTTACAGTTCATCTCGGTAATGCAAATGAAACATTTCTTAAGAAAAGGTCGTTAGGTATATGTAGTTCAAGAATTAAGCAAGGAGAAAGGACAATCCTTAGAACAATATCCGATTCTATCAGGATTTTCGGATGTTCTTCCAAAGGAATTACCAGGACTACCTCCTAAAAGAGAGCTAGACCTCACAATAGAATTGAAACCTGGTACAGAACCAATATCTAAAACACCTTACAAAATGACAGCTCTTGAACTTCAGGAATTACAAATACAGTTGAAAGAACCATTAGATATAGGGCACATTCGACCCAGTATTTCACCTTGGGGCACTCTTGTAATCTTTGTCAAGAAGAAAGATGGTTCATTACAACTATGTGTGGATTATCGAGATTTAAATCGAGCCACTATAAGAATAGGTATCCAATGCCTCACATTGACGACCTTTTTGACCAAATGAAAGGAGCTGCAGTGTTTTCAAATATTGATCTGCGATGAGGTTATCATCAGTTAAGAATTAAAGAAAGTGATGTTTCTAAGACTGCATTCTAAACTCGTTTCGGGCATTATGAATTCATTTTGGTACCATTTGGGTTGAACAATGCACCTGCAGTATTCATGAACATTATGAATAGTGTTCTCTGCAGTTATCTCGATCAATTTGTGCAAGTATTCTTGGATGATATTCTCATTTACTCTAAGAATGAGAAATAACATTAAGAGCATCTTCAAATAGTATTATCTTGCCTCGGAGAACACCAGTTATATAGAAAATTATCCAAATGTTCTTTATTTCAGAAGGAAATTCGTTACTTAGGTCATATCATATCTAGTGAAGGGATCTTTGTAGATCGTGAAAAGGTAAATGCAATAAGGGAGTGGCCAATATCTAAGAATGCACATGAAGTGCATAGTTTTATGGCTTTAGTGGGTTACTATCAAAGGTTTGTAGAAGGATTATCCAAAATTTCAAAGCCGATCACAACCCTCCAGTGTAAAGGTGTTAGGTATGAATGGATTGAGGAATGGAATAAAGCATTTTCCAAACTTAAAAGATTATTGACTAGTGCACGAATTTTGTGAGTACTTGATATGGACAAAGATTTTATTATGTGTACCGATGCATCTAAACAGGGGTTAGGCACAGTATTAATGTAGGAAAAAGGCATGATATCATATGCTTCAAGAAAATTAAAGCTCCATGAATAAATTTATGTTACACATGATTTAGAGTTAGCCGTAGTGGTCCTAACTGTAAAGATATGGAGACATTAATTGGTTTGGAGAAATTTTATGCTTAAAAGTGACCACCAAGTTTACAGTATTTATTCACCCAGAGAGACTTGAATGCTAGGAAAAGATGATGGAGTGAATTCTTAAGTGAATATGATCTTTATATTTCATATATAAAAGGAAAGGAGAATGCAGTAGCAGACGCTTTAAGTAGAATACCTCGAATATTTTCCCGCATACCTATCGAGGTGGACTTAAGAGATCAAGTACTAAAGCATCTCATGAGAGATAGTTGGTACCTAAAAGTAAGGTCGGGGCTTGATAGCAACCATTCAAATGAACTTAAGTTTGAAGGATATGATCTGGAAGAGGATGGAATTTTACGATTTCATGGAAGGACGTATATACTAGAAAGTGGAGATCTACGAAACACTATCCTGAAGGAAACCCACAAGGCAGTGTATTGTGCACATCCTGGTGTAAAGAAAATGTATGCTGACACAAATAGAATCTTCTTTTGGACATACATGAAAAACGACATTGTCCAAGTTGTCACTAAGTGTCTTTAATGCTAGTGAGTAAAGGCTGACCATTGTCACCCAGCAGGTCTCCTACAACCTCACGACATTCCTATGACAATGGGGGAAATAATTTCTATGGATTTTATCATTGGGCTTCCCCTTACGCAACAAAATCATAATGCCATTTTGGTTGTGGTAGATAAATTAACAAAAAATGCTAATTTTATCCATGTAAGAAATACTTACGGAGTTGCTGATGTAGCTCAGATATTCATAAATAAAATTATTATATTTCATGGAGTACCTAAGAAAATCATATCAGATAGAGACTCTCGATTCACGTCAAGATTCTATACTTGTATGAAATTATCCTTAGGAACTCAGTTAGATTTAAGTACAACTTATCATCCTGAGACTGAAGGCAAACAAAAAGGGTAAATCAAGTACTAGAAGATATGCTAAGAATGTATGTTATAAACCAAAAATAACGCTGGGAAAAGTACTTACCCTTACTTGAATTTTCATACAACAATGTTTATCACAGTTCAATTGGGATGCCACCATTTGAAGCATTATATCGAATACCCTACAGAACACCGTTGAGTTGGGACATGTTAGAAGATCGGGTAATAGTCAGGCTAGAATTGATCCAAGAGATGGAGGAATAAGTAAAGCAGATTAGGTAACGATTGAAAGAGGCACAGGATAGAAAAAACGTTATTTTGATGCTCATAGGACAGATAAAAACTATGAAGTAGGGAATTAGGTTTTCATTTGCATCAGACCAAATAAGAGCAGCATATGGTTTGGAAAAGGGACAAAATTATTACCCCGATTTATTGGGCCATTCGAAGTCTTTGAAAAATTTGGACTTGTCGCCTATCGTCTAGAACTACCACCCCACTTGCACAAAATTCATAATGTACTTCGTGTATCTACCTTACAACACTATATTGCTGACAAATCTCATAATATTCAATGGAAGGAATAGTAGGTATCAGATGAGGGAACCATTACGTATACTGGAACGTAGGGTTTGACAGCTAGGGAACCGAATGATAGACCAAGTTAAAGTCCAGTGTGATAAATATAGTTCTGGATCAGCGACCTGGGAAGATGTTGAGGCCATATGCCAAAAATACCCCAACTTATGCTAAATTTTGAGAAACTGGAAATCTTATTTGTATATAACTACTCTATTTTGATACTTGAGACCCTATTTTGAAATATCACGTAAAGATGATTTTTACTTTGCTAGTAAATGGATACCCATAAAGATATGATGTTACTTAACTCTATTGATACATGATATATGTTATTTGATTAACTGTACTAGTGCATGGATACCAATATGAAATATGTCATTTAACGAGAATATGAAATCTAGATCATAGATTATGTTATAAATAAGGCTATCTATCAATTCATTTCATTTCTACATCTCAGTATGATTGAAGGAATAGAAATAGAAGAGTAACTACATTTTAAATATTAAAACTAAACGTATTAGTATATAGAATGAAAATGGCTAAATAAATTGTATCATAGATGGCAACATGTATCAACTATACAAAAGTTGTTATCTAGCAAGAAATTGTATTGAATATATGGATGCATATATTTTAATGTGTGTAAATTGTTTACATTGCAGATTGTGTACAAGTGTTCACCTTGCATAACACATTGTTACCAAATCAATCATGTGATGACAGAATTCCAAGAACAGTTGAGACTCCATGAGATTCCATGATAGGGTGTTAACCCTGGTTCTACTAGGAGGGGTGGAGGTATTGCCCACCGTTTATCCTCCAAAACCTGGAGTCATGGGAGGACTGTGGGAGTCACGCTCCCCTAGACATGTAATGATTACTGTGAGATGCCTACTGGAAAATTAGGTCGATATAATCGACGCTGACACCCTTAAGGTCTATGAATGGTTGGGTCAGTAAAACTAATGCCCTGGCATATTCCTGTAGAGGACTGATAGGATGGGAACGAAAGAGATTAGGGAGGATAGGATGACTCTAGAATATCTTGGAGACTCAGTTGAGACAGAAAGTAACAATTAAATTACAAATACATAGATATTCAAACAGCAAATTCAATCTTAAAGTACAAACCTTACACTATCACTCTAATCTCTAAAGTAATTATTGATATGAATATATAAAATCCTAACTTCGAGACGATGTTTTCTGAAGGGAGGAAGTATGTAATGACCTATTTCAAATTATAAGCAAAATAATATTAGCATGTATACGACGTATGCATATGGTAGCTACATATGCATACATCACATACACCACACTAGTATACATACTTGCTAGTATGGAGAATAGCTAAGTAGATTAATAAGTCAATTATGAAAGTAGATCCTTAACTAATTTGATATAATAAATATGTCGAGTGAGACCTTTAATAAATATCGGGGTAATATCTGAGTTAGGGTAACGAATTGAATATGATAATGCATTTCTATCTCGCCGAGATATAATGAAATATCACGCTAGGCACTTAACACATATACCGCTCTTATATACGTATGCATGGTAAAGCATTGATCAAAATAAATATAATTAAGTACAAAATATATTTAAGTGAACAAATAAAGTAATAATATAATTTGATTAAAATTATAATTATAATTTAATTAATTTAAAAACAAAATATAATAAAATTAATCTTAAAGTAATTAAACAAAATAATATCTACATAAATGACTTAATAATATCTACATAAATGACTCCATAAATATCTCCATAAATGACTTAATAATATCTACATAAATAACTCTCTAAATATCTCCATAAATGACTCTATAATATCTACATAAATGAAGGGGTGATTCAAAGTTATAAAGGGGAGGAATATGAATTAGGAAGGGAAGTTTTTCCTTTGTTGGTTTCTTCACACAGAAGAAAAATATTGTCTAAGGAAATAGTGAGTGGTGTTAATTTGTTCTGAAACGAGTCTTCACTGTTCTTGGAATTCTGGGCATGGGGGAAAAATAGATATCTTCTGTATCTAGGATTGCTCTGGGAAAATCCTAGATTGGCTGGGAGGAAAAGATTGATTTAGTAACACGTCTATTGCACCCACGGAAGAACCAAAACCCAACAAATCACCAAATTCGTTCATTATTCTTCTGTGAATAAATTTGTTATTTATGTGAGTTAAATTTTACTGCCTATCTCAATTCATTTGGATTTATGATTTAATCTATAAGTAGGAAAAATTTCAGATAAATTTCCCGGTTTTAGGGGCTTTATAGTAGCTTCCAAGCATTAATATGCTTATCCCATAGGCATAACCAGAACTAAACATCTTGGAGCACCAAGATATACAAGAATCAAGCCTTATAGAACTATGTGGATAGAAACAATGGAAATACAACTACAATTCGCTACTAAAAATTGAGAGAAATATTCCAGATGAAGAAAGTAAAAGGGTGAGAGTAGAGAGAGGTTCCTTTGACTTCACTAAAAAACCTCAAAACAATCTTGATTCCCTCACTTGTTGTCTCCCATGATATTAATGGCTATATTGTTTCTTATAATATTTATCTCCCTTAAGAAAGAGGTTCTTTTACATTCACTAAAAAAATCTAAAAAAAAAACTCGATTTCATAACCAATTGTCTCTCATGATATTAATTGTTATATCATTTCTTATAATATTGACCTCCCTGGAGGGAGAGGCTCTTTCACATTCACTAAAAAGTCTTAATACAAACTCGATTCCCTAACCCATTTTCTCTCATAACATTAATGAGTATATCATTCTTATAAGATTGATCTCCCTTTCCAAACTGTAAATAATTAAGTTGTGAATAAGTAATGGAAAGATGACTTGCTACAAGCTAGAAACTCATACTCCAAAATTAAGCACATGGTAAACAAAATAAATAAATGGGTAGGGACTTATTGTCAATTTCTATGTTATAGAGCAGTACAAAACATAGGTGAATCTCCCCAAAATTTATAAAATAGTACAAATAAAATGAAATGCTATGTAGGCTTAGCAAAAAAAAAAACATAACAAAATAAAATCCTAAATCTAAGAGGAAATCAAATAAAAAATGGGAATCCCCAAATTTCCCTCAAAATTAAAGGGCATGAAACCTCCTGTAAGGCACCACTCCTCCCATCTCTAGGTGCAAGTGTAGTCTTCTCCATGTCTTCTCCTTCCATATTTCTCCAAGCTCCAAGCCAAGGAGAATATGGAAATAGAAAAAAGGGTGAGGGAAGAGGAGGTTCAAACAAGAGGAAACTATATCCAACGTAAAGGGGCAGTGAGAAACCATTGGCATAGTATAAGAATGCTAGATTTCAAACCATGAAATAAGGAGATAAAGGTGAAAATCCCAACCAAACCTACATGAATATATTCTTACCAATACTATGGAAACAAACCATGTGGATGTCCCTAAGAGAACACTGGAGAAAGTGGATTCATGTGCGAAATATCCCTAATTATAGATGCCAAATTCTATGATGGAAGCCATTAGAGTTACTAAGTTGACTTCACTCACATTCCTACAAAAAAAATTAATGGTGCAATGAGAATGGGCCATCAATGTTCAAGGAAATTTTAAAATCCAAAAAAGCAAGGGAGAGCAGAAAATATTTCATGAACAAAGATGGTAATCTAAGAGAAGCCAAAGACAAAAGGTCCTCCTAGGGGGAGTAAGGCTCCAAGAGAGGAAAATGAACCCTATACTTAGATAATTCCACCCTATTTAGAGAATAATGAAAATTAGAACATACCAATGGGAAGCTCAATAAGTTTAGTGAAGGGAACTTTTTGTTCCGCAAGAAATAAGAAAAAACAACCCTTTGTTCCATTTGAAACTAGTAAACTCTTACTAAACAACAAAACATGAAATCGTGAATGAGAAACATTGTGTGGAGAGGTCCACAAATTCATAAAAGTCAAAGGAATTAAGGTGAAAGAATACCCTCAAAGGAAAATGTGAGGGCAGATGGGAGTTTGACCCTTGAAACAAAAAAAGGCATGGACCGCAACAAGGAGTGGGCTTACAAAAATATACCATAATAGGAATAAATCGAGAGATCTTCCACTAGAATAATTTAATTAAATGAGCATGACTTGTGCATTAAACCGAATAATCAAACTCAAAGCTCTCACATGGTTGTATTTGGTGGGTTTACCAATTACCAAGTGATTTAATGATACTTACATGCACAATGGGATAAGGTGAGAAGGTGAGTTCGACCAAGGCTTATTTCATATGGATGATCCTAAAAAATTAAATTCAATTACAAAAGCTAGTAAAAGAGATGGTAAAGGAAGAAGGAACAACTACATAAGGTTAAAGCGCCTATAAAAAGCATCCTGGAAAAGTTTATCACAAAAGGTTATTTTATCATGCAACGATATTAACATTTAAATACCTATTAAAATAGTTTGTACAATGAAGTACTTAGGCATAATGTTGGGTATACGACCAAAGTCCCACATTGACTAGAAGTGGGGAGGATCATGGGTATATAAGGATGGACAAATATCTCCATTGGTATGAGGCCTTTTGGGGTAAAGCCCATAAGCAAAGCCATGAGGGCTTAGGCCCAAAGTGGACAATATCATACCATTGTAGAGATATGTGGTGTCCAGAATCCTTACAAGTGGCACGAGCTGTGTGTTTGCCCGAGGACGCCTCTGTTGTCAAGGGTTTATTTGACTGCAGTCTGGGCACAAGGATCTGATGCGTGAAGATCTAGATCTGCACGTGAAGTAGGCAAATCTGGTGTGGATCATTGTTATCAAGACCGATCTGGTGTGGATCATTGTTATCAAGACCTATGGTATTGTTGCTGGCAGATCCAGCAGATTGGCATCGGTGGAGTGGTATGGCAGCATTTGTTTCCGTTGTGGCGCACATCATTTGCGGTTGATCTGCGTGTAAGCTGTGATATTTTAAAAGGGGATCGATAAGATCAAATCAACGTCTCAGTTCTGTTGTGCTGGATTTAGTCAAGAAGCCCCAAGTCAAGTTTAAGGGGGGAATTGTTAGGTAAACATGACTCGGGGTAGAGTCAATGTGGACTAGGGTAAACAATGGTGGTTTTGGGGCACATGGTTTTGTGCACCCATGGTTTTGACCCATGGTATTGCATGTGATGGAGCCTATAAAAGGGCCTGAAATGACGGCATCTTGAAGAAGGCTCCGAAGGTGAGAAAGATCGCTGCTCACTGGCCAGCTTGGCCGTGTTTTGGCCAAGGCTAATGAAATTTCATTAGGATGGGTTTTCCCCGGAGTTTGGGGTTTTTTCCCGGTTAAACATTTGTGTTTATGTTAATGATTTGTTGCTGACCTTTTATGTTTATTTCTCTGGGTAAATTATTTATTGTTTTTACAGCCTGGCCCTAACAATTGGTATCGTAGCCATATTTGTATCGAGCTATATAGGGTTTTTTGCTCGGGCCAATATAGACTCTGTTTCATGGGGAGATCTCATGGATTCATTCTCTGTGAAAGAAGATGGCGAGTGGCGGAAAGATAGAGATCGAGAAATTTAATGGTCGCAGTTTTGAGTTGTGGAAGTTTTGAGTTGGGGAAACTCAAGATGGAGGATCCGTCGGTGGATAAAGACTGCGGATCGCGGTAGATCCGTACTAAACCACCGGCAATGTCAAGGAGACCTGAAGGGGTTGATTTTATGCCAATACACACCACGGTTGTGTGTCTCGTATTCGTGACGTGAATGTATCTCGGGAAGCTACGACGAAGAATTTGTGGGAAAAACTTGGGACTTTGTACCAATCTAAGTCTCTGGTGAATAAGTTGTTCCTGCGGAAAAAGCTGTATAACCTGAGGATGAAGGATGGAGACTCGGTGACAGAGCATCTGAATGCCTTCAATACTGTGGTAAGTCAGCTGTCATCCGTTGATATTAAAATCTCAGATGAAGATAAGTGCATCAGTTTGTTGTGCTCTCTACCAGACTCGTGGGACAGTCTAGTTATTGCAATAGGTAGCAATACAACTACCTTGAATTTGATGACATTGTCTCAGCCTTGCTGTCGGAGGAAATGAGACGGAGAAATATGGAGGGTCAGAATGGAGATGCCTTATCTGTACGAGGAAGGTCCCAGAACAGAAACAAGAATAAGGTTTCGAGTGGGAGATCTAAATCTAGAGGGAGATCTAAATCTCCTGAAAAGTTTGTAAAGGTGTGCTAGAAATGCGGAAAGGAAGGGCACTACAAAAAGGAATGCAGATCTAAAGCTCCTAAGAAAGGAAAGGGATCTGATGAAGGTCCTTCTGCAGAGGCAAAAACCACCTCAGATGAAGGTGGGGATATGTATTTGGCTTCTTCTTCAAATACACATGTAGATCATGAGTCATGGTTGATTGACTCAGGTGCATCCTTTCACTTCACTCCCCATAGGGAGTGGTTCTGCGAGTATGAGAAATATGATGGTGGTGATGTCGTCCTAGGGGATGATAGGGGCGTCAATCGCCTGGACGTAAGTGTCAAGCCACAGTCAATGCGGGCGGATTAGAACACTTCCTGGTGTTCTGCATATTCCTACATTTGCCAGAAATCTGATTTCTGTAAGCAAGATGGATGATGCAGGTGTAAAAACAGTGTTCGAGAAAGATGCCTGCAAGATGGTTCGGGGAGCACTGGTATTAATGCGGGGAGTTCGGATTGGAACTCTGTACAAGCTACAAGGTAGCACTGTTATTGATAGGTGTAACAGTTATGTGGTTCCTGAAAGTGGAGCGGAAAGCCTAGCTGTCTCTGGAGAAAAGACCATGCTATGGCATCAAAGGCTTGGACATATTGGAGAGGCGGGCTCGACATCTGACAGAGATGGTGGCGTGCAGAAGGCAGACTACCTGTTCTCCCGATTTCGATTGTGAATACTGTGCAAAGGGAAGCAGACCCAGAGGGAGTTTTCCTCTGGAAGAAGAGTAAGCGCCATATATTAGAATCTTGTGCATAGTGATGTGTTTGGACCGTGGCTGTGGCCTATCCACCAACTTCCACTACAGCCATTCATACCAGATGACTTCTCAAGGAATACATGGATATATTTCTTGAGGAAGAAATCTGAAGTTTTTGACAAATTTAAAGAATTTAAGGCTCTGGTGGAAAACCAGACAGAGAAGAAGATAAAGGCATTGAGGACAGATAATTGTGGGGAGTTCTGCAAGAAGGAATTTGAAGAGTTCTGTAAGAAGTGTGGTATAGCACGGCAGAAGACTACTCCATACACACCTCAGCAAAATGGAGTTGCAGAAAGAATGAACAGAACACTGATGGAAAAGGCAAGAAGCATGCTCAATGGTACCGGGTTAGGACAAGAATTCTGGGCAGAGGCAGTGGAGACTGCATGCTATATGGTTAACAGATCACCTTCATCAGTGTTGGAGGATAAGACCCCACATGAGGTATGGACTGGTAAGAAACCTTCTCTTTCACATCTAAGGGTATTTGGATGTGATGCATATGTACATGTTCCAAAGGAGAAAAGGACCAAGTTGGATAATAAATCTGAAATGTGCATCTTTATTGGGTATAAGGATGGTTTAAAGGGTTACAAGCTTTGGAACCCAGAAACAAGGAAGGTTGTGTACAGCCGAGATGTGGTGTTTAGAGAAGTGAACGATGTTGTTAAACATGAAGTCCTATCAAAGGAACCTGAAAAGATAGAGTTTGAGCTAAAGGAGGATGAATCAGAATCTACAACAGAAGAAGACTCAGAAGATGAAGAGCCACAAACTCCAGCTTTGAGAAGATCAGTTCGGGAAAGAAGGCAACCAGAAAGGTATAGTCCATCCGCTTTCTGTTCAGGTTTTGCCTTAACTATAACTGATGATGAACCCAGAACTGTCAGGGAGGCAGTAGATTCAGAGGATGGAAAACTCTGGAAGGAGGCCATGGTTGATGAAATGGCATCCTTGCACAAAGTCTGCTGTATACCAGATCTGGTGGAGTTGCTTGATAAGGAAGCCCATTGGGAGCAAATGGGTGTTTAAGAAGAAGATGGAATGTAGAAGGCAGGGAGAATACAAAGTTCTATTTATATAAAGGCTATTCCTAGTGCTTAACTGATTTTGGGCAGATATTTTTTCTCACAAGCACAGCGCTTCCTATTAGATTATTTTTTATCCGCGTCGCCGTATTTGATCTTGAGAGGAGTGACAGATGCTGACAACATTTCTTCACGGGGATCTAGAAGAGGAGATCTACATGAAGCAACCTGAAGGCTTTATGGTGAAGGGTAAGAAAGAATTGGTATGCAAGTTGAAGAAGTCTCTGTATGGGTTAAAACAGTCACCAAGGATGTGGTATCAGAAATTTGATACCTATATACGGGGACTTGGCTTCACCAGAAGCAAGGAAGATCATTGTGTTTATTTTAAATTAATTGGTGATCATGCTATATATCTTGTCTTGTATGTGGATGATATGTTGTTGATTGGAAATGACAAAGAAATTATCCAAGATTTGAAGACCCAACTGTTCTCCAAATTCGACATGAAGGATCTGGGTGCTGCAAACTATATTTTGGGCATGGAAATTAAGAGAGATCGGGCAAAGAGGAAGCTCTGGTTAAACCAGAGGAAGTATGTCGAGACTATATTGCAGAGGTTCAATATGCAAGATAGTAAACCGGTGAATGTTCCTATTCCTGTAGGTGTAAAGCTATCTGTTGAACAGTGTCCCAAGACACAAGAAGAAGAGGAGGATATGTCCCGTGTTCCATATGCAAGTGCAATGGGTAGTCTGATGTATGCAATGGTCTGTACTAGACCAGACATTGCACATGCAGTGGGAGTATTGAGCAGGTTTATGTCAAACCCTGGGAAGGAGCATTGGACAGCAGTGAAGCGGGTTTTCAGATATTTACGTGGCACTAGTGATTATGGCTTGTGCTACCAGAGAAGACCAGGATTGGAAAGAATGTTGGACATTCATGGTTTTGTTGATGCAGACTGGGCTGGAGATCTGGACCAAAGAAGATCTACAAGTGGGTATGTGTTTAGCCTATTTGGAGGCGCAGTCAGTTGGATGAGTAAAAGACAGCCTGTAGTGGCTCTTTCAACTACAGAGGCAGAATACATAGTAGCCACTCATGCAAGCAAGGAAGCAGTTTGGTTGCAGAGATTGTGTTCAAGTATGGGGTTGGTACAGCAAGCTATAAGGATAGACTGTGATAGCCAAAGTGAAATTTTCTTGGCTAAGAACCCTGCCTATCATTCAAAGACAAAGCACATTGATGTTCAATATCACTTTGTTAGAGATATGGTTGAGGCTAAAAGGGTGTTGCTGGTAAAGGTGGACACTTTGAAGAATGTTGCAGATGCATTGACGAAGTATGTGAGCACTTAGAAGTTCTCTTGGTGTAGAGAAACAATGGGTGTTGAAGAATTGGCCCAATGACTAAGCTCTCCTGTGGCCCCCTGTGGAAAGAAAACAACAAGTGGGAGAATGTTGGGTATGTGTTATATTCTTTCCACGATTAGCCCCACGTGATGTATGTTGCGTCGGGCGTAGCTGGGGGGTCACGAGGGGCGAAGCAGTCCCCACCGTTGGGGTCCGGGGCAGCGCCCCGGCCAAAATTTGTTTTTTGTGCGGACCCACTCATAGGCGGATCCGCCCATGGTTTTGTGCATGGTTTTGCACATGGTTTTGGGGTTCGATGGTTTCTTTTCCCCATTTTGTATATCCGCCTGTTCCTCCGGTTACAACGAACCGTGTTTAACGGATTAGTATATACTATACATATATGTGTTGTGTAACACTAAGAGGATCATGTGTACATAAGGATGGACAAATATCTCCATTGGTATGAGGTCTTCTGGGTAACCAGCAAGTAGTCATGAGGGCTTAGGCCCAGCGTGGACAATATCATACCATTGTGGAGATATGTGGTGTCCGTACTCCCATAGGTATCGAGCTGCTTACTGCAGGGACGTCCGTCAAGGGTTTTCTCACGTATCCAGATCTTCAAACACGTATCCTGCAGTCGACCATACTAAATAAACCTCGACAACAGGCGTCCCTTTGAAGCCAAATATGGCTCTGATACCATTTGTTAGGAGTAAAAACAACAAAAACAATAAAATATAATTTACCGAGAGGAGTACATAAACATAACCAACAACAAATCACATAAACATAAACACAAATGTTTATCCGGGAAAAACCCCAAACTCCGGGGAAAACCCATCCTAATGAAATTTCATTAGCCTTGGCCAAAACCCTGGCCAATCCAGCCAAGTGAGCCTTCACCACTCACCTTCAGGCCTTCTTTACAATGAAGTCTTTCCAACCCTTTTATAGGCTCCATCACATGCAATACCGTGGGTCAAAACCATGGGTGCACAAAACCATGTGCCCCAAAACCACCATTGTTTACCCTAGTCCACATTGACTCTACCCCGAGTCATGTTTACCTAACACATAAATTATAGCAAATTGTTAATTTTATAGCTATCATCCTTTCCCAAGCAAACCTATTTGGCGTTTTTGTCCTCAATATTGATCATTGCTTTCCTTTTTGTTGTGGATGTTTCCATGTTAAAAGACCATAGTGACTAACTACTTTTGTTGTTAGCTACATATAATATTCACCCATATCTTTAGTCAAAATTCCAATGCATAGTTGACCTCACCAATCTACTTGCCTGATTGTTGGTCCCACTTCATGCCCTTAGCCTATGATACCCCACTAAGCACAACATTGTTAAGTTTTTTCATCAAACCCACTTGTAACTTGAACTTTGAATTTAGTGCCTAAATAAACCTATAAATCATCATCTTTGCGTCAACTACAATTTACGTAGAATCTAGATAACATTCTTATGTTTATACAATGGACATATTTTACACAAATATTTGCACAGTTGAAATTCTATGACTTGTTTTATTTCATCTTGATAATTAAATAATTATGACGAAATTAAAATTTAATAATCAACATGAACAAAGTATAACTTAATTAAGCTATAGTGCTAGGTACCAATCTATCTAAGACACCTAAATAACTTTAATCAGTTATTGTTCTAATTTTTCTTAGTTGAAACACTAGACCTTGGAAAGAGGGAGAATATCAAGCAACCAAATCATAGAAAGTTATGAGGGATGTTCCTTTATTATGATGGAAATAAGTGAAATTGACATATTTAAAGCTATGTTACTATGTTACAAACCTAATTTGGGATTGGACATTTGTAGTCTTGAATAGCCACTACATCATTACACCATCTAGATTGCAAATCCAACATATAACGAAATATGTGATAATAGCATCCATTTATGTCATGTATTTGTATTATGTTATCCTATTTTTTACCTCTATGGAACCACCATCTCTTACACTAGTGAAAGTCCCTTTTTAGTTATGACATTTACTTTTAATATAATCTTACCATATAGTATATATGCCCATTTGTAGTCATGTCATTTTAAAAGTTGACTAGAAATACTAAACTAAAACCAATAGCTCATGTTGATAGCATTTAAGTAATTATGATGTTATACTAGCACGTTAGCATAAGTATGCTATTTATAAAAATAAAACTTGTCAACAAAGATATCAATATTAAATGTTATCAATGCATCAATTAACATACATTATATCTCATAATAAATCTAATTTCATAAACCAAACTTAAACTCCAATTAAATTAAAACTTTAAAATTATGAAACACATCAATATATTAATGCTAATGCTTTACTTATTTACAAATTATAATGCTAATTATTATTGCAATTATTACAAATATTATATATATTTTTAAAATTCTAAATATAATTCATTATATTTCAAATTTATTAAAAAACCAAATTGAAAAAACAATAAAAATTTGCAAATTATATTTTTATATTAAGTATCTTACTTATATTTCAAACTTCATAATTAAAAAAAATTCCACTTTAATATTTATCTGAAAAAAATTATACCAATATAAATCAAACTACAATCTATATGTAACGGGGCACACAAGAACCCAACGCTCGTTCGGAGAAAAACCCTAGGGGGTAGGGAGACAATCGGAAAGAAAGAAACATTGGAAACCAAGGATGAAGTCATTACTGTGACAACCTTATTAGAGTTAACTAGTATGTACTAGTTAAAGACATTTGTTATTTTACTTTCTGGTTAAAAGACTTGAAACTCTATTGTAGATAAAAAAAACAAATTATTTTGATGAAATCATTAAAATAGGAGGATTAGTTAATGAAAATAAAAATGTATTAAGCTGTTGGTAAAAGTTTCTAAGAATAGGAGGTGGTTGGGAACAGTTGGAAAAACAGTTACCCACTCCTCTGAGGATAAAGTTGAATCCTAGGAGAGGAGTGGGAGTTCTGTGAATGCTGGAAGGGGGTGAAGTATTTTCTAGAGCTGGTAGAGGACCAGTTGAAAATAGCTTCCTGGAAACCCTTGTGAAAATCAGATTAACTGTTGGTGACTGGATTGGCCATCCAGAGGTCACAGCAGGGATAATCCACTGTTACCCATGGCACCATCCAGATTCTAGAGCTAGGGGGCAAGTGGAGGACGTAATAGCCTCCCTTGAAGATTGGGTGGACAACAACTTGAATTTCGTGATTCAGATAAGTACCACTGTGGATTTAAGTAGTCTATTACTTAAATTTTGAATGAATAGATTTAAGTAGTCTGTTATCAAATTTTGAATGAATGTAAGATCATAGTGTAGCAGGTGGATGGTACACCATTTAAATACCTTACAAATGTATTCTTAAGCTTTTTTGTGCATAACAGAAAAAGGAATTTGGTACTAAGGGGTTATCTTCTCTTGTGATAACCTAGGACAGAGAAACTAAAAGATTATTTATTTGTTTAATTCTATTTACAATGCTATTCTGAGTCACGAGATAGATAGTAAAAGTAAAATCCATAGATAGTGCCGAAACTGGTATTAGTAAAATAGAAGAACAAAAAGACTAAGAAAATAAGAGCGGCCTTTTATAAACATTTATGCAACAGAGAGATTGTAGAAATCCATTCTGAATAAATCGACTAGGTGTAAACAACCTTTATAACATGGATTCTGGCGAAGGAAATGTTACCATTCCTTCTAAAGTAGCATAATAACCAGTGAAGGAAAATGACTAAAATTCTGTAGAAAATACATTCTGACAATACTAATCCAAACGGTAAATTTAGAAGAAAAGAGAAACTAGAAGCAGTATTTCCTGAATAAAGCATTTTTAATACTATTAGCAAACAAGAAAATTGACGAGATATGTATATAAAGAAGATTTATAAACTGGCAGTCTTACACCTTCGTAGGTTTACTAGGTTACAACGCAATCAACCATATAACAGTACAATTACCATATTAACCACACAAAGGTATCTCTCAGTTCTTAAATTGTAACTACCGGCCGCATTTAGCAGCGGTATCCTATGACTATCATGTAGCAGGAGAGAAAGCAAACTCGGACCTAAACCCATAATTGGGTAAACCCTTAAAAGCAATTATAATTACATAAACATCTGTTTCCTAAAATTTCAGAGTTCCCTAGAATCGTAAACCTTTAGTTCGGGTGTACAAACCCTGAACATCACTATGTAACCAGTAGTTGAATGCCCTGTAGCCTAGACGAAGAATCCGGGTGAGGGTTTTACTTTTCCCCTTGGCATAGTAAGTACCTGTACAATTTGGAAGGAGCATTAGCTATGGTGTTTGCAAAATAGTCATTCAAAGGGTGCAAACCGAGAGAAAATTACTCCTACCTGCGAGCAGAGAAACAACCAGATGTAAGCGCGAAAGGAATGGAAATCTTGTGGTTAATACCCATTTTAATTTCAGCTAGATTTTATACCTGGTAAGAGAAACCCAGTTGCGACCGTCCCTGCAAACCATAACCCAGGGGGATTAAATTGCTTTCAACTATGAGTAAGGGTTTCAACTGCAAGTAAACAAAAAAAAAACGAGCAGGGTTAGCCTGTAGGAGGAGACTTACCCTCCGCATTGAATCGAGAGCTATCTCCTCTCTAGTTTCGCGCCGGTCTCGAATTGATATGGGAAGCAAACCCTCTCTCAGAACCCTGGAAATCATGCAGAGAGGCCATTCGACGTTATTGTAAGATAAAACAAAATAAATAAATAAATAAATAAACAAGGAAATGCAAGGGAACTAATCTTGTAGCCATGAATGAGTTCTACCGAAGAAGCTAGACCTGATTTAAAAGGAAACTTGGCAGAGTTTGCAAGCTGACAAATTTGAGATTGAAAGGGCGCCAAACTCCCAAGGTAATCACACCCTGTGTCTCACAGTCTCACTGACAGTAGTGGCGGTCCCGTACTCGCATAGCTCCCAGAATGATCGGCAGTGAAACGCCGAAGTGATATTTTCCCCCAGAAGGATTGAAGAATCCGAGGTGATCCCATGACAGTTGTGCCAGGGCAGAGTAGCCAGTACATCCGGGAATAAATTGTATTGAATCATGGGCTACGTAGAAGTGGATTCAAGGCCAAGTGGAGCCATTCTCAAACCCCAAAGATAAAAACAATTAAAGCGAAATCCCATAGTTAAAGAGTCAAATAGTATATCCTTCTAAATACAGATCTTCTCACAAATTATAACACCGCCTTATCTAAATACGAACCAATATCGTATCGAAACGATTGCATGCAAGATGGCGTAACACATGTAGTGATTTATTAACATTCATACCTTTGCCGAGCTACAGAAGCAAATAAACCCTTATGTATGTCTGGTACATGACGCGCGTGTGCCTTGTAGTATATATTTATGATTGTAAATAATAGTATACGAAAAGAAGTAAAGATATATATTTATGTATGTCGATTATTTATATCACTAGTTATATTTTTATTATTATTTATTATTAAATAATATATATATATATATATATATATATATATATATATATATATATATATATATATATATATATATATATATATTATGTTGGTACATTGTTGTGTGTTAATAATGTACTCACGGACTAGTTTCAAAGAGCGTTGTGTGCTGAAAAGGAGCTGTTGAAGTCACCCGCCTACTCCACCAGAAAGTATTCCTAGCACCTGATTCTTTTTCCTCTCTTAAAGGTTTGCAAATATATAGTCTTGGTCTTATATTCACATGGGAAAATTACAAACTAGGTTTAAATTATATTTTAAAATCGAATTAAATATAAATTTAAATAAAATTTTATCACTTCATATGCATTTTAATTTTAAATTTACTCTGCTTTTTTATTTATTTTTATCTTATGAATATGTTATCTTATAGATATGTTAAACATGATATTAAATCATTAATAATATATTGTATTGGAAAATTTTATGTTTTGTATTTATTTTTTATATTTTATTTTAATTTGACCTAATCAAAATGTTTAACAAAACATTACAACATTTTAACAAAACATTACAACATGTACCACACCAATATAATTAAGAAATAATTAATAATGAATAAATATTTATTTCATGATATATTGAAACTTGACTTTTTATTAACAACAATTCATATGGATGACCGTCAATAGCAACACATGAAGCAATTAGAGGAGATGGAGCATAGTAGAGGCAGAGGTTCAGATCTAGGGTTTCCTGATGTCGCTGATAGGAATCGGTCTGGGCCGAATACTATTCCTTGGCTCTGCACAAAGCGTCATGGCTCCCAACCTTCGCGGGTGCATGAAGAAGATGATCCGGTGGCCAATGATGGGTGGGCAGTGTAGCGCTGGAGGTTTTTTAAGGAGGCACAGCCGAATAGTGGGCTTGGCGAGGGAGGTTTGTTGGATCAATGCAGTCCTGAGGATGCAGGGCACTGCGCGCATGGTTGGTGGAGACAGGAAGCTGGATCCTACGAGCTCTACATCCTTGGAGATTGGTCTCGTATGATGTTTGGCCTCCCCTGTCTTGGCGCGGAAGGATCTGGCTCTAAAGACTCAGGACCACAGAAAAATATAACAGTAAGCCCCCATCCCTTTCAGCTGCCAATTACTCTTTTCAGAAACAATGTAGAGGGTTTCAAGACGAAGGGAAGGGCGGTAGGGGGGAGGACTATTTTGATGAGGCGGTGGGGAGTGACAGAGTCCCCCTTTGTCTTTTCTATGACCCTTCTTTGGCGAGTGGATATGCCACTCCCTCAACCTCTCTAGACTGGTGGATCCTCGCCCACTGGGAAAGACTTGACTCAGGCTTGTGTCTTTTTCCCTCGGGGGACTGGCACATACCTGCCTGACAGAGGTATTGGTGGGAAGTGTGATATGCAGCAGCAATAGTTTCAAATTTTCATTAAATTCGTTGAATGGAAAACCATGGTCTGTTGGGTGTGGGATATTGAGACTATATCAGAGTTGAAAAACAAAATCCAAACTATCACTGGAATCCCGACACAACAACAAAGCTTGATATTTTTAGGAAGAGCATTACAGGAAATATCAAAACTAAATGAATACCATATTCAAAGAAACACTACCATCTTTCTGAACCTCAGACTCATAGGGGGTGTTCCAAGAACAACATCAACTAATAAACCATCGACAATAGGAAAAATAATGCCCTCTTTCAAGGACATACTAAGAGGGAAAGCTTCCACACAGGGGAAAAATCAACCTCCAAATCCAAAATTACCAAGAGCATACATAGTTGATAAAACATAAAACATCCCAGATTTGGCAATTGAAATACCATAAGTAACAAGGTTGTTTGATGTATTGCAAAAAAAACCTGTTATCTGTCAATTTAATGGCTATTGGCCAAAACCAGAAGAACTACAAGCATGGATACACCAAAACTGGACCCAGAACTGTGATATTTAACTTTGTGCAAAAGGTTTATTTGTGATTCAATTTGACAATACAGAGGACTACTTTTTTTCCACCTCTAATGGGCCATGGTTTTTGGGAAGAGCTGGAATCTTTGTAACCCCATGGTTCCCGGGCTTCAACACAACCACAATGGTTGTTTCAAAGATGCTTGTTTGGGTGTGTTTACACAACTTACTGCTCCCTTTCTGGCACCATTAGGTCCTAGAAAACATTGGAAACACTACAATATTATTCATAAATTTGGACAGAGAAAGAATGGACAAAGGGATATTCACCTTTGCATGTATTTCTGTGGAATTGGACCTTAGCAAGGGACTTCTTGGCTGCATAAATCTTATTCACAAAGACCTCAAGTGGTCTCAAGCATTAGACTTCGAAAATACAGCGTTTAGGTTCAAGGTGTGCCACCAAACTGGGCACTTACAAAGTACCTGCATCTTAGCCAGGAAAGAAACCACAAAGAAGATGCAAAAGAAAAAAAGGATTGAATTTTCTGGACACATCATTGTCAGATGAAGAGGAAGAAGAGATGGAGGAAAAGCAGAGGCAAGCAGACACAAAAAATCAGCAAGACGAACATACATATTCAAAAGAGAAGAATGTAGGCAAGATGGCAGAAAAACAGGAAACCGATGAGGACCCATCCTTGCCTACCAACAAGGATACTAAACAGGATAAGCAGATCACTGACCAGGGGGTGATTGGCACTAAGCGTGCACATGTTTCTGAAAGTTATGAATTTGAAGAAGACGTCCAATGCTCCTCCAGCTTGGAGTTGGCCATTATACATTCTGCTCCTTCACTGGATGGCTAGAAAAAAGCACAAAAGAAAAAAGGCAAAAAAGATAAGTCTAGTGTTTCTGGAAAAATGTAACTGGGTCGCTTTCCTTCTAAGAGGAGGCCCGGAAACCATGCTTTGTTTATTTTTGTTTTTACACACGGCCCACTAACAATTGGTTTTTTTTCCCTCGAATAAGGGAAGATTATGAATAAACTCATCCTCCTTTTGGATGGGGTTTTGAGGATGGGCTGAACTACTTTGGCCACAATTTGGGAGAGCTTGGATCTCTCCCAAGAAATGCATGTACACAGTTAACTTTTTATGAATATAAAGAGTTCGATTTTTCCATTGGAAAAAAAAAACAATTCATATTATAGGTATATTTAATAATAATGAGAGAGTGTAGATTTTCAAAGTGGATTATATTGAGACAATTTTATTTGACTATAATGGTTTGAAGTATTTAATAGTGCGAAGCTTGCCAATTGCAAGTTAAGAAATAATATTAAATTAATAAAGTATTCATTATGAAAAGAGATCAAAATTAAGAATACATAAAAATAATTAAATAACTAAAGACATGAGAACAAAAATAAAATAAATTATAGTAATTCAATTTAAAAAAATAAAAAATGGAGAGAAGGGACCTACAATAGACTAGAATTAATTAATGAAGAAATGAATTTAATAATTTATGTAAATTTATCTAGATATAAGAACATATAGATAAAAAAGAAAGTGAATGAAAAATGAAGTTATCAATACAAAGATAATAAAATCCCCCATAGAGTTTTATCAAGAAAACTCTCTTAACATTTAATAATAATTAATATTAAATATATTTAATTGTATTATCATTAGTATTAAAAACTAAATTTTTCTTAACCCATTACAATTGTGTGAATAATAGTAATATTTTTTTATTTGATCATCAAAACGACCATGGCTATTTAATTGTTTGAAAAACCAGAAATCCATAAATTTCTAATCATTTAATCATGGGTTATTTTGATTTTTTTCATTAAATTTGGTGATTCAAATTTGGGTAAGATTATAATGTTTCATAATTTAATTTTTAAATATACATATAAATCTAGGGCTTTGAAAATTTTTGGAGTAATTTATGTAGATACCACAACTTAATTTAAAAATAAAAATAAAAAAATAAATCACCAATTAAACCACTGCAATAATAAGATTGATGTCCTTGATATCATATAAATGATATGACATTAATACAACTCAGAGCTCTATTAATATCTATGTGTATGAGTATGGAGTACCTATACAACTTTAGTATTAACTATGTGTGACAACTGCAATTAATGTTAACTAGTTAATTGACATATTATTATTTGTTAAGGAAAAAGACTGAGACAATTAATATTTTGCTGGAAAAGTTATTTTTATTTTTTTTGATTGTGAATAATAAAATTAGTTATGGAAAGTAAAATTAAAAAAGCTGATGGTAAATGTTTTCCAAGAACTGAAAGGTGGTTGGATAGTTTGAATAGTTACCTGCTCCTCTAGGGATAAGAGACTCATCCCAGTGAGGAATGGGGGTTCCGTTCATAGACTAAGGAGAGTGTATATTTTCCTAAGCTGGTAGAGACCAGTGGAAAACACTCAAAAAACATGATTTTATTTCTAGTACTGACTGGACTAGGAGTCCTGAGGTCACAACAGAAAATTTCCACTGTCAACCCGTACCTTTCAGGAGTGGAGAACGAGGGCAAGAGGAGGATGTAATCGCCTCTCTTGATGGTTGGGAGGACCACAACTATAAATAGCATAAACAGATAAGTATCTGTGCAATTTCTGTGAATTAAGCATTGCAATACTTTTACTCTATTTATGCACAGGTGTTTATACTTTAGGGATAGAACTGTGGATATATGATAAATAAGTGTTTGGAAAGATTTATACTAATCTTTAATATTAATATTTCATTATGTATTACACCAGACAGGTATGATTGTTGTAGTTACATGCAGGTCTTTTATTGCATTTGAAGTTTAGTGTTTATTTTGTTTATGTCAAGCAAGACATGAAAATACCTAAGTTCGAATTTATATAGCAGTGGTTGTGAGGTGTAGGAAATGGGAAAACCAAACTTCAGTTATAAATATAGATATATACATTTCACAGAGAACCTTTTTATACAGTAAACAACAATCAAGATGTTGGAATGAACTCTAAAGCAGTGTAAATGAAAGAGAATTATATTTATAATCTGTAAAGGTAAAAACAATAGAGTGGATTTCGATCAAGGGTACAGGGTGAAACCCTAACCCTGGACGCATCATCCCTCAAGCGTAGCTATACACGGACAAATAGGTGAGGTGGTCTGGTCACCACATATTTCCTATCATTAGGAAGCTACATCTATCATTATACAAAACGGCAAAACGGGAAATTAGAGTTACCATTTCCTACAACAGTAGATGTATTATATATCCCAACCAGAGAGAGAGAATTAAATATAAAAATATACATTAGAGATTAGAGATAAACATATAGAAAATACATAATTATGGGCGTGAAGACTAAATGCAAAGATAAGTAATGCAAGAAGCTACAAAACAATTGTATACAGAATAAATGGAAAGAACTCTAATTCAGTGAACCAAAATTATAATGCGACAGAACAACCCTTCAAAGGGGATTTCATTTCTATTAAACTGTAGAAAAGAAACAATACTTATACATTTGAAAATTACTTAAAGGAAATTACTGTTTAACAAATGAAAGTTCTTAACCGTGGTCTGAAGAACATGACCTGATAAATAATTTACATAATAGTACAAGAAGAGTAAACAAACTCATATTTTAAAATAGAAATTATCGAAGGTAGCTTGACCTACAATTACAAAAATTAAACATGGGTTTATGTCTCCATAAAAATAGCGAATATGCCAAAAGAAGGATAGCTTGGTCACTATGAAAATCCATTTGGGAATACTTGAAATGTGCCGAGAGGGTTATTCTGGAACCAGATTTTCCATTAATGATATTCCGAATCATTTCAATTGCAGAGTTGTAGCCCTTCATGGGAAAATCTACCTACCTGCAAACAAAGTAAAACCCAGAAATCAGTGGTGAGGTAAACAAGAACCAAATTGAAAGAAAAATGTGAATTGAAATCCAAATTGCAACAGAATCTAGGCACTAAGGAAACAGAGTATACCTATAAGTGTGATTCCATGAGATTCTTCCACATCCGAAGCTGGAAGTGACAATCAATCAGGAAGTTTCTTGAAATAAAACTCGTAACAGGAAATGGCAAATGTAAAACACAAAATAAACTAGAGAAAATATCATTTCAAGGACTCCATTGTTGCCTGAGCGGCGTCAAAAGGAAGCTATCAGTGAATGGCACTGGAGAAATAGGTGTAGAGGTACAGAAATATTGTCTACGGAGGACTCTCTTCCACAGCTACCAAGGGAGATCGCCAACGGGAGAACCATAGCAAAAGTGAAGATAAAACCCTATGCAAATAATTCCGACCTTCATAAGAATCCATTAATCGCTTGCAGAGCCAAGGAAGAAGCCTAAATACAAGAGATGAGCCAAATGAGAGTAGTCCATAGGGTTTAGCAAGGTTAACCCTTACTTCCCGCCAGAGAAATGATCTGTGGATCCCCAGATGATCGAACGGTGAGGATTAGGGCAGGTGGCCTTGAATCCTACACCAGATCTGCGCTTAATCAACCAACTGTCGAGGGAGATACGTGGTAGAATCGAAAATAATAAATTGCCATGACAGGATTAATATCAAAACGTATGATTCACAACCCGAGAAGCTACTTCATAAATAGCATGATACGAAATGCAATTAACGATATCCAGCTCATAAATACTAAGGATATTTCCATATATATACAATGTCTAACTTATGAATATAGAAACAGATATGTGTGTGTGTGTGTGTGCAATGTTCAACTTTAGGATCTTAGTTTTTTTCAAAATTTCATATGGTAGGAGTTAATACATTCGGTTCATATTTACTCCAATATTCTTTAATCTGGAATCCTTAATTTTTATGGTGATGACCTTTGTAAAGGTTTTAGTTCAGAGTAATAGTAAGAATTGTTTTAATATGGTAAAAAAAAAAAATATTTTATTTTGAGTGTTACAAGTGGTATTGGAGCAGCGTTCATACGCTGGGACCCTAAGGGTCAACTAACGATTTACATTATGTGTATACTGATGCACATAATATAAGTATAACAAGAAACATCATGAAAAGGGGATCAAAGCAAAAACCACCCGAGAACACGGGGGAACCCCAAACACAACCAGTAGTGAGCCCTGAGATGTGGGTTAAGCTGAGTGTTGATCAACACCAGCAAACAAGTAAAATATTGGAGGAACAACAGCATCAAACCAACACACTGTTGAGTACAATACAGAAACTATAGGAAGAGATGGTGTGAGTTCGTAGTGATAACGAGCGCTTGATGCAAGAGTAAGAAAAGATACTCAAGAGCCTGTCAGACAAGCAAAATCAAGAAATGGAACACCCCAGTGTTGATAGGGACATGCAAGAAGGTGACGAGCGACAAACAAGGGAACACACCAATGACAGATTGGAAAGAATCCCTTCTTAGTGAAGCAATAAGAACAAAAACTATAATGAAGCAGAGTTTGACAATGTGTCAGAATAGAAAGAAGTTAAGAAGCAGAAAGTGGAACTTCAGGGGGAGTTTCGGAAAATAAAACCACCAACATTTGATGGTGAAGTTGAGGAAGTGGCAGAGGCATAGTTGATAAACATGAACACATATTTTCAGGTGTATGAGTACAACAACAACCTAAAGGCCAGATTGGCCATATAACAGTTAAGAGAGAAAGCCACTCTGTGGTGGGAAGAAGTAAAGAATGTTCTCGGCATTGAGGACCAAGATCTTACTTGGGAATCGTTCCAGCAATACTTTAAAGACAAGTATTTAACAAAACGTTTCTATGATGAGAAATATAAAGAGTTTCATGACTTGAAGCTAGGACATATGACTATGGACGAGTATATCACCAAGTTCACCTCCCTATTACAATATGTTCCATACCTTCGAGAGGAAAAGGCTAAGGTGCAAAGATTTCTGAGCATCTTGCGAACACATATGAACGAGTGAATTGAATTTGTAAATCCCAGAAACATGGACAAAGCCATTCTTAAGGCACAGATGTGCTATCAAAAGTCCAAAGCTAAAGGGGAGGTTGGCAAAATTTGGCAGCCAAGGAAAGGACATAAAATCAGCTCAAACTTCAAAGGCACCAAAAGTAATAACTTTAAGAATTTTGCACGAAGTTCTGTTAGTAAAAAATTTGGCAGAAATCATCAAAGAACCCAATGGCTAGCAGAAGAGAAGCCTACAAAGGTATCTAGCAAACCTGAGCAAGGGCAGGTGACTAAGCCACCTCTACAGTGTTGGGGGTGTAGTGAGGCACACTATTATAAAAACTGCCCACAGCGAGCAAGAAATGACATAGTTGCAAACTTGCAGGAGACTTCTACACTAGGCGACATGGCGCGAAACATTCCCCATATCAACGCAGTGTTGGAGGATCGATAGGCAGAATATCGTCCAACAATGATTGAGTTGGAAGGTAATTTACTGTCTCATTTTATTTCTATTTTGGTAGACCCAGGTGTAAGTCTAAGTTATGTTAGTCCCAAAATAGTGGAAATTTGTAAATTAAAAGGGCAGAAATTCAAAAAACCTTAGCTGGTACAACTAGCCACAGGAGCAAAAAGAAAGGTATCTGCCAAAATTCCAAACTTTACTTTGGAAATTTTAGAACAACAGTTAAACGTAGACTTGAACATACTGCCATTAGGGTCCTATGATGTTTTGATGGGTATGGATTGGCTAGAAAAACATTGGACCTTAGTGGACTGCAAGGAAAATATCATTTATTATAGAATGCAAGATGGAATACGCAAGGACATTCAGGGAATCAAGAATCCATTACAGATACGTCCAATTACAACATCCCAAATGAGTAAATGTATGAGGAAGGGATGCTAGATATATGCTATGCAGGTGGGGTATGCTAATTCCAAGGAAAAGTCACCTATGAAGGAAAATGTACCAGTGGTACAAGATTTCATGGATGTTTTTCTAGAAAATATCCCTGGATTACCACCAAGGCGAGATATTGATTTCACCATAGAATTAATGCTAGGAGCATCTCCTGTCTCAAGGGCTCCTTACAGAATGAGTGTTCCAGAATTAACTCAATTAAAAATACAATTACAAGAATTGCTAGAAAAAGGTTATATTCATCCAAGTGTGTCCCCGTGGAGAGCACCAGTGTTGTTCGTTAAGAATAAATACAGAACCATGCGGATGTGCATGGACTATAGACAGCTCAACAAGTTAATGGTCAAGAATAAATATCCTTTACCCAGGATTGATGATCTATTTGATCAAGTGAAGGGGGCCATAGTGTTTTTAAAATAGATTTAAGATCTGGATATCACCAAATCCGAATCAAAGATGAAGACATTTACAAGGCTGCTTTCCGTACCAGGTACGGGCAATATGAATTTGTGGTATTACCCTTTGGGTTAACAAATGCACTAGCAACCTTTATGAGGTTAATGCATTGTATATTCCACCCTTTCCTGGATAATTTTGTACTTATACTCATAGATGAAATTTTAATCTATTCTAAAAACCAGGAAGAACATAGAGAACATTTAAGGATTGTGTTGGAAATGTTAAGAAAACACCAGTTGTATGCTAAGTTCAGCAAGTGTGATTCTTCAAAACAGAAATCCAGTACTTAGGCCATGTCATTTCAGTAGAAGGGATTGCTATTGATCTAGAGAAAATCAAGGCAATCATGGAGTGTCGAGTACCCCAGCATGTGGCAGATATATGATACTTTATGGGATTGGCTGGGTATTATAGAAGATTTATTGAAGGATTTTCCAGAATTTCTTTTCCAATCACCTCTTTGCACAGGAAAGTAGAAGTTTTTAAGTGGATTGTTGAGTGCCAGAACAACTTTGAGAGGTTGAAGAAGCTATTGACCACTGCACCAGTGTTGAGGGTAGTTGACCCCAACAAATAATTTGAAGTTTGTACAGATGCTAGTAAAGAGGGTGTTGGGGAAATTTTATCTCAAGGAGGAAAAGTAGTGGACTATGAGTCAAGAAAGTTGAAGGAACATGAACAAAGGTACTCAGCCTATGATCTAGAATTAACAATGGTAGTACATGCACTCTGAGTATGGAGACACTACTTGTTGGGTAAGAAATTTGTGCTAAAAACAAATCTTAGCAGCCTAACCAGTTATTTTAAACAAGCTGATCTAAACTCCCAATAGGCAAGATGGAATGCCTTTCTAAGTGAGTTTGATATGGACATCCAGCATGTGAAGGGTAAGGAAAACCAAGTGGCTGATGCTTTAAGTAGAAAAATGCATTGTGTTTAGGAGCTTTAATACTATCAACTTGAAAGTAAATTCTTAGATCAAGTAAAAGGAGAAGCACAGGAATATCAATTCCTATGGCAGCAAATGGAAGAGACCAGAAAGCAAGGAAGTACTTTTGAATATGGAGTTAATAAAGACTAGATGATAACCTTTAGAGGAAAGGTGTATGCACCAAGCCATGTGGACCTAAAAGAGCTGATCATTGATGAATACCATCGAAGTAATGATGCGGGTCACCTAAGATACCAAAAAATGTTGACTGCTATTAGGAAAGTATATTTCTAGCCTGGTATGTGTAAAAATATTGCTGAATATTTAAATAAATGTTTGGAGTGTCAACAGGTTAAGGTGGAGCATCGACATCCCGCAGGATTGTTGTAGCCCATACCGGTACCTGAATGGAAGTGGGAGGTCATATCCCTGGACTTCATTACAAGTTTACCACGGTAAAAGAAGCACAATGACTCCATCATGGTGGTGGTTGAAAGATTGGCACATTTTATACCTGTACAGTCTACTTACAAGACTGTATAGATAGCGGGCATTTTCATGAGAGAAATATTCAGACTACACAGCATTCCAGAAACTGTTATTTTGGACAGAGATTTTAAGTTTACCTCTGCATTCTGGAAAACTCTGTTCACAGGTCTGGGGACCAAAATAAACTTTAGTACTGCTTATCATCCTGTTGTACTGTACAACAACCCTCCCCATTTCTAAATTTTTAGAATAAATTCCATTTAGAAATAGGTCCCCTTTTTATCTTTCTTTCTAGATAGAAATAAAAGATTTAGAAACAATCCGATCATTTTTATTAGAAATAAAAGATTCATTGATAAAAGGACATATTGCATATTTTTATTTACAAAGTGTGTATAAACAAATACAACCTTAAAAAACTTTCTGATCCGATGAGACACAAAGCTTTTAATCATATCAAAATATTATATAAAGCCTTTATATTTAACAATATTTGATGTGTACAGTAATCGCAAATCGGAAAACCAGAGAGATATTTAAGTTCTATTTTCACTTTGTAAAACTCCGATGCGATGGAACTCAATCACAATCGCATTTTGGATAAGATTTAAAGTGTTATATTTGTTTTTCATACTTCCGATGCGATGCAATTCATCACAATTGCATTTCAGAGAATTAAAACGTTATATTCATTTGATTGAAAGACTCCGATGCGGCGGAGCCCACCTTATCGCAATCGGATTATCGGAGAAAATCTTTAATGCCTCATTCCATTTGAAAATCCCCGATGCGATCTTCGCAATCGGAATTCGCGTAAATCATATTACGTTATTTTATTTACCTTTAAATATTCGCGATGCGAATACATCTTAATATTCATATATTATTTAATCATAGCATTCCAAGCATTTAAAAGGTAATATTTTTACACTTATTTCAAAATATGCCGATCTCTGATTATACGTTTACCATTAATTAAAAATCAAACAAATAATAACGATTTATTTTGTTTTGAATGCATGAGTGTGACTCCCTAGAAGGCATTTAAGTGTTAACCACGGAAATAATAAATGCAAATCAACGAATAAATCCTTTTGTATAACTGTTTTCATTATTGCATTTTCAGCTCGGCTGAAAGCTTTTACTTGTTGCAAAACAATAGAATGTCCAATTCTTTCATTCACAGAACGAGGGAAACATTGCCCAATACTGAAATGTCGAAAAGATCCAGGAAATCAAAAGCCACCATCGCGGAAAAATCTCCTATGTTTACTATGCCGCCTAAAGAGAAACCAGCAAAGCTTAAACTGGTTATAGATACCTCATGCCAGGGACTTGGTAAGATTACATGGGAAAATGTATATAACTTTCTTGAAAAGGAAAACCCTAAAGTTTTTGAAGCTAAGGCTACAGTTCCTGACGAAGAAGACTTAGACTCTGATTCTGAAAATCTTCTTAGTGCATTAGAAAACTCATTTCTGCACCGAATTGCAGCTCCAGCAAACATTTTTCCATATTATGATGTTATTTAGTGGGTAATTGATAATGTGGCTATCAAAGACAGAACCTTTGTTTCAGATTCTAGAGCAATATTCGGGTCATTCAAACGAGAGGAAATTAAAGCGATGTACCACCTTCCAGACCCACAGAAAAAATTTATAACAAATATTTCATTAAGGAATTTGCTGCGAATCATGAAAATCAGTCAGAACCAGTTAAAGAATGGAGAAGGGTTCCTGAAAAGCATAGACACGAGGCATCAGGTATGTACTCTGTGGAGTCTCTTTTGCCTCCATACTGTTATGCCGCAGCAACGATGTGTAGATTGTTTGGGAATGATAACTCAACTAGGTTTTCTATACAAATGGTGCCATTAATACATTCTGTTGTTAGTTCTGAGATAATGGAATGGGCTATCATTCTTTCTGATAAGATAGCCAATAGAATTCTTGAGTATAGGAAAGACAAAAATTCAAGAAATACCACTCCTTTTTATTTTTGTGCTTATATCCTAGATGCCCTTTGTTTCAATTCTGAATTCCCCATATTAGGATGGAAATGGACCCCTAAAGATCCTGTTCCTATTCATATATATCACAAGTCCTTATGGAAGGGGCATTTCAAAAGCCATGTTTACAGAGTCTGTCATGGTTTTCTTATCCCGATTTATCAAACTATTTTTGGCTGATTCCCTCCTATGCTTTCCGAGAAAGCTAAAGTTGATTTGTCCTCAATTGGAGATTGGTTTGGAGAGGAAAAGTTCACATATATCAAAGTTTTCAGAAGTATTGTAGAACCACACATTCTTCCTTTGTATGTTCCAGACAAACTGTTAGCACAAGAAATTTCTTATCAGCTGACAGTAGAAGGCATGTCTAGGACTTTGAAGAACAACAAGAAGCTTATGTGGCCTACTTTTCTTTTTAAATGTGGTGACTATGCTCTCAATAAATTTTTTCATGCCGAAAAAGAAGTTGGTAAGCTAACCAATCTCAAGCTTTCAACAATCCCAGGGAGGCAATATGATCCTAGGAAGGTGGCATATGATTTTACTACTTTTGTTTCAATTGCTCAGTTCGAACATGAACCAGATATGCTTGATGATTTATTTTTTTCTATAGATAAAATGTCCCAAGTTTTTGATTTGGCCAAGTCCAAATTTCAGGCCGAAGAAATGAATAATTTTTTGTTATTTAGAAGTCAGAGGTTACTCAAAGTTCCTCTGGATCAGTTGAGAGTTTCTCTACAGGAAAATGAATCACAACAGAAGGAAACAGAGAATACATCTGGTAAAACAGTAACAGAAACATCTGCCAGCAAAATCATCATACAAAATCAGAAAGAAGTAACAGGAACTAATCATGTTTTACAAAAGGAAGATATTAGCAGCAAAGTTGATACTGAAAAGAAAGAAACAGCTGCTAAACTTGATGTACAACAGTCTTCAGCCCAAGCAGGAAAATAAAGCACAGGTACTGATGCCAATGTGCATACTGAAAAGGGAGACACAGACAGTAAGATTACTAAACAGGCACCAAAAAGAGATATAAACAATAATCTAGATTCTCAACTTGGAAGAGAGGAAGCTGCTAAAGACGTAGTTGAATCTGATAAACTTATAGTTTCTCCTCATTTACTGAGCCAATATGAACAATTTTCCCAGTAAATAGGACAATAGAATAATCCCCAAGTTAATGATCTGAAATACCAGAATATAGAAATTATTCCTGAAAATCCCATAGGTGAAATCATGTTGAAGATAGAAGAAATCCCTCCTCTGGATATATTTTACAGTCCTAAACATAGGGATGTTGTGAGAAAACAAAGGAAAAGGAGGAGAGCTGATCAAGATGCACTTTTGACATCGCAGGTGGAATTTATGAATATTGTTTATAAAAATGCTGAGGTGAATCCATCTGAGGATCTCACCAAATTATCCCAATACGCAGGTGCCTATAGTGCTGCTACTATAGATAAGACCTCTAAAGTTACACAATTAATGAAACAAAAAGATGTGCAAATAGCCATGTTAGAAGAATAGGTTACAGAGAACCAACAGAAAATTATTCAATTAGAACAGCAATTGAAGGATGGAGATCTCAAATCCAAACAGTTAGAAGAGCAGCTTGTTGTTGAAAAGAAAAAGATCGATCAACAGACTTTAGAAAAGCTACAGTAGCTAAGTCAAGATATAGAAAAATTACAAGCTCTTCTGCAAAATGAGAAGACTTCAAAGATTGAGTAAGAGAAGATGTTTCAATCGAAATTAGACAAGTTTAAGAATTATCTTAATTTGGATCAATTCAAAAATGAAGCCCTAGAGACAAACAATCTATTATCTCAACAATTAAATGAATTTTGTCTAAAGGTTGCAAAAGCAGAATCTCTATGTGAAATTACATCTTCCTTAGTAGATGAAGGAGTCAGTCTTAAAATTGAATTTCATGAAGTTGATGAAAATATTTCTGAATTTCTTTTATGGCAAGACTCGGAATCAAGAAGAAAAGCAAACCTTCCCAGAATTATGGAGAGACATAAAGAAATTATTTTTGTAGAATGGGAACATTGTTTATCAAAGCAGAAGGAGCTATATCCAGAGCTAAAAGTATGATGAACAATGTAACACAACTGGTGAATGATAGCCTATATGCAATCAATTTAATTTTAGATTGTACCCTTGGCTAATTACCTAGGGTAAAAGAAACTGATTACAGATGGAAACAAGAAATAATCAACAAAAATCAGCAAATTGGCCAATTGCAAGGAATATCGTGGGATACGATGTGGACTCACCTTATCAAGCCTCATAGTCAGAAAACAACAATAAAATTTCTTTCAAATGTTATTGATTGCATTATTCCATAATTCTCTGATGCCAAATATACAGGGCAGTTGCACTCAAAGCTTAGTCATCCAGAAGAAGTGAAAGAAATGCTCAAAATCTGCCATCTGGGCACATCGAACACAACAGATAATCAATGAATCAGTTCACCACAAGATCGCATTTCTGTTTCTAGATTTTTTAATTTAGATAGATTGTAGGAATAGTTTTAGTTATTTTGTTTTATTAAGTACCTATTTAAACCCCTTTCATGCATTTAGAAAAGGTTCCTAAATTTGTAATATTTGGACTTGGAGATTACACTTCTGTACTCCATTGACTCTTATATTTTTTATAAAGGATCACATCTGGTGATTCTGTGCGAAATTTCCTTTAAGAATTGAATTTTTGTATCTTGGAGTCTGTTTCACATTGAAATTGCTGGATTTGGATATCGGATTACATTGGAAAGTATCAAGATTGATATGGTATTTCTATCTATTCACTGTTAGTTTTCTTATGTTATGTGATATTCTCTTTTAAATTACTATCGTTTATGTATACTCGTTTTTATACAATATTTCTTTATACATATCATTTCTGAGTGTATAGAAATATTCATCTTTTACAATATGCAAATGATATATAATGATGAATGCAAAATATTATTATAACTCTGTTTAATTTCTTAAACAGATTTATCTTTATTTGTTACTGCATATTTCAATTAACCTATAATACATTTTCATGGTTATTTATTAATTGAAACAATTTAAAGTTGTATTCACATTTGATGCCCGGGTTAGTTTTAGAATTATCTTATCAGTTTAAAGTTATTTTAAATAGTTTTACTTTAGTCATTTAGTCTCATTTTCCCTTCATTCAATCATTCCATTACCAACCCATTTAAATTACTAGGAAACTGGTCCTATAAATCCAGTCGGAGCCACCACACCAAACGGAAAATGAGTTGTCCCAAGGTCCTGACCAGGTGGTTATCCCCTAATGTTTGAAGCAATGATTTTCGAGGCTTCAACATTTTTGGCACTAGAAGGAGGGCCAAAGCTATGAATGGCAGATAAATCCAAATTCGGAAGCCATTCTAAGAGCACAACACCCTCATCACCTTCAATTTCTTCCACATCTCAAATCACTAGAGAAGAAATTGATAAAAGTATTCAAACAACCACTACCAAACTCTTGCATCAATCAGATAATCTGCCTCCTGAATCCCCTGAAGTTGAAGCTTTAGTTCATAAAATTCAAGGATTCTCGTTATCATTAGAAGAATTGGAATTATCTGAAGGCAGTGTCACCTTGCAGTTTGTTTCTTCCAGACCTCTCACTACGTCACAGAGTGAAAAACTTGGGATTTCCCCAAAAGAATTTCCTATACCTAGTAGAGTCAAAACAAGAAAAACTCCATCGGAAACAGAAAGTGGTACTAGTTCTTCATCGCATGTTCAATCATCTATTTCCCAAGCTCCAAATCAGAAAAGTGCAGTAGTCTCATCATCATCTGCTCAAACTAAATCTGTTCAAACATCAATTGTCTCTTCCAATACTTCAACTGTTACTACTCATACACCAGTTATCACTTCTAGTTCTTCTACCATCATCACAATAATGGCACAAGCGGCACAGAGACCATGGACTAGACTGGGAGCTGTAAATATGGCTGCACCTTTGCATGATCTACCCGATCATCCTGAAAAATGGCTGCCAAAGTTTAGTCCAGATATCGGTATACCAGTAGAAGAACATATCAATAACTTTATGATTGCTATAAACTTAAATCAAGTAGAGCATGAAGATGTTGTAGTTAGGTTATTTCCCTATACCTTGCAAGGGACAACAAGATCCTGGTACTTTTCCTTACCTTCTGATTCTATCACAAGTTGGGATATGTTTGAAGAGAAATTTTTAACTAAATATGGAGATGATAGGTCAATTTCTACCCTAATCAACGATCTCTCCAATTTAAAGACTCAACCCAAGGAACCCATTAAAGATTTTAACTCTCGATTCAATAAACTCTTGAATAAGATCCCTCAAACATCTAAACCTACTGAACATGTTAGAAGTGAATGGTACATTAATGCTTTGCCCTCAAACATAGCAATTTTTGTAGATAGAGCTGCAAAACCGACTTTAGCTAAGAATATGAAAGAAGCTATTTCAGTTGAAAAATGAATAATTTCTCTAGATAAGAAAAATGCTATTGAGGAAAGAAAATCAAAGAAAGTCACTTTTAAAGATGATTCCAACAAAAAGACACCAAGAGATCCATATGACATGGAGGGTTTACAGGAATTCCTTAAAACCATGTCTAATGAGATGGTTGAGATAAAAAAACAAGTAGCAGAGACTTCTACAAAGAGACCATTTATAAATTTCAAGAGAAATCAAATTGAATCAAAACCTCCCAATACAATCTCCAATGTAGAATCAGAAGATGAAGAAGAGGAAGATACTCCTCTAGTGTCAGATGAAGAATATGAAAGAGAAAAAATAGCTGAACTAAATGGAATGTGGGATTTCATTCTCCCTAATTCGGATAGTGAAATGGAACAAGAAGCTATGCCTATGAGTACAAGGAGCAAATCTACATCGGAACCTGTTCAACCTGTTCCAAAAAAAAAATACTACTCCAAATACCAAAGACAAGACTCCTGCAAAGAGAGCTTCTTCCTTACCCACTCAGAATTAGCCTTCATATCCCAATCCTCCCACATCATCATCTAAGACTCTGGTGGTATCAGATACGATGGATTATAATATTTTTGAGGACATGAAAAAGACTAGAGCGAATATCTCATTACATGAACTCGACAAACTTAAACATCAGCAAAAGCTGCTATTAAAAGTGTTAAATGCTACACCTATTGCTCCTCTACCAAGTGGTGTAGTAGCTAAAGCAGCTAAAGGGACTGGTCAGCCACCAGACAAAGTAGATGCAATAGATACTGTTCTTATTGGAGAAAGATCAAATTCTCAGACACCTCCATTTTTGTTGACTTATGAAATCTACAATAAGAATTTGCATAATTTTTTAATTTATTCTGGAGCATCCTCTAATATGATTCCTTCTTCAATTTGTGTTAAATTAAATATCGAACCACAAAAATATGATGTTCACATTGTACAATTGGATCGCTCTAAAGTTCAAGTTGTGGGAGAAATCAATTCAGTTACCATTAGACTATCTTCTGATCCTAGGATTGTCCAAAGAATTGATATTCTAATTGCAGATATTCCTAAATTATATGGGTTATTCTTAAGTAGAGACTGGTCTGCAAAACTTAATGGCTATATCGCAACCGATTTTTCACATATGTGGCTTCCCTACAAAGGGAAACCAAATCAAATTAAAGTCGAGCGAGAAAAACATATGACGCATACTGTAACTGAATTTGAACAACCAAACGAACCTGTAGCTTTCAACAACAATATTCTTGGAGGTTATTCTGCTGAGTCATTTCTTGGGAATTTTACTACACCACAATCACCTTTTTCTGTAAATACTTTTGTTTCGCAAATTGAAAATTTTTCGCAATCTGATTCTTCTAGAATTGTTAATATTTCTGATTCATTTGTAGATAAACCTATAGATAGAACTTTATTTTGGTCATTATATTTTGATGGATCAAAATATAGTGATGGAGCAGGAGCAGGATGCATCCTAATTGATCCAGAAGGAGAGAAAACCATGCTATCATGTAGATTAGAATTTGAGTGCACTAATAATACTGCTGAATATGAAGCCTTGATTCAAGGGCTTTATAAGGCTATAGGGTTAAATGTAAAATACTTGAAAGTATATGGAGATTCCGAAATTGTCATAAGACAAGTAAGGAATACCATCCATTGTCTTTCAGGACATCTCAAGCATTATCAAACCCTAGTACAAGACTTTACCACTCAATTTCTAGCATTTAATATCTCTTCTATTCCTAAAAATCAAAACACATTAGCTGACTTGTTAGCTAATGTTGCGTCCAAACTCCTCCCTGCTGAAGATTGTTGTCCTGATAGATTTTCATTAGAATTGATTTTTCTCCCATATATCCTAGATAATATTAATAACTAGAGAGTATTCTACCACGATCAAGATATTTTGAATTTCTTAACTTCTGAGAAATCATATGATGAAAAAATTATTGATGAAGACGATCGTGATCTGCACATTACTTCAAGAAGTAATGAAAATTCGATTTCTAAATCTGTTGTTAAACTTGAGGATCTGTATGATATTAAAGACAGATTCAAGAAAATTACTAATTCTAAACTTCAAAATTCAACTTTGAAGTTTGAATTAGTGAATCTTGGCTCTGATTCTAAACCTCAGAATGTTAATCTAGGACTCAATTTAACTCCAGAAGAAAGATCTGTTTTTATTAAACTTCTGAGTAAATATAAAAATGTCTTTTCTTGGAGTTATGAGGACTTTAAGACTTATGACACTTCTGTGATTCAACACACAATTCCAATGCTATTTGATGTTAAGCCTGTTCAACAGAAGTTAAGAAAGATTCATCCAAATCTTGAAGATCAAATCAAAACAGAACTCAACAAACTTTTGAAAGACAAAATCATTTTTCCTGTAAGGCATTCCAATTGGGTTTCCAACATGGTACCGGTCAGGAAGAAAAATGGAAATATTAGAATCTATATTGATTTCAGGAATTTAAACAAGGCATGTCAAAAAGACAATTTCCCATTGCCAACCATGGAGAAAATACTCCAAAAGGTAGCTAGTTCTGTACTTATGTCTTTCCTTGATGGATTTTCAGGCTATAATCAAATTTTAGTACATCCAGATGATAAGTTGAAAACCACTTTCAGAACCAAATGGAGAACCTATGCTTATCAGAAAATTCATTTTGGTTTAGTAAATGCAGGAGCTACTTTCTAGAGAGCCATGGACATAGCATTTAAGGGTCTGATTAATAGATCAGTTGTTATTTATCTTGATGATATAACAGTTTATTCAAAGAAGAGATCCAATCATCTACATGATCTGAAACAAATATTTAAAAGATGTAGAAGGTTTGGTATTTCCTTAAACCCAAAGAAATCCTTCTTTGCTCTTGATGAAGGAAAAATCTTAGGGTTTGTTGTGTCAAAATATGGTATATATATCGATCCTGACAGAGTTAAAGAAATTGCTGATATTTCTTTACCTCATAATAAAAAATCCATGCAATAATTTTTAGGACAGATTAGTTTTGTAAAAATATTTATTCCAGATTTTTCTCAAATTGTTTTACCTATGCAGAATATGATTAAGAAAAATTCAGTATTCAAATGGGGATATAAAGAAAAAGAAGCCTTTGATGCGATCAAGAAAGCAATCATTGATGCACCTGCATTGAATACTCCCAATTTTTCTAAAGATTTTATTCTGTATACTTTGGTAACCGAAACATCCTATGCTGCTATTTTAACATAGCTCAATGATCAACAAATTGAAGCACCGATTTCATTCTTCAGCTCAAATCTGCAAGGAGCTGAGCTTAATTATTCCGATGTAGAAAAAATGCCTTCACTGTATTTAAGTCAATTAAACATTTTAGGCCTTTTCTCTTAAAACACACACACAAAATTTATTGTCTCATTCTCTGCAGTAAGACAATTACTAATTCAAAGAAAAGTAGGATAAAAAAGGGCTAATTGGGTGACAGCTTTGCAAGAATATGATATTGATATTAAACCAGCAAAGATTGTTAGAGGTCAAGGTTTTTGCAGATTATTAGCAGGAGCTCATAACGTACCAGAAAATCAAGATCCAGAAAATGTTGTTCAAGTAAGTCAGATAAGTGTTACAGATTCTGAATCTCAGGATGTTGATCTGATATTTTATTTGAAAAATGGGTATGCTCCTTCTAATCTCAGCTATAAGAATAAACGTGCTTTAAGATTCAAGGATACTAAATATGAAATCATTGATGATGTGTTATTCAGAAAGAATTATGATTCAATCCTATTAAGATGTCTTGAAAATAATGAAGCAAAAAAGGTATTGCAGGAATTACATGATGGACCAGCAGGAGGTCATTTTGGAGGTGATACCACAGCCCACAAAAAAATCCATGCGGGATATTATTGGCCTACCATTTTCAAAGATACACATGATTATGTGAGGAAGTGCAGGATTTTCCAAACTGCTAGTGGAAGACAAAGGAAGCCAGCTTTTCCTTTGCAACCAGTAAACATTGAGCAACCATTTGAGCAATGGGGGCTTGATATTATTGGCGAGATAATATCTCATTCTTCCAAACAGCACAAGTACATCCTCACAGCAACAGATTACTTCACAAAGTGGGTAGAAGCAACTCCTCTAAAGGTAGTCAACTCTGATGCAATTATTGATTTCATCGATCAATTCATCATTACCAGGTTTGGTGTACCTAACGCTATGGTCTTTGACAATGCATCTTATTTTTTTGGTAATAGTATAATGGAATTTGCAATTAAAAGAGGTTTTAAATTGAAATATTCAGCAAATTATTATCCACAAAGTAATGGTTTAGCTGAATCCACTAACAATATTCTCATCAAAATCATTAAAAAGACCATTGATCAAAATCAAAAGAATTGGCACAAGTCTTTAATATTTGCATTATTGGTTGATCGTATTACTCTTAAAGCTTCTATAGGAACTTCACCTTTCAATTTAGTTTATGGTAAAGAAGCTGTGATACCATCAAATCTAGCTCTTCCATCATTAACCCTAGTACAATTCATTGAAGAAAATCCTTCCTCATCCATGTAGTTGAGATTTGATCAAATCCTTAAATTAGAAGAAGATAGAGAAAAAGCAAAAGATATTCATGAAAAACATCAACATCTTGTAAAATATTCTTTTGATTCAAGTTCCACCAGCTCAAAAAATTTGTCAATTGGTGATCTTGTTCTGAAATGGGATAAATCACATGAAGAAAAATGTAACCATGCCAAATTTCAGAAAATGTGGCTTGGACCATTTCAGATTGCTGAAAAGATAGGCTCATATACATTCATACTCCAAGATTTAACAGGAAAGAGAGAATCTCTTCCTATAAATGGGCTTGTCTTAAAGAAATTCTTTTCATGAGGAGGTAACCCCTTCTTACTTGTACATATTCCTTTTTGCAATTTTTATTTATTTTTGCAAATAAAGGTTGTTAATAGTCTTTGATTGACTTTTTACTATTAGAAAATTGTCTTAGAAATAATATTATAAATACTTATTTTGTGTAAATAAGAATTTTCAAGGAAATTATTACAATTTTGGATAGTTTAAAATAAAATGTTAAACTTTGAAAATTTGTTCAAAACATTTGCATGATCTTTTTAAATAGAGGAAAATGTAAATCATTATAATTATATTAAGCAGAGAAAGGTTATCTTTAAAAAGTAAAGACTTTTTCAAGCTTTAGCAAACAAAAAACTCTGAAAATTGTCATCCATTTATTCTTAAGGATACAACTATTTCACCCCATCCATTTTGGTTGTGATTTTTTAGAATGTAATTCTAAGAAATTATTTGACAAAATTTAGGAGATAAGAGGTCTCATCACGAGCCTACTTGCCATGATCATAAGTAATAAAACTGACATTACCAATACTGCATACCAAAATAGGGTAATAGCTTATAAAAGTAAGACAAGGGGTCTCATCACGAGCCAGCTTGTTCAGTTTAATTACAACTAGTGAATGGCATTGTTACTAACTAGCTACCAAACTAGAACAATGGCTCTTAAAAAAAAAAAAACCATGAAATAATATGTCTTATGAATTTATTTTTAAAGAGTCATAATCTTAGTTGGATGGGATAATGAATGGTTGATGGTTAGAAGGTAACCCTGTCGAGACTATGAACGTTTGATGGCAGCAAAGGCAATGCCTATGACAATAGAGTATATTACAAAAGCTAAACTTGAAGAAATCCACTTACTTTATTATTATCAACCAATCAAAGCTTGAGATAACCTAAAAATGTTTTTCTTAAAGAATTAGAAAGAAATTGTAAGTGATTTTTATTCTTTTTCATAGTTAGCTTTTATTTGAATTATCCTAAGATAAGTTTTCATTATCTTTAGAAATTTTTACTTACTAGAAATATAGTGTTCATTTCATTTTTTCAGAGATAATTATTTCTTCCAGTGAATCACCAATTGTTGTATTGTACAACAACCCTCCCCATTTCTAAATTTTTAGAATAAATTCCATTTAGAAATAGGTCCCCTTTTTATATTTCTTTCTAGATAGAAATAAAAGATTTAGAAACAATCTGATCATTTTTATTAGAAATAAAAGATTCATTGATAAAAGGACATATTACACATTTTTATTTACAAAGTGTGTATAAACAAATACAACCTTAAAAAACTTTTTGATCCGATGAGACACAAAGCTTTTAATCATATCAAAATATTATATAAAGTCTTTATATTTAACAATATTTGATGTGTACAGTAATCGCAAATCGGAAAATCAGAGAAATCTTTAAGTTCTATTTTCACTTTGTAAAACTCCGATGCGGTGGAACTCAATTGCAATCGCATTTCGGATAAACTTTAAAGTGTTATATGTGTTTTGCATACTTCTGATGTGATAAGATTCATCGCAATTGCATTTTGGAGAATTAAAACGTTATATTCATTTGATTGAAAGACTCTGACGTGACGCAGCCCACCTCATCGCAATCAGATTATTGGAGAAACTCTTTAATGCTTCATTCCATTTGAAAATCCCTGATGCGATCTTCGCAATCAGAATTCGGCATAAATCATATTACGTTATTTTATTTACCTTTAAAGACTCGTGGTGCGAATACATCTTAATATTCATATATTATTTATTCATAGCATCCCAAGCATTTAAAAGGTAATATTTTTACACTTATTTCAAAATATGTCGATCTTTGATTGTACGTTTACCATTAATTAAAAATCAAACAAATAATAACGATTTATTTTGTTTTGAATGCATGAGTGTGACTCCCTAGAAGGCATTTAAGTTTTAACCACGGAAATAATAAATGCAAATAAACGAATAAATCCTTTTGTATAGTTGTTTTCATTATTGCGTTTTCACCTTGGCTGAAAGTTTTTACTTGTTGCAGAACAATAGAACGTCCAATTCTTTCATTCGAAGAACGAGGGGAAAATTGCCCGATACTGAAATGCCGAAAAGATCCAGGAAATCAAAAGCCACAATCGCAGCAAAAGCTCCTATGTTTACTATGCGGCCTAAAGAGAAACCAGCAAAGCTTAAGCTGGTTACAGATACCTCATGCCAGGGACTTGGTAATATGACAAGGGAAAATGTATATAACTTGCTTGAAAAGGAAAACCCTAAAGTTGTTGAAGATAAGGTTAAAGTTCCTGACGAAGACGACTCAAACTCTGATCCTGAAAATCTTCTTAGTGCATTAGCAAACTCATTTCTGCACCGAATTGCAGCTCAGGCAAACATTTTTCCATATTATGATGTTATTCGGTGGGTAATTGATAATGTGGCTATCAAAGATAGAACCTTTGTTTCAGCTTCTGGAGTAATATTTGGGTCATTCAAACTAGAGGACATTAAAGCGATGTACCACCTTCCAGACCCACATAAAATTTATAACAAAGATTTCATCAAAGAATTTTTTGTGAATCATGAAAATAAGTCAGAACCAATTAAAGAATGGAGAAGGGTTCCTGAAAATCATAGACACAAGGCATCAGGTATGTACTCTGTGGAGTCTCTTTTGCCTCCATATTGTTATGCCGCAGCAATGATGTGTAGATTGTTTGGGAATGATAACTCAACTATGTTTTCTATACAAATGGTGCCATTAATGCATTTTATTGTTAGTTCCGAGATAATGGATTGGGTTGTCATTCTTTCTGATAAGATAGCTAACAGAATTCTTGAGTATAGGAAAGACAGAAATTCAGGGAATACCACTTCTTTTTATTTTTGTTCTTATATCCTAGATGCCCTTTGTTTCAATTTTGAATTCCCCATATTAGGATGGAAATGGACCCCTAAAGATCCTGTTCCTATTCATATATATCACAAGTCCTTATGGAAGGGGCATTTCAAAAGCCATGTTTACAGAGTTTGTCATGGTTTTCTTATCCCGATTTATCAAACTATTTTTGGCTAATTCCCTCCTAGGCTTTCCGAGAAAGCTAAAGTTGATTTGTCCTCAATTGGAGATTGGTTCGGAGAGGAAAATTTCACATATATCAAAGTTTTCAGAAGTATTGTAGAACCACACATTCTTCCTTTGTATGTTCCAGAAAAAATTTTAGCACAAGAAATTTCTTATCAGCTAATAGTAGAAGGCATGTCTAGGACTTTAAAGAACAACAAGAAGCTTATGTGGCCTACTTTTCCTTTTAAATGTGGTGACTATGCTCTCAATAATTTTGTTCATGCCGAAAAAGAAGTTGGTAAGCTAACCAATCTCAAGCTTTCAACAATCCCAGGGAGGCAATATGATCCTAGGAAGGTGGCATATGATTTTGCTACTTCTTTTTCAATTGCTCGGTTCGAACATGAACCAGATATGTTTGATGATTTATTTGTTTCTGTAGATAAAATGTCCCAAGTTTTTTATTTGGCCGAGTCCAAATTTCAGGCCGAAAAAATGAATAAATTTTTGTTATTTAGAAGTCAGAGGTTACTCAAATTTCCTCTAGATCAGTTGAGAGTTTCTATACAGGAAAATGGATCACAACAGAAGGAAACAGAGAATACATGTGGTAAAACAGTAACAGAAACATCTGCCAGCAAAATCATCATACAAACTCAGAAAGAAGTAACAGGAACTAATCTTGTTTTACAAAAGGAAGATATTAGCAGCAAATTTGATACTGAAAAGAAAGAAATAGTTTCTAAACTTGATACGCAGCAGTCTTCAGCCAAAGCAGGAAAAGAAAGCACAAGTATTGATGCCAATGTGCATACTGAAAAGAGAGACACAGACAATAAGATTACTGAACAAGCACCAAAAAGAGATATAAACAATAATCTAAATTCTCAACTTGGAAGAGAGGAAGATGCTAAAGAGGTAGTTGAATCTGACAAACTTATAGTTTCTCCTCATTTGCTGAGCCAATATGAACAATTTTTCCAGCAAATAGGACAATAGAATAATCCCCAAGTTAATGATCTGAAAGACTAGGATATAGAAATTATCCTTGAAAATCCCAAAGGTGAAATCATGTTGAAGATAGAAGAAATCCCTCCTCTGGATATATTTTACAGTCCTAAACATAGGGTTGTTGTGAGAAAACAAAGGAAAAGGAGGAGAACTGATCAAGATGCACTTCTAACATCACAGGTGGAGTTTATGAATATTGTTTATAAAAATGCTGAGGTGAATCCATCTGAGGATCTCACCAAATTATCCCAATACGCAGGTGCCTATAGTGCAACTACTATAGACAAGGCCTCTGAAGTTACACAATTAATGAAACAAAAATATTTGCAAATAGCCATGTTAGAAGAACAGGTTATAGAGAACCAACAGAAAATTTTTCAATTAGAACAACAATTGAAGGATGGAGATCTCAAATCCAAACAGTTAGAAGAGTAGCTTGTTGTTGAAAAGAAAAAGATCGATCAAAAGACTTTAGAAAAAGCAACAACAACTAAGTCAAGAGATAGAAAAATTACAAGCTCTTCTGCAAAATGAGAAGACTTCAAAGATTGAGCAAGAGAAGATGTTTCAATCGAAATTAGACAAGTTTAAGAATTATCCTAATTTGGATCAATTCAAAAATGAAGCCCTGGAGACAAACAAGATATTATCTCAGCAATTAAATGAATTTTGTCTAAAGTTTGCAGAAGCAGAATCCCTATGTGAAATTACATCTTCCTTAGTAGATGAAGGAGTCAGTCTTAAAATTGAATTTGATGAAGCTGATGAAAATATTTCTGAATTTCTTTTATGGCAAGACTCGGAATCGGGAAGAAAATAAAACCTTCCCAGAATTATGGAGAGACATAAAGAAATTATTTTTGCAGAATGGGAACAACGTTTATTGAAGCAGAAGGAGCTACATCCAGAGCTAAAAGTATGATGAACAATGTAACACAACTGGTGAATGATAACCTGTATGCAATCAATTTATTTTTAGATTGTACCCCTAGCCAATTACCTAGGGTAAAAGAAAATGATTACAGATGGAAACAAGAAATAATCAACAAAAATCAGCAAATTGGCCAATTGCAAGGAATATCGTGGGATACGATGTGGACTCACCTTATCAAGCCTCATAGTCAGCAAACATCAATAAAATTTCTTTCAAATGCTATCGATTGCATTATTCCTGAATTCTCTGATGCCACATATACAGGGCAGTTGCACTCAAAGCTTATTCATCCAGAAGAAGTGAAAGAAATGCTCAAAATCTGCCATCTGGGCACATCAAACGCAACAGATAATCAATGAATCAGTTCACCACAAGATCCCATTTTTGTTTCTAGATTTTTTAATTTAGATAGATTGTAGGAATAATTTTAGTTATTTTGTTTTATTAAGTACCTATTTAAACCCCTTTCATGCATTTAGAAAAGGGTCCTGAATTTGTAATATTTGGACTTGGAGATTACATTTTTGTACTCCATTGACTTTTATATTTTTTATAAAGGATCACATCTGGTGATTCTGTGCGAAATTGCCTTTAAGAATTGCATTTTTGTATCTTGGAGTCTGTTTCACATTGAAGTTGTTGGATTTGGATATCGGATTACATTGGAAAGTATCAAGATGGATATGGTATTTCTATCTATTCACTGTTAGTTTTCTTATGTTATGTGATATTCTCTTTTAAATTGCTATCGTTTATGTATACTCATTTTTATACAATATTTCTTTATACATATCATTTCTGAGTGTGTAGAAATATTCATCTTTTATAGTATATGCAAATGATATATAATGATGAATGCAATATATTATTATAACTCTGTTTAATTTCTTAAACAAAGTTATCTTTATTTGTTACTGCATATTTCAATTAACCTATAATACATTTTCATAGTTATTGATTAATTGAAACAATTTAAAGTTGTATTCACATTTGATGCCCGGGTTAGTTTTAGAATTATCTTATCAGTTTTAAGTTAGTTTAAATAGTTTTATTTTAGTCATTTAGTCTCATTTTCCCTTCATTCAATCATTCCATTACCAACCCATTTAAATTACTAGGAAACTGGTCTTATAAATCCAGTCAGAGCCACCACACCAAACGGAAAAGGAGCTGTCCTAAGGTCCAGACCGGTTGGTTATCCCCCAATGTTTGAAGCAATGATTTTCGAGGCTTCAACACATCCCCAGACAGATGGTCAAACAGAGCTGGTAAACCAAGTTTAGGAAGACATGTTGCGCATGTATGTGATGCAGCAACCAACCAAATGGGAAGACTACTTGATTCTGGTGGAATTTTCTTTAAAAAATGGTTATCAAGAGTCCCTTAAGATTAGTCCTTTCGAGGCCTTGTATGGGAGACAATGTCACACACCCATAAATTGGAGCAACCCCGAAACAAAACTAATGTTAGGACCAGATATCCTGGCAGAAACAGAATCAGAAGTAAACAAGATAGGGCAAAATTTGAAGGTTGCACAATATTGATAGAAGATCTACACAGATAAGAAGAGGACTTATCAAGAATTCAAAGTGGGAGACCATGTGTATGTGAGGATCAAACCCAAGAAGAGTACCTTGTGGTGGACCTCTTGTGCCAAGTTGGCTCCCAGATCCTGTGGACCCTTCCAAATTTTGGAAAGGGTAGGACCTATGGCCTATCAGCTGGCTTTACCCAGTCACATATGAGTACAGAATATGTTTCATGTGTCCTTGTTAAAGCGATATGTGCATGATTTGAAGCACGTATTTCATTGGCAGAATATACAAGTAGGATAGAATTAAAAATCCTAACTTGAAAAATGATTTCTTTATGAAAATTTGAGAAAGAGTTTTTTTGATTTCAAGTAGATTCGGATGGTGAATTTCTGGTCAAGCCGCAACACATACTTGACTGGAGGGAAATTATGCTCCGGAAGCGAGTCATCACCTAGGTTAAAGTGCAGTGGAAGCACTTCGGCCTGGATGAGGCTACTTGGGAGGACGATGGGTTTGTGCATGAGGCTTACCCAGAGCTATTTCCTAAGCTGGAATTAAACACCGAGGATGGTGTTACTTCCACGGGGGGGAGTTGTGACAGCTGCAATTAATGTTAACTAGTTGTTAACTAGTTAATTGACATATTATTATTTGTTAAGGAGAAATATTGAGACAATTAATATTTTGTTGGAAATTTTTTTTTTTTTAATTATGAATAGTAAAATTAGTTATGGAAAGTAAAAGTAAAAATGCTGATGGTAAATGTTTTCCAAGAACTGAAAGGTGGTTGGACAGTTTGAAAAGTTACCTGCTCTTCTGGGGATAAGAGACTCATCGCAGTGAGGAATGGGGATTCTGTTCATAGAATAAGGAGAGTGTAGATTTTCCTGAGCTCGTAGAGACCAATGGAAAACACTCAGCAATCCTGATTTTATTTCTAGTACTGATTGGACTAGGATTCCTGAGGTCATAGTAGAAAAATTCCACTATCAACCCATACCTTTTAGGAGTGGGGCACGGGGGAAAGATGAGGAATTAATCGCCTCTCTTGATGGTTGGGAAGACCACAGCTATAAACTGCATAAAAAAATAATTATCTATGCAATTTCTACGAATTAAGCACTATAATACTTTTACTCTATGTATGCACAAGTGTTTATACTTTAGTGATAGAACTGTAGATATATGATAAATAAGTGTTGGGAAAGATTTATACTAATCTTTAATATTAATATTTGATTATGTATTACACCAGACAGGTATGAGTATTGTAGTTACGTGGAGGTATTTTAGTGTTTATTTTGTTTATGTCAAGCAAGACATGAAAATACCTAAGTTCGAATTTATACAATAGTGGCTATCAAGTGTAGGAAATGGGAAAACCATACTGCAGCTATAAATATAGATATATACATTTTACAAAGAACCTTTTTATATAGTAAACAACAATCAAGATGTTGGAATGAACTATAAAGCAGTGTAAATGAAAGAGAATTATATTTATAATCTGTAAAGGTAAAAACAATAGAGTGGACTGTGAGTCAAGGGTACAGGGTGAAACCCTAACCTTGGACGCATCATCCCTCAACCGTAGCTATACACAGACAAATAGGTGAGGTGGTCCTGTCACCATATATTTCTTATCAGTAGGAAGCTACATCTATCATTCTAGAGAATGACAAAACGGGAAATTAGAGAAACCATTTCCTATAGCAGTAGATGTACTATATATCAGAACGAGAGACCGAGAATTAACTATAAAAATGTACATTAGAGATTAGAGATAAACATATAGAAAATACATAATTATGGGCGTGAAGACTAAATGCAAAGATAAGTAATGCAAGAAGCTACAGAACAAATGTATACAAAATAAATGGAAAGAACTGTAATTCAGTGAACCGAAATTATAATGTGACAGAACAACCCTTCAAAGGGGATTTCATTTCTATTAAAACTGTAGAAAATAACCAATACTTATATGCTTGAAAAGTACTTAAAGAAAATTACTGTTTAACAAATGCAAGTTCTTAACCGTGGTGTGAAGAACACAACCTGGTAAATAATTTACATAACAGCACAAGAAGAGTAACAAGAATCAGCTTTTAAAACAGAAATTATCTAAGATAGCTCGACCGACAATTACAAAAATTAAACATGGGTTTATTTCTCCATAAAAATAACGAATATGCCAGAAGAAGGATAGCTTGGTCACTGTGCAAATCCATTCGAGAATACCTGGAATGTGCCGAGAGGGTTAGTCTGGAACTAGATTTTCCATTAATGATATTCTGAATCTTTTCAATTGCAGAGTTGTAGCCCTTCATGGGAAAAGATACCTACCTACAAACAAAGTAAAACCTAGAAATCAGTGATGAGGTAAACCGTAACCAAATTGAAAGAAAAAATGTGAAGGGAAATTTGAATTGCAACAGAATCTAGGCACTAAGGAAACTGGGTATACCTATAAGTGTGAGTCCATGAGATTCTTCCACATCCGAAGCTGGAAGTGACAAGCAATCAAGAAGTTTCTTGAAATAAAACTTGTAACAAGAAATGGAAAATGTAAAACACAAAATAGACTAGAGAAAATATCACTTCAAGGAATCCATTATTACTTGAGCAGCGTCGAAAGGAAGCTGTCAGTGAATAGCGCTGGAGAAATCGGTGTAGAGGTATCGAAAGACCGTCTACGGAGGACTCTCTTCCACAACAACCAAGGGAGACCGCCAATGGGAGAACCATAGCAAAAGTGAAGATAAAACCTTATGCAAACGATGCCAACCTTCATAAGAATCCATTAATCTCTTGCAGAGCCGAGGAAGAAGCCTAAAGACAAGAGCCGAGCCAAATGAGAGTAGTCCATAGGGTTTAGCAAGGTTAACCCTTACTTCCCGTCAGAGGAATGATCCGTGGATCCCCAGATGATCGAACGATGAGGATTAGGGCAGGTGGCCTTGAATCCTACACCAGATCTGTGCTCAACTGTCGAGGGAGGTACGTGACAGAATCGAAAATAATAAATTGCCATGATAGGATTAGTACCAAAATGTATGATTCGCAACCCGAGAAGCTACTTCATAAATACCATGATACGAAATGCAATTAATGATATCCAACTCATAAAGACTAAGGATATTTCCATATATATACGATGACTAACTTATGAATATAGAATCGGATATATATATATATATATATATATATATATATATATATATATATATATATATATATATATATATATATATATATATATTCCCCGATCGGGGTGTGCACCTTTCGAGGGTGTAATATCATGATTGACAGATGGGGGTTTTTCATCCTTCAGGCCTTTAATATCCATGATGAGGCAGATAGCTTAGTGTTCATGGTAGCATGCGACTGATATGCGATTAATGAGGTGGAAGGGACGACAGCCTGTGCTATTAGATCGTAAAAGGAATGTTTTGATGTTGGTAAGTAATATGAATTGGCATTTTCATTCTGCCATGTGTTGGAAATATTTTCATTGATGGAAAATCCTGTGTATGATTAAGTTCTGATGATACTTTGTCTCTGTGCGCAAGAATGTTCTGTATAAAGTGAATCTGCATAATAAAGGGGTTTAATGGTGCTCTGGTTATTGGTTGTTCGAAGAACCAATATGTTACCGATGACATGTAATGAATAAGGGAACATATACCATGCCGTATTCTACACATATCACTGCTATAAGGTTCAAGGCATATATATTTGTTATATAAGTGGAGCATGGTGTTGATCGTTTCAGAGATACGATATATGTGTTAATATCGCATCGGAGCTTCTGCATACGTATGAAAGGTTTATAAGTCTCGGCATTGTCTATCGAATAAGAACCAGGAATGTGGAAGAAATACAAATTCTATGACGAAAATCTGCTTCAGAATATAATGGTACCTCAGTGGAAAATCATATATATATACATACAGATAAACCTTGTCTGGAACCATGAGCAGGAAGCGGAACCAAGACCAGTGAACGCGGTTTGCCAAAAACCACCCTGCCATTTCGCACCGCCTATCGACCATTAGTGGTTTTGCCCGGAGGAGGAGCGATTCCATACAGGAATCGACACGTGGCTGGCCCACTATTCAAATACCGCTGCGATTTCGTGCATTAAAGTTCGACGATTGGACGCCGAGCGGAATGAATGCGCATCATTGATCTGGGCAAAGGCGATCGGACGGTGGTCGCTCGTCGTACTTGCCCGAGGTTTAATGAAATCGCCCGAAGGTTAGCAAGGTACAATGTGGGGCCCGACGGAGTTATATATTTGTAAATAATTCAGTTTAATTATGGGTTTTGGTCGTATTATGGTCTTATAAGGCTCGATGGAGTATTTTAAAAGAATCGATCAAAGTTTTATATTGATGGACATTTACATAGATACGATGGTGGGCAATGGTTGTTGGTGTGACATCTTACGTAGATTATTTTATTATTTATAAAGTCCAAAGGGTTATTCTCAAGGAATAAAAACGATGTAATTATATTTATTTATCAATTGATAAATAAATATATATATAAAAAGAAATAGAAACCCCAAGGACCAAAAACCAATGGAAATATTGTCCAAGATATACCATTAGCGTTGAATGGTTTTGACCCATGATCTTATAAAGGCGAGAACTATATAAAGAAGCAAGTTAATTATTTTGGAGGAGTGAATGTGGGGAAAGATCGACGAAGAAGGAATTCCGCTGCGGAATTTCTGTATGGACAGATGACGTGTTTAATTGATAATTCTGAGTCCATGGTGCAAATGTGTTGAATCTTGAGATCTTTCAACAGAAGAAACGATGTGGAGCCAGCGCATGTTTGCTAACGAGCACAATATGATTCCGGGTAAGTTTTTATAGATCTAGCCTGCTCTGCAAAACGAATAATTACAGATCTATAAAAGTAATGCACATATATGTTGGTCATCCACATTTAAAGGTGCATATGACAGTTGGGGTATCTGACGAAGGATACACGGGATGTTGAATGTATACATTCTCTGATGTCTGGGTTATTACTGATTCCATTATGAAGTCTTGGGCAAAACATGTTTATTGATAAGTGCACAAAGGAAACTACCTGATCCAGTGTGAAAATTGATGAAACGTGGTCAGCTGTGAGTCTGAGGGTTTTAACCTTCAGTTAGGGGGTTGTGGCTCCCTTCCAGGAGAGGCTGGTAAACGAGAGAAGGTTGTAGCCTTCTGTAGGTGGGTGCCTGCGTGCTGGTTTGAGTCTGCACCAGCATATATTGTAAGAAGTTTTCTCTATAATAAATTATTGAAGACTGAGATTACAACAGCGATGGTTTTCTCCCAAATTGGGTTTCCACCTTAAATCCTGGTGTCCATATGTGTAGTTTATGTTTGATGGTTTGCTCTGTTATTTCTGTTCATGATTAATGCTTATCTGATGCAATGCTCTAAGTAAAGACATATTGAGATATCTAGATATACACGTTGATGCAATTCTGTAACATATGGTCTTAAGAGAAAAGAAAGAAAAAATTTGTCAGTTAGTTCAAAATACTGATTCACCCCCCCCCCCCTCTCATTATTTTTCCTACAATTGGTATCAGAGCAGGGTCCTTCTGGAAAATCTTAGCCGCTAGAAGGAAGATCAATCAAAATGAGCAATCAAGACGGAACAACATCTATCAGGCCTCCACTCTTCAATGGAAACAATTTAATCTTCTGGAAAACAAGGATGAGATCTTATCTTCAGTCTCTGGGAGCAGATGTATGGGCTATTGTTGAAGGAGGATATCAATATCCACCTGTAGTACCAACAGATCCAACAGAAAGAAAGACATACGAAACAAATGCAAAAGCAGTCAATGCTCTGTTAGGAAGTCTGACTGAATCATAATTTGTCAAAGTTATGCAGCTGAATACAGCAAAGGACATATGGGACAAGATCATTTTGAGCTATGAAGGAGATGCAAAGGTAAAAAGTGCTAAACTGCAAACCCTCATAATTCAATATGAGAATCTTAAAATGAATAATGAGGAAAGCATTGCCAATTTCTTTTTACGTCTTGATGAAACTGTAAATCGCATGAGAAATCTGGGAGAAACAATAACCAAATCTACTTTGGTTGAAAAGATTTTAAGATCTCTAACCACAAAATTTGAGTCAAAAGTTTCAGCTCTTGAAGAAAAACAGGATCTTCAACATCTCACTGTGGTACAACTACATGGCATACTAACTGCATATGAAATGAGAAGAGGAGGACCATCTGAAGTCAAAGAAGCAGTCTTTAGAACTTCTACAAAAGGGAAGGAAGTACAAATAACAGAAGGATCAGGGTATATCTCAGAGGAAGATGAGATAAACTTCGTAAAGAAACTTCAACTTGGGACAGGACGGTTCAAAGGTAAGCTTCCTTTCAAATGTTTTGATTGTGGAAGAGTTGGTCATTATGCTGCTAAGTGCCCTTATAAAGAAACACATAAAAAGGGGAAGGAAGTAGCAAGAAGGAATAGGAATCACTTTAGCTCTAAAAAGAGTTTCCATACTCATGAAAATAGTGATGGGTTATCTGATAGTGAGGAAGAATGTGAACAAGACCTTAGACTTCTCATGGCATTTGAAAAAGAATCTAGAGAAGAAAAGGATACTTTTATGGATGCTCTAGAAGACAGTGAATTTCTTGATGAAAACAATAAACTGAAAATTTGTTTAGAGGAGAACAAAATCACTATAGAAACTCTGAAAAATCAGCTTGAAGAAAAGGAGAAACATAATGAAAAATTAGAGTGTGAAGCGGTAACTCTAAGAAAAGAACTTGAGAAAGTAAAAACTCTGAATCTTAGATTTGCTAAAGGATCTAAAACCTTAGATGAAATTATCAAGGTACAACGTTCTCCTCTCATAAAGACAGGCCTTGGATATACTGGGGAATCTTCTCAATCTTCAGCACCAAATTATCTAAAAGCAGTTACAGCCAGTTTACAAAATGCTGCCACTCAGCAAGAGAATAAAGAATCGTTGCAGGTTAAGCATAATCTTCTCAATTCAAAAAACACAAACAGGAATGCCTTACATGGAAACACCAATCAACAAGTAAATTCACATAGAAGATTCTATGATCGCAGAAATTGCTTTTTCAATGGACAATGCTTCTCATGTCACAATTTTGGTCATAAAGCTGCTCAATGTGTTGCATATAAAACCATCATGACAAGAGAATCAAGAAAGAAAAGGATTGAATTTGAAACAAGGAAGAATACTTATAATAATTTTTCCCCTCTTCAAAATGAAGTTGAATGTGCTTATTGCAATAACTTTGGCCATGTAGAATCTGAATGCAGAAGAAAAATTCAGCTAAAAAGACATGTTCCTCCAAGCTCCAAAGTATGGAAAAAGAAGGAATCACCGGTTGAAAATTGTGGCATAGCACTATTTGCAGAAGATGAAGAAAACCAATGGTACATTGATAGTGGATGCTCAAGACACATGATAGGTGACAAAGACAAACTTCTTGCATATAGTACTCTAGAAAAGGAAAAGAAGGTTACATTTGGAAATGATACTCCTGCGGTTATTAAGGGAAAAGGGTCTGCTCTTCTAAAAGAAAATGTGAAAGCTAATGAAGTCATGTATGTGGATGGATTAAGGCATAACTTGTTACGTGTAAGTCAAATGTGTGATCAAGGAACTGAAGTTGTCTTTAGTTCAAAAGAATGTGTGGTACGTGATCTTGATACAGGAAAAGCTATTATAAAAGGGAAAAGAACTCCAAACAATCTATATATATTAAAGAACTGCAAATAACAATGTTACTTGAGTAAATCTTCAGAAAATTGGTTGTGGCATATAATATTGGGGCATCTGAGCTTCTCTCAAATCAACAAATTAAGCAGATTTAAAGTTGTTCGTGATCTTCCCAGTATCACTCTACCTGAAAATATCATATGCAAATCTTGCCAATTCGGCAAGCAAACCAGAGTGCAGTTTAATGCCAAAGAAGGATCATCAAGTAAGCCTCTTGAACTCATTCATACTGATATATGCGGACCTATGAGGAAAAAGTCTCCACGTGGTGAAGAATACTATATCTTATTCATTGATGACTTCTCTAGAATGTGTTGGATTGGGCTTCTTAAACACAAAGATGAAGCATTTGAGAAATTCCAGATCTTCAAAGCTCTAGTCGAGAATGAATTAGATCTGAAAATAAAGTGTCTCAGATCTGATCAAGGAGGAGAATATACATCCAATGAATTCATTGAATTCTGTGAACAACATGGCATAAAAAGACAGTTTTCTGTAGCAGGCACTCCACAACAAAATGGTGTAGCAGAAAGGATGAATAGAACAATTCAACAAATGGCTAGAGCCATGCTTGATGATTCCGGAACACCTGATACATTTTGGGGAGAAGCAACACATACTGCAGCAAATATTCTTAATAAAGCACATGTTCGTGTAAACAGTGATAAAACTCCTTATGAATTATGGTATGGCCTCCCACCATAAAGCATTTTAGAATCTTTGGAAGCAAATGCTTTATCAAAAATAATGATGAAAAAATTGGCAAATTTGAACCTAGAGCAGATGAGGGAATATTTCTTGGTTACTCCTCTAGGAGTAAAGCATATAAATGCTACAATAAAAGACTTCGGAAGATTGTTGAATGTATTGATGTTGTTATTGATGAGTCTTCTGCAGCTCCAAAAGAAGAAAAGCAAACTACAGTTGAAGATGATGATGACACGTATCCTGCTACATCAAATAATAATGATACAAACAGTGAACCCAGTGAAGAACCCGAAGATGGTTTGTCTGAAAAGGCTCCCTCCAGATATGTTCAAAAGAATCATCCAGAATCTCAAATTTTGGGAGAAAAGGGATCAGGTGTACAAACAAGAAGGACTCTTATGGGATCTTCTAGCAATCTGGCATTTCTGTCCACTATTGAACCTCACAGTGTCAGTCAAGCTAGCAAAGATGAATGTTGGATTCAAGCCATGAATGAAGAGCTTTATCAAATTGAAAAGAATCACACTTGGGAATTAGTACCAAGACCTCATGACAAAAATGTCATTGGAACTAAATGGATATTCAAAAACAAGTTAAATGAGAATGGGGATGTTATAAGAAATAAAGCTAGACTTGTGTGCAAGGGGTTTGCTCAACAAGAAGGTATAGATTTTGAAGAAACTTTTGCTCCTGTAGCCAGACTTGAAGCCATAAGAATGTTTCTTGCTTTTTCAAGCTTCCAACAAATCAAAGTTTATCAAATGGATGTTAAATCTGCTTTTCTCAATGGTGACCTGGAAGAAGAAGTTTATATAGAACAACCAGAAGGATTCATCTTGGCAAATGATGAAAAACTTGTTTGTAGACTTAAAAAGGCTCTATATGGTCTCAAACAAGCTCCAAGGGCATGGTATTATCGCCTTGACAAATATCTCCATCAACAAGGATTCTCAAAAGGATCTGTTGATAGCAATTTATACACAAAGATTGAAAATGACAAACTACTGATTGTAGTTGTATATGTTGATGATATCATTTTTGGAAGTAATGAAGAATCTATGAGTCAAACATTTGCTTCTGATATGCAGAAAGAATTTGAAATGTACTTACTAGGGGAACTGACATTCTTTCTTGGGCTACAAGTGCAACAAGCAACAGATGGCATTTTATTATCACAAGCAAAATATCTTAAGCAAATCCTAAAGAAGTATGGCATGGAAGATTGCAAACCTGTAAGTACACCGATGATAACAGGATGCAATCTCAGTTCTAATGATAATTCTCCCATGGTAAATCAACCAGAATACAGATCTATGATAGGAAGTCTACTGTATCTCACTGGGACAAGACCAGACATTATGCATGCAGTTGGGATTGTTGGACGTTTTCAAGCCAATCCAAGAGAGTCTCACCTTCAGGCAGTGAAAAGAATATTCAAATATCTACAAGGAACCCAAGATTTTGGACTATGGTATCCAAAGAATGCAGATATTAATCTTCATGCATACACTAATGCAGATTGGGCTGGAAGTGTTGATGATCGAAAAAGCACTAGTGGTGGTGCATTATACATGGGGCCTCGGTTAGTATCTTGGTTCAGCAAGAAACAGAGTTCCACTGCCTTATCTACAACAGAAGCAGAATATGTGGCTGCAGCATCATGTTGCACTCAACTTCTTTGGATGATGCAAACGCTTCAAGATTTTCAAATCAAATTTTCACCTCCTATCTCCATTATGTGTGATAATACAAGTGCCATCAGTATCTCAAAGAATCTTTTTATGCATTCCAAGACCAAGCACATTCCCATCAAATATCACTTCTTACGAGAACAAGTGCTTGAGAAAAAAGTGAAATTGGAGTATGTTTCCTCCAAAGAAAAAATTGCTGATATATTTACAAAACCTCTACCCAGGGAAGCATTCGAATATCTCAGAGAGAAACTGGGAGTAGTTTCTGCCATGCAGAGGATTAGGTCTACTTAATTTTTCAAGATTAACTTGGTTGAAAGGTGCTGTTGGACATCTCTGAATGCACGGGCTAAGGGGGAGCATTTGTCATATGAAAAGAATGCACTGTTGACCGAACATGCTGAAGATCAGGACTACTTATTTCCCGAAGCCTACATTGGTTGTGAGGTGCTAACGGGCATCTCTGTTTCCATGGCTTTTGCCATTGATGTCAAAGGGGGAGGAAAAGCAGAAGAATATTGCCATCAATGCCAAAGGGGGAGATTGTTGGAAATATTGTCATTGATGGCAAATCCTGTGTATGATTAAGTTATGATGATACTCTGTCTCTGTGCACAAGAATGTTCTGTATAAAGTGAATCTGCATAATAAAGGGGTTTAATGGTGCTCTGGTTATTGGTTGTTCGAAGAACCAATATGTTACCGATGACATGTAATGAATAAGGGAACATATACCATGCCGTATTCTACACATATCACTGCTATAAGGTTCAAGGCATATATATTTGTTATATAAGTGGAGCATGGTGTTGATCGTTTCAGAGATACGATATATGTGTTAATATCGCATCGGAGCTTCTGCATACGTATGAAAGGTTTATAAGTCTCGGCATTGTCTATCGAATAAGAACCAGGAATGTGGAAGAAATACAAATTCTATGACGAAACTCTGCTTTAGAATATAAAGGTACCTCAGTGGAAAATCATATATATATATACATACAGATAAAACTTGTCTGGAACCATGAGTGGGAAGCGGAACCAAGACCAGTGAACGTGGTTTGCCGAAAACCACCATGCCATTTCGCACTGCCTATTGACCATTAGTGGTTTTTCCCGGAGGAGGAGCGATTCCATACAGGAATCGACACGTGGCTGGCCCACTGTTCAAATACCGCCGCGATTTCGCGCATTAAAGTTCGACGATTGGACGCCGAGCGGAATGAATGCGCATCGTTGATCTGGGCAAAGGCGATCGGACGGTGGTCGCTCGTCGTACTTGCCCGAGGTTTAATGAAATCACCCGAAGGTTAGAAAGGTACGGTGTGGGGCCTGGCAGAGTTATATATTTGTAAATAATTCGGTTTAATTATGGGTTTTGGTCATATTATGGTCTTATAAGGCTCGATGGAGTATTTTAAAAGAATCGATCAAAGTTTTATATTGATGGACATTTACATAGATACGATGGTGGGCAATGGTTGTTGGCGCGACATCTTACGTAGATTATTTTATTATTTATAAAGTCCAAAGGGTTATTCTCAAGGAATAAAAACGATGTAATTATATTTATTTATCAATTGATAAATAAATATATATATAAAAAGAAATAGAAACCCTAAGGACCAAAAACCAATGGAAATATTTTCCAAGATATACCATTAGCGTTGAATGGTTTTGACCCATGATCTTATAAAGGCGAGAACTATATAAAGAAGCAAGTTAATTATTTTGGAGGAGTGAATGTGGGGAAAGATCAACGAAGAAGGAATTCCGCTGCGGAATTCCTGTATGGAGAAACGACGTGTTTAATTGATAATTCTGAGTCCATGGTGCAAATGTGTTGAATCTTGATATCTTTCAACAAAAGAAACGATGTGGAGCCAGTGCATGTTTGCTAACGAGCACAAGATGATTCCGGGTAAGTTTTTATAGATCTAGCCTGCTCTGCAAAACGAATAATTACAGATCTATACAAGTAATGCACATATATGCTGGTCATCCACATTAAAAGGTGCATATGACAGTTGGGGTATCTGACAAAGGATACACAGGATGTTGAATGTATACATTCTCTGATGTCTGGGTTATTACTAATTCCATTATGAAGTCTTGGGCAAAACATGTTTATTGATAAGTGCACAAAGGAAACTACCTGATCTAGTGTGAAAATTGATGAAACGTGTCAGCTGTGAGTCTGAGGGTTTTAACCTTCAGTCAGGGGGTTGTGGCTCCCTTCTAGGAGAGGCTGGTAAACGAGAGAAGGTTGTAGCCTTCTGTAGGTGGGTGCCTGCGTGCTGGTTTGAGTCTGCACGAGCATATATTGTAAGAAGTTTTCTCTATAATAAATTATTGAAGACTGAGATTACAGCAGCGGTGGTTTTCTCCCAAATTTGGTTTCCACCTTAAATCCTGGTGTCCATATGTGTAGTTTATGTTTGATGGTTTGCTCTGTTATTTCTGTTCATGATTAATGCTTATCTGATGCAATGCTCTAAGTAAAGACATATTGAGATATCTAGATATACACGTTGATGCAATTCTGTAACATATGGTCTTAAGAGAAAAGAAAGAAAAAAATTGTCAGTCAGTTCAAAATACTGATTCACCCCCCCCCCCCTCTCAGTATTTTTCCTACACCATGCATAGTTCATCTGCAGTCAAAGCTTGGAGGCAGCGAAGGCGGACGAAGGAAGTAGCTTTGCTGGGGTATGTATTCGCCATTTTTCTATCTCTGATCGTTGATGTTGTCAGGGCTATGTATTGTTCAAGGAATGCCTCGTTTCATTGGATTCAGCTGGTGGATTATAGCTTTTATGTTCCCCATTTGTGCCCAGTTGAACCTTGTTTTCGTGACCCTTGTCACCTTTATTGTAATTCTTCTATTTTGGTAGTGGTTCTGGTCAGGGTAATCCATGTTCTGCATTTTACTGTTGGGTGGGTTATGATTGACAGGTTCATTTTGTATGGGCACTGTTGGGTTTGGTGGGTGTTTCAGTTCTCTGTTCGCTGTTGGGTTTGGTGGGTGTTTCAGTTCTATGTTCAACTGACTATGGCATTGGTTGGAGTTTTGTTTTCTATTTCCTCTGGACGTGGTTGGGTTAAGACCTTTCATTTAATCATTATCTATGCAACTCATCTAACCCCCTGGTATGGTTGTTTTGTTCCTGTTGTTTCCCAATTTCAGACCTCTGCGGATGGGTGGGTAGAACTTGGAAGGTTTCTGGTCTTTGGGAGAGGTTGAGTTCGACGGGTTTCGCACTTCTCTTTTTTTCTAAGGTTTCTGTGGGTTGGGTGTATGGGTTTCATTTTGCATGGAGGCAGTCGAGAGAGTATGAGTCTTCATTTACCAGTTCATAATTCTGGCCATGAGTATATTCGGAATGTAGGTATCTTTCAGGTTGCTAGTGACGGTTGGAGGGCAGCTTTCTCCGTCCAGTTCTCTGTAGCTACACCCATCTTGTGGAATCATTCTGTTGGCATAATTGTTTCTGTTATATGTGGTTTTAAGTTCTCTGTTTCTTTCCAGACCATCAGTCTTTGGGATTGGGTTCTCTGTTTTCCTTTTACATGTCTTCACGGCAGTCATATGTTCTATGCACTTATTGAAACTCTAATAAATCCCAATGGTAACTTCACTGAAGAAGTCCACAATTTAATGGTTTATTATTTCTTGTCTTTGTCCATCCTTAGGCCAATCTCCATCATGGGTAAGAGACAGTCTTGTAACTAGCCTGTTAAGGGCAAACAACAGCAGGTTCAACCTAAGGCTCGCCCCAAGAAACATGGTCGGAAGACACGACAAGAGGTTTTATAAAACCTTACTGCAAATTATATTATTGGCAATTCATCCACTGTTCGACAGGAAATTCGTGGATGGGAGCAAGAAATTCATACTGATCCAGAAGACAATGATGTGGAAGCATAAATCATGGATTTTATAACAGATCTTGGCAATACCCGTGGTCGTCTAACTTTGTTTCAACAAACTGTTCATACTTACTAGATAGTTAAATGCCTCTTGGCTAAAGCTATGCAGAGTTTCCCCCTTCATCAAGAGAGGATTGAGCCACAAATAGTGGATTTGCTACAGGACATTCAGAATCAGTTGAATCACATCAAAATCACCCAGTATCAGGCTACTAATTGTATCAGTCGACTTGATGATCGTGTGGGCAGAATCGAGAAACAACTTCAACAGCTGCAACAAGTAGATATGCATGGATCCATAGTGAAGGATCCAGCTCCGCTTGATTCCTTTGATGGCTAGTAATTTTAGAATTTACTTATGTTTCTTAGATGCATTTTTGTTTTTTGGAAGGACATCTCTTAATCCATCGATTTGTAGATATTCGACTAAATGGTCAGTTAGTTAATGAGGCACATGGACGAATGAAACTGTTTCAATTTTGGTTGGCATTTAACGCTTTAAGGTGGCCAACAAACCTAGTTTCCTACGGGCAGGTTGAGGCCATAGACTGGATTTTTATATTTTGTAACCTGCTTTCAAATTATAAATAGAAAATAGCAAGGCACTACCAAATTCACACACACATATATATATATGTGTGTGTGTGTGTGTGTGTGTGCAATGTTCAACTTTAGGATCTTAGTTTTTTTCAAAATTTTGTATGGTAGGAGTTAATACATTCGATTCATATTTACTCCAATATTCTTTAATATGGAATCCTTAATGTTTATGGTGATGACCTTTGTAAAGGTTTTAGTTCCGAGTAATAGTAAGAATTATTTTAATATGGTAAAAACAAATTTTATTTTTATTTTGAGTGTTACACTATGCCATATATAAATGCTAATAACATTTCGATATTAACATTTAGTAAACTTTAATATATGATATATTTCATACTAAATCTAATAAGTCTTATATATAATATATTTCTAAACTTACTAAATTCCAATTCAACTATAATTTAAAATTTATACAACACCTTAATATATCATTTATTTAATTATTTATTAATTTTAATGTTAATTATTTTATGAATTGAAAATTTAAATATACATATGTTTAAATATAAATATAATCAATTTTATTTTAAATTAATATATATATATATATATAATTAAAAATATGACAAATTTTATTTTAACATTAATATTTTATTTATATTTAATAAATTAATTAAAATAATAATATTTTAATATCAATGTTTTATTTATGTTTAATAAATTAATTAAAAAAATATAACACACTCAAATTAATTCTAAATCAAATTTAATGAAAGTATATAAAAAAATAATAAAAAATAACACTGTAAAAAGTTATAAAAATTATAAAAAATTATATCTAATAAAAAAAATTATAATTAAAAAAATATGAATTTAATTAATTTCATTTTAAATTTTAAAAAATTAATAAAATTAAAAATAACATAATTTTTAAAATTATAAAAAATTCAGAAATTTTATTTTAATATTAATATTTTATTTACATTTAAAATTTTAATTAAAAATTTATATTAAAAAAAAACACTTACTCTCCACTTTAATATGCAATAGATATCTATTATAACATACTTCGTTAATTCCATTAAAAAAAAATTCAAAATAGTTACTATTCCTACAACATCTATGCATAAATATCATTTAACCTATTATTTATACTGCACACTTAACATTAGTTTATATATATAATTAAACCCCTTACCGTTATACATATATCAACGTTCACTGTCGGAAACATATATTACATTAACAAGATATATATATATATATATATATATATATATATATATATTATTGTTTTACTATCGAAATCACATTATATTAGTAAGATTGTTTATTAAGCATAAATGCCATAGTCTAGGGTTATGATTACCATTACGTGTAGTCCATTTTATGAGGTGTCAAACTGACAGCTTTACTCTCGCTTTAATATCTCCCTTGTACTCGCATTCAATGTGATCTAAATTATGTTTTAAACAATTAGATTTTTAGTCCGACATGGTACACACTGATATGAATATTGTTTTTAAATAAGTTATCGATTAATCTGCCTCCGTGTTGTTCATTACTCACGGTGACAACTGGCAATCTCTCTACCATAGATATATACCTCTCATGATCCAACGGTGGTAGCAATTTAGGGTTTCGGGGGTAATGACCTTACTGCCCTAACTGTTTTTGGAGTCTTTCGGCATTTCGCTCCACAAGAGGAGACTCTACCTCTGTAACAAACCTTTCTTTCAGCTTCTCTAACCCGTTACAGATTTAGCAAGAGGAGACCAGTTCTCTGCAATGAAATCCGTCTTGGTAAAAGTCTTATAGTTACATTCTGGATTCATTCGATTAATATTCACAGATTTTTTTTTAAGTTTTGTTACCACAAATCTAATGCAGAATGACTTGGCTTATGATTCTTTGTTATTACTAGAATTTCTATTCCTAGTTTTTGCCTTTGCGTTTAACTTTGATGTAACCTTGTCTAGGGTCCCACTGCATTTCTTGGACCTCCATACTTCAACTGGAACCCTTCTTCAAGCACGACTACTGCAATGATGAAATGGTAAGAGTTATATTAGTTTGCAACAATTACACTGAGTTTTGCTTTGCTTGGCACATTCCTCACGATTTACATTGCTCTAATCAATAGAGCTTTAACGCCATTTTTGCAGGTTGGCGTACCCGACTCTCGGCAATCGCTGTTAAGGTAAGTCGGTGATGATTCCTAGTTTTTAATGGTTTTTCTTCCTTTTCAATACATTGGGGTTAAGAACAATATTTAACCTTTCTTTTTGTGCATGCAAGTAAGGTTGTAGGGTTAAAGCAAATTGGCCATACTCTTGAGGATACTCAATTGTAAATTCCGCTAACTTCACTTTGTCAACTATGTCAGGTACCATCTCTGCAGTAGGGGTCTTCGTCTCCGAGTTACTCTGCTTGTTGAAGATTTGTGACTTTGCTACAACGTTTACTCTGTCTTATTTATATATTTCACTTGTTATCCTACGTTATTGACCTGTACCCTCAAATGGGTTCCCTCGGTCCACTATATGTGACAGTATTTTAAGTCATGTACTGCTACGACAATTTACTCATATTTTATCTGGTTTAATCTAAGCATTCAATTTCTAAATTTATAGTTTCCCAGAGTTTTAGGTGGTATACCGTTTATGGTTCGTTCCGAGATTTTATTTAGTTATTGAAGAGTCACTCCTTGTTCTTCGTTGCTTGAGACATACTTGTCATAACTAAGGTTGTCTGACCTGCACAATATTTTTCCCGAAGCTCAAGACTGTTATATGAAGTAGTTCTTTTCGGCCTTGCTTTGCGTTTATCATGCTTATTGTTGTGATTCTATAATTAGGTACTGATTGTATCAATTTCAATTTTAAAGAAGATATACAAAGCCGGTAACTCTATGTTGTTTTTCAATGTGTATATGCTTCAGCACCAATAACATAGGTTCTGTTGTTTCTTTCCCTAATTGTACAATGCTTATGATAATTTCAGCAATATTCTACTATTTGGTCATAATAACAAAAGCATCTTTGTACTCTTTCGTTTCCCTTTCCATGATGAGATATACAATGCATTACATGGTTCTTTCATTTAGTGTTTTAAGTCTGTTTTTTTTGTATTATATTTTGTCCACAGAGTAAACTACTAAAGATATTGGAGGATAGCTCCAATATCACACGGTTCTGTTTATCTAAGTTGATTGTTAGCATAATTTCACTTCTTGACTATGTACTTAGTATAAATTCACTATACTTTGGTTACCTACAGAACATCTTTATTTTTAAGTTTAAGGGTTTTGTTTATACTTTCATTCTCCCATAGCCCTAATATGAGAATGGTCGGACCATTATGCCCGTGTAAATATACTAAATGCAGGAAACAATCAAATCAGAACCTTCTTCCTGAGGTTTTAGAGTTAACGATTTCCTGTCTATCTTTTTGGTCAGAAATAAAATTTAGGAATCATTACCAGCTGTCTTTTCTTAACGAAAGCATTCTCAGAAAACTAATATTCACAATTTAAGTATTGTAATTTTTTATTTAGTTTTCATACTTAAAGCTATTCATTCCATTCATAAACCATTAATATCCATGGAAAAAATAACTTATTTGGTTCTCGTTTACAGACGGATGTTGTTCCTCCCTACCTCAAGAGAGGCAATCATGTCCTCATCTCTCCCCCGTGCTCCAAGCCTGAGTTTTGCAATTTGATAGAATTACCGAAAGAGACTTCGGGACATTTCGGTCCAGTCTTCTATTCCAATCAATTATCAGAAAATCAGAGTATTCCATTGGTCACCACCAACTCGGGAATTCCTCTCTGTAATTTCCTTCTGCAGTTACCGAACAGAACCCCCAAACCTCACTAGGATTAAACTTTTATCCTCAGAGGTTGGGTAACTATTTGAACTGATTCTATCCAACTAACTCTCAGTTCTTGAATTACTTTTTACCATCATTCTTGTTATTCTTTTATGGAAATCACTTCCATAATTAATTAAATCAAGATTAATTTCTGCTCATAATGTATTGTTAAAATAAAAATAAAATAACAATTGATGTCTTAATGTCTTAACAACATATCATAATCATCAGTTAGCACTTAAGCCATCTGTTACAACTTCCCCCCTGGAAATGAACACCGTCCTTGGTGTTCTCATTATGCTTCATCAAATAGTTCAGGGTATGATTCCCGAACAAAGCCTTCATCTTCCCAGGTAGCCTTATCTAGGCCAAAGTGCTTCCACTACACTTTAACCTGGGTGATGGCTCATTTATGGAGCATGATTTCTCTTTGATAAATTATACATTGAGGCTCGACCAGAAAATCATCGTCCTGTTCGACCTGCAATCAACAAACTTTTAGTTAGTTTTCTCATAAACCTTATTATTTCCAATCAAGTCTTGTATCCATATCCTACCTGAATACTTTGCCAGTGGATTACGTGCTTTGGATCGTGAATGTATCGTTTCAATAATGATACATGAAAGAAGTTGTGTACACATATATGACTGGGCAGTGCCAATCGGTGAGCCATGGGTCCTACCCTTTCAAATATTTTGAAAGGGCCACAAAACCTAGGTGCCAACTTGGCACAAGAGGCCCACCTTAAAGTGTTTTTCTTTGGTTTGATCCTTACATACACATGGTCTCCCAACTCAAACTCACGATAAGTCCTTTTCTTATCTGCATACACTTTTTGTCTATCGTGAGCTGCCTTCAAATTCAGTTGGATCTTCTTTACCTCTGTCTCCATTTCAGCTAGCATTTTCGGTTCAAGCATCAACTTGGTTTCTGAGCTACTCCAATTAATAGGAGTTCTACATTGTCGTCTGTATAAGGCTTCGAACGAACTCATCCTAAGGGATTCCTGGTATCCGTTATTATATGCAAACTCCACTAGGTGTAGATATTCTTCCCACCAAGTTGGTTGTTGCATGACATACATACGTAACATATCCTCCAGGATCTGATTTACTCGCTCTGTTTGTTTGTCCGTATATGGATGGTAGGCGGTGCTGAAATTAATTTGAGTTCCCAAACCTGTAAATAACGTTTTCTAGAATGCTGAAGTAAACTTCACATCCCTATCAGATATGATAATATTTTGGATACCATGCAGTATAAATATCTCTCGCATGAATATATCTTCGATTTGCACTATCTTATAAGTGGACTACACTGATATAAAATGTGCTGCTTTGCCTAATCGATCCACCACTACCATTATAGAATCATTATGATTCTTTCACCTTGGTAAACTAGTGATGAAGTCTAAAGATATCACCTCCCACTTCCACTCAGGTACCGGTATAGGCTGCATCAACCCGGCTAGGTGTCGGTGTTCCACTTTCACTTGCTGGCACTCTAAACACTTGTTTAGATATTCTGCAATATCTCTTCTCATACGTAGCCAGATGTAGTTTTTCCTAATTGCTGTTAGCATTTTCTGATACCCAAGATGTCCAGAGTAGTTACTTCGATGATGCTCATTTAGAATTAGTTCCTTCAACTCCATTCTATTTGGAACAAAAATCCTCTTCTTGAAAGTTAGCAACCCATCTTTATTAATTTTGTAATCAACAGATTTTCCTTGTTTTTTGAACTCCTCTGCTTTCTACCATATGAACTGGTATTCAGGATCTTTCTCAGCTTCTATTATCATTTGCTCCAAAAATCTGCACTCAACCTTATTATAGTACAACTCATAAACACCTTGCAATTTCCTACTTAACGCATCAGCTACTCTATTCTCTTTACCCTTGACATGCTGCATATCAATGTCAAACTCGCTCAGGAAGGAATTCCACCTTACCTGGCGAGAATTAAGGTCAGCTTTCTTAAAATAACTAGTTAAGCTGCTATGATCAATTTTGAGTACAAATCTCTTTACAAGTAAGTAGTGCCTCCATACCCGGAGTGCATGCACTACTGTTATCAACTCCAAATCATAAGCTGAGTACTGTTGCTCGTGCTCTTTTAGTTTTCGTGATTCATAGGCAACAACCTTACCTTCTTGTGACAAAATCACCTCAACTCCTTCTTTACACGCATATGTGCAGACTTCAAACTCCTTATTGGGATCTTCTACCCTTAATACTAGAGTTGTAGTCAATAACGGTTTCAAGTTTTCAAAATTGTCTTGACATTCCTTCGTCCATTTAAATATTTTTCCCTTCCTTTGTAAGGAAGTAATTGGGAAAGAAATTTTTAAAAAACCTTCAATAAACTACTGATAATAACTGACCAAACCCATAAAGGATCATATATCTACCACGTTTTAGGGTATTTTCCATTCCACAATCGTTCTGATTTTCTCTGGGTCAACTACTGCAATACCCTCAGCAGAAATAACGTGACCAAAATATTGTATTTCTTCTTTGAAGAAATCACACTTGCTGAACTTAGCGTACATATGATGCTTCCATAACATTTCCAACACTATCCGCAGGTGCTCTTTATGCTCTTTTGCATTCTTGGAATAAACTAAATATCATCAATAAATATTAACACAAAATTATCCAGATAGGGGTGAAATATACCATGCATCAGCCTCATAAAGGTTGCTGGTGCATTAGTCAACCCAAATGGTAATACCACAAACTCTTAGTGTCTGTACTTGGTACAAAAAGCAGTTTTATGTGTGTCTTCATCTTTTATTTGGATCTGATGGTATCCCAACCTTGGATCTATCTTTGAAAATATTGTAGCTACCTTCACTTGATCAAACAGATCATCAATTCGCGGTAGAGGGTATCTATTTTTAATAGTTTATTTACTGAGTTGCCGGTAATCCATGCACATTCGCATGGTTCCATATTTCTTCTTCACAAATAGCACAGGTGCTCCCTAAGGGGATACACTTGGTCGGATTTACCCTTTATCCAATAATTCCTGTAACTGCATCTTTAGTTCGGTTAATTCTGGTATACTCATTCGACATGGTGTCCTTGAAATTGGTGATGCTTTAGGTATCAACTCTATGGTAAAATCAATGTCCCTTCTAGGTGGAAAACCTAGTATTTCCTCTGGAATACGTCCATAAACTCTTGCACTATCGAAATATTTTCCATCATTGGAGCCTTTTATTTGGAATTAGTAAAGCCCACTTGGATGGAATATAACAAGCATCCCTTCCTTATGCACTTACCCATTTGAGATGTTGTGATAGGACGCAGCTACAGAGTTTTCTTTATACCTTGGATTTCCCTACGAGTTACATCTTGCATTTTGTAATATATTACTTTTTGTTTACAGTCTACTAACGTCCAGTGCTTCTCCAACCAGTCCATACCAAGTAGCACATCATAGGATCCTAGAGGTAATATATTCAGGTCTACAGTTACCTGTTGTTTACTAAAATCTAGTGCAGAGTTCACAATCTTGGCACAAACGTTTCTCTTTTCCCCCGTGGCTAACTTTAGCAGCCATGGATTTCTGAATTTATGACTCTGCAATTTACAAATATCTACTACTTTGGGACTTACGTAGCTTAAACTTGCACTTGGGTACTGTACTAGCCATGGATTTCTGAATTTATGACTCTACAATTTACAAATATCTACTAATTTGGGACTTACGTAGCTTAAACTTGCACCTAGGTCTACCAAAATAGAAACAGGTTGAGATAGTAATTTACCTTCCAATTCTATCATTGTTGGTTGGTAATTTTCCTGTCGATCCTCCAAGGCCGCATTAATTTTGGGTATATTTCTGGTTACATTTCCTACTGTTGAAGCTTCTTGTTAGTTAGTAACCGCCTCGCTTCTTCCTTGCTGCGGACAATTTTTTTAGTAGTGTGCCTCACCACACCCCCAGCACTGTAGGGGTGGCTTCTGATTTTTTGCTTGATCTGGTTTGCTAGATGCTTTTGTGGGTTTATCCTCCGCAGACCATCTTATTATTTGATGATTCCTTCCAAAATTTTTGCTAACTAAGCTTTTGGCAACACCTTTGAAATTACTGGTTCTCTTTTTCCTGAACATAGAATTGCCCTTATGTTCTTTCTTGGCCTGCCAGCTTTTACCCTGCTCTCCTTTTGCTTTATCTTGCTGATAGAACATCCTTGCCTTCCGGATTGCCTCGTCCATAGTTTTGGGATTCACAAATTCAATACATTCCTTCATATGAGTTGGCAAACTATTCAGGAACCGATGTACTTTTGCCTTTTCATCCCTTAAATACGGAACGTAACGAAGTAAGGAAGTGAACTTGGTGATGTACTCATCCATCATCATTTGTCCCAGTTTTAAGTCATGGAACTCTCTAGACATTTCATCATAGAAGTGTTCAGTTAAGTATTTATCCTTAAAATAATGTTGGAACGAATCCCAAGTCATGTCCTGATCATCTATACTGTGGACATTTTTCACTTCCTCCCACCATAGTGTGGCCTTCTCCCTCAACTGATAAATGGCCAATCTGGCTTTAATATTGCTACTATATTCATAAACTTGAAAATACTTGTTCATATTTATCAACCATGCCTCAACCACCTCTTCCTCTACTCCATCAAATGTAGGTGGTTTTATCTTTCAAAATTCACCTTATAGTTCCACTTTTTGTATCTTAACTTCTTTATGATCAGACAAATTATCTGACTTAGCCTCATTGTAGTTTTAATTTTTATTACTCTGCTGAGACTAACTTCTTTCCACGTTGTCAGTGGTGTGATCTCTTGCTTGCTACTCATTTCCTTCTTGCATGTCTCTACCCGGACTGGGTTGTTCTATTCCTTGATTTTGTTTATCTGAGAGGCTTTTTAATATCCTCTCATGTTCTTGCATCAAACATGCATTATCACTTCGAACCCTCTCAATTTTCTCTTGTAGCTTCTGTACTGTATTTAAAAGAATGCTAGTTTGGTGTTGTTGTTCTTCTAGCAATCTACTTGTTTGCTGGTGTTGATCCACACTCAGCTGCACCCACATCTCTGGATTCATTTCGGGTCGGGGTTGTGTTTCCTCGGTGTTATGGGGTGACTGTTGTGTTGGCCCCCTTCTCATAATATCCTGTTAACTTATTTTCTTTCTTTGTGCATCAGTATATACACAACTTAAAACGTTATTTGACCCATAGGGTCCCAACATACAAACACTACTCTGATACCACTTGTAACATACATCGTTAATTCCATAATTTTTTTTTTCAAAATAGTCACTATTCCTACAACATTTATGCATAAATATCATTTAACCTATTATTTATACTGCACACTTAACATTAGATTATATATATATAATTAAACCCCTTACCATTATACATATATCAATGTTCACTGTTGGAAACATATATTACATTAACAAGACTGATACATATATGTATCATTGTTTTACTATCGGAATCACATTATATTAGCAAGACTTTTTATTAGGCATAAAAGCCATAGTCTAGGGCTATGATTACCATTACGTGTAGTCCATCTTATGAGGTGCCAAAATGACAGCTTTACTCTCGCTTTGATATCTCCCCTGTACTCACATTCAATATAAATTCTATTTTAAACAATTAGATTTTTAGTCCGGCATGGTACACACCGATATGAATATTATTTTTAAATAAGTTATCGATTAATCTGCCTCTGTGCTATTCATTACTCACGGTGACAGCTGATAATCTCTCTACCATAGATCTATACCTCTCATGATCCAACGGTGGTAGCTATTTCGGGTTTCGGGGGTAATGACCTTACTGCGCTAACCATTTCTAGAGTCTTTCGGCATTTCGCTCTGCAAGAGGAAGCTCTACCTCTACAACAAATCTTTCTCTCGGCTTCTCTACCCCGTTACAGATTTAGCAAGAGGAGACCAGTTCTCTGCAACGAAATCCATCTAGGTAAAAGTTGTTAGGTCCCTATATTACTAGTATAGTCCCTTATTGTTGTTAGTGTAACCCCCTTATTGTTATTATTGTACCCTTGTAACCCCCATATTGTTATTATTGTGCCCTTAAATTATTATCGTTAGGTCGGCTAGGATTACATTCTGGCCCCATGGACTCCTATATATAGAAAGGAGGTTTTGTAATTTGAATCATCCAAGAATTTTTCATTCATGTAATGTATTGGAGGTTGCCCCCTCGAAGTGGCTTATTTTTAAGGCGTTTATATCTCTTTTCTTCTATTTTTGGAGCTGGTTTCACAACATTTGGAATCAGAGGTTTGAGATTCTAGGGTTTCGCTACTCCAAAAAGGACATCGTGGAATTTTCACTATAACTTGTTTTCTACGAAGGTTCAGACTCTAAAATTTTTATAGTACGAAGCCAAAATCCTGAGGAACATCGTCGCAAAATTTCAGAGCTTAGTTCACAATATTTTTGGAGATATGATTTGTGCAAGTTAGGTCATTTTGTAGGCTCCTGAATTTAACCTAAACGGGTCATCGTGGTATTTTCGTAATAACGTTTTTTCTACGAAGGTCCAGAAGCTGAAATGTTTAGAGGGAAAATTCGCAATCCTAAGGAACATCGTCACAAAATTTTAGATATTTTTTCACAATATTTTCGGAGATATGATCTGTGAAGTTAGGGCTTTTTGAGGCTTCAGAATTTCATCTCAAAGAGGTGATCGTGGGAAAATCTTCATAGCTCTCTCTCTGAGCATCGGATTGGAATGCTGTAAAAAGTGGCCACAAGTACATGGATTGTAGTTTTCGATCTATAAATTTCATTGCCAAAGGAGGAAACAGTGCCACGTGGCAAGTCGTACAAGTTTGCTCTACCGAACCAGTCCAAAATTGGGTCATTGTGGGAGATTAGACATAACTTTGTCTTTAAAAATCCAAATCAGATCAGACCTATGGCATTTCAAAGAAGCTTCAAAGGGCTATTGTAGGGATAAATTTTAGATATTGAGGATCCACAATTATAGAGATAATTCAATTTCAATATCGAGCTCCTCAAAAGCAAATAAGAGGTGTGTATTTTTATTTTATTTTTTTTCCGAATTGCATAAGTCTTGTTTGAAGAATCAAGTTGAATTGATTCCAAGGGCATATTGTAGAATAGATATCAGTATTGGATTATAAAATGGCCCCTAAAAATAATTCAACACCCATTAAGTCTTTAGAAAGCTCTACTATGACTCATGAAGACGAAGAATGGAAACATGACATATCAAAATTACAAGAGCAAGTGCAACAAATTTCGCTCTCGCAAAGAGCAACAAAAAATGACAGGGAAGTTTTGAAGAAAGGTGTGGAAACTAAGATGGATGGTTTGAAGAAAGGCGTGGAATCTAAGATGGATGGTTTGAAGAATGGCATGGAATCTAAGATATATTGCGTGGAATCTAAGATGGATGGTTTGAAGAATGGCATGGAATCTAAGATAGATGGCATGGAAGCTGGCATGGAATCTAAGATGGATGACATGGAAGCTAAGATCGATGAGAAAATGGAAAACACGAAGAATGATCTAAAAGCAGACATGGAAGGTTTGAAAAAGTTGATACAAGAAATGTTTCCTAATGGTGAAAAGAGAGTAGAGGAAACTCATTATGAGAACAAAATAAATGTTAATCGTGATTTCATAAAATCTGATGTTGGCGGGAAGAACCACCATATTCCAAAAATGGAAATAAGGAAGTTTGATGGAAAAGATCGTGTAACATGGATACTACAGATGGAGCAATATTTTGATCTCCATAATGTGAAAAACACACAAAAGGTACGCATTGCAACTTTACATTTAGAACAAAATACATTTATATGGTATCAATGGCTTTGCTCCCGTAAAAAAACTGTCACTTGGTCAATTTTTACGGAGGAAATGATAGCACATTATGAGGATACAAAGAGCAACACCTTCTTTAGCCAATTGATAAATCTCAAACAAAAGGGTTTAGTGGGGCATCATATTGAGGACTTCCAAAAATTGAATATAAGGGTGACTGATATTCCAGAGGAACACAGGATTGATCTCTTCATAGACACTTTAAAGGATAACATCCAACATGAAGTTCGTGTTCTGGAACTGGATTCATTGGAGAAGGCATTCAGGTTGGCAAGAAAATTTGAATGTAAAATAATGGCGACAAGGAAGCCTACCACTCAATTCTATAAAGAAGGAAGTGTTGCTACGCCTAGATTTCCACAACCTACAAGGTTGACACCACAACAATTGGAAGAAAAAGAGCAAAAGGGCTTTGCTACAGTTGTGATAGCAAATACACTAAAGGTCATAAGTGTGCTGAGAAGAAATTATTTTACATAGATTGTAAAGAGGAAGAAGAAAATGAACAAGAAGAGGATATACACCAGGAACCAGCCCCAGAAGAGGAAGAAATGAATCCAACCATATCGTGTAATGCACTGGCAGGAATTACCACTCCTCAAACTCTCAAGATAAAAGGACAAATCAAGAAAAGAAAGGTAATAGTGTTGATTGATTCAGGTAGCACCCATAATTTTATTCATTGTAAGGTAGCCAAGGAATTAAATTGTTTCCTATACCCAGCACCAGAATGTCAAGTGATGGTTGCAAATGGAGGAAATATAAATTGCTTTGGAAAATGCCATAATATCAAGCTAACCATGGGGGAATATGTATTGAATAGTCCAATGCTTTCCATTCCTATGGGAGGTGCTGATGTTGTACTAGGAGTACAATGGTTACAATCTTTGGGGATGGTAGCTTTTAATTTTCAAGGACTTTTCTTGAAAAAAATTTCAAAAGGAAAGGAAGTCGAATTACGAGGTATTGCAGGGAAGCCGACAAAGATAATAAGCTCTAATGTCATGACAAAGTTTCTAAATAAAGACAACAAGGAATAATTGCACAATTATGCTCACTAGAAGTTCCAACATCAAAATCATCTATTTCTGCAGTTCTCCAAAAATTCTTGGACAATCATTCCAAGGTTTTTGAAACTCCAAAAGGACCCCCACCTATTTGTGATCATGATCATGCTATTCATTTGATTCCAAGGAGTGTTCCTCCAAACATCAGGCCTTATAGATATCCTTATGTCCAAAAGAGCGAAATTGAACGTATTATTGCAGAAATGTTAGAGGCGGGTATAATTAAACCTAGTCAAAGTGCTTTCTCTGCTCCTGTAGTATTGATACACAAGAAGGATGGATCATGGCGCATGTGTCCGGATTATAGGGAGCTCAATAAGCTCACCATTAAAGATAAATTTCCCATTCCTGTGATTGATGAATTATTGGATGAATTACATGGAGCAATTTATTTTACCAAATTGGATCTTTGTTCAGGGTATCATCAAATTAGAATGAAGACTGAAGATATTCCGAAAACAACATTTCGAACTCATGGGGGTCATTATGAATTTTTGGTCATGCCTTTTGGCCTTACCAATGCACCTTCTACATTTCAAGGGTTGATGAATTCCATTTTCAAACCCTTCCTTAGAAAATTTGTGCTAGTATTTTTTGATGATATACTAATCTACGGTAGGTCTTGGAAGGATCATGTTGAACATGTTGACAGGGTGCTCAAACTATTGTAGGAGAAACAATTATATGCAAAAACATCCAAATGTTTCTTTGGAGTACAAGAGGTGGAATATCCGGGTCATATTGTATCTCACGAGGGTGTTAAGGTAGACCCTAACAAAATTAAAGCCATTAAGGAATGGAAAGTCCCCACAACCATAAAGAAGTTGCGAGGATTTCTCAAGTTAACAGGGTATTATCGCAAGTTTGTTAAGAATTATGGGAGAATAGCAGCACCTCTAACAACATTATTGAAGAAAGATGCATTTTCATGGACTTCTGAAGCAACTAAGGCCTTTGAACATCTTAAAGAGGCAATGTGCCTAGCACCGGTCTTAGCTACGCCAGACTTCACAAAAACCTTTATTGTGGAATGTGATGCCTCAGGAAATGGAATTGGTGCTGTTTTAATGTAGGAAGGAAGACCCATTGCTTTTGAAAGTCGTCCAATCAAAGGAAAGTATTTACAAAAGCCTATTTATGAGAAGGAAATGTTAGCAATACTGCATGCACTAAAGAAATGGCGAACTTACCTAATGGGAAGACACTTCAAGGTAAAAACTGATCATGATAGTCTTAAACACTTTTTGGAACAAAGACTATCTTCGGAAGAGCAGCAAAAATGGGTCACAAAGATGTTGGGTTATGACTTTGAAATAATCTACAAAAAAGGAAAGCTTAATGTTGTTGCAGATGCACTCTCGAGAAATAATGAAGAGGTGGAAGCATTGCTTTGTGCCATTTCTATTATCCAACCAGATTGGATAACCGAAGCAAGAGATGAATGGAAGAAGGATGAAGACGTGTGGACACTCATTCAAAAGTTGCAGCAAGATCCTAGTACATCTGATACATTTAGTTGGAAAAATGATTCCTTATGGTACAAAGATGGCTTATATCTTTGTAAGAATTCCCAACTAAAACAAAATATTCTTTTGGAATTGCACACTTCTCCTTTAGGAGGACACTCCAAGTCAACGTTGGGAGGAGATTTCAATAGATTTTTTCACAGGTTTACCTAAGTCTGAAGGAAAGAGTGTCATCTTGGTGGTAGTTGATAGACTTACCAAGTATGCACACTTTTGTGCATTATCTCATCCATTTAAAGCAAGTACAATTGCTACTACATTTATGGACACAATTCAAAAGCTACATGGAAACCCAAGGGTTATTATGAGCGACAGAGATCCCATTTTTACTGGAAATTTTCGGACGAAGTTATTTTCTTGTTTGGGTACTCAATTAGCTCATAGCTCATCTTATCATCCTCAATCCGATGGTCAAACTGAGATAGTAAATAAATGTTTGGAAGGATGTCTTCGTTGTTTTTTATCTGATAAAGAAACACAATGGGTCAAGTGGTTACCTCTAGCTGAATGGTGGTATAACACTTCCTTCCATACTGTAGCAAAAATCACCCCATTTATGGCACTTTATGGATATCATCCACCATCCATCACATCATATTTAAGAGAAAATTTGAAGGTTCAAGTAGTGGAATATCACATCGAGCATTAACAAGAAGTTCTCTAACTCTTAAAGGACAACCTGAATTTGGCACAAAATCGAATGAAAAAACAGGTTGATCAACATCGCAGCGAGAGAATTTTTTATGGAGGAGACTGGGTATTTTTACGGCTACGACCATACAAACAAATGTCCCTCAAGCAAGCTAAGAAGGATAATAAATTAACACCAAAGTACTATGGTCCTTACAAGATGTTGCAAAAGATTGGTACTATGGCATACAAATTGGAGCTTCCTGCTTCTTCACGAATGCATCCAATTTTCCATGTTTCATGCTTAAAGAAGGTTATAGGTGAAAATCTTCCAGTTCAAACAATATTGCCAGAACTTGATGAGGAAGGAAAAATCATATTGGAACTTGAAGCAGTCACGGAAACAAGAACTCGACAACTACGAAATCGATCAATTTCAGAGTATCTCATCAAGTGGAAGAACTTACCCACTGAAGATTCTACATGGGAGGATGAGAATTTTATACAGAAGCACCCAGAGCTACTCAAGTGTCGAGGACAACACTTTTTTGAAGGAGAGGGGCATGTTAGGTCCCTATATTACTAGTATAGTCCCTTATTGTTGTTAGTGTAACCCCCTTATTGTTATTATTGTACTCTTGTAACCCCCATATTGTTATTATTGTGCCCTTAAATTATTATTGTTAGGTCGGCTAGGATTACATTGTGGCTCCACTAGGATTACATTCTGGCCCCATGGACTCCTATATATAGAAAGGAGGTTTTGTAATTTGAATCATCCAAGAATTGTTCATTCATGTAATGTATTGGAGGTTTCCCCCTCGAAGTGGCTTATTTCTAAGGCGTTGATATCTCTTTTCTTATCTTTTTGGAGCTGGTTTCACAACAAAAGTCCTACAGTTACATTCTAGATTCATTGGATTAATATTCATAGATTTTTTTTAAAAGCTTTGTTACCACAAATCTAATGTAGGATGACTCGTCTTATGATTCTTTGTTATTACTAGAATTTTCGTTCCTAGTTTCTGCCTTTGCATTTAACTTCGACGTAACCTTTTCTAGGGTCCCTCCACGTTTACTAGACCTCCATACTTCAACTAGAACCCTTCTTCAAGCACAACTGTTGCAATGATGAAACGGTAATAGTTATGTTGGTTTGCAACAATTGCACTGAGTTTTGCTTTTCTTGGCACATTCACGATTTACATTGCTCTAATCAACAGAGTTTTAACGCCATTCTTGCAGGTTGGTGTGCTCGACTCTCAGCAATCACTGTTAAGGTAATTCGATGATGATTCCTAGTTTTTAATGGTTTTTCTTCCTTTTCAATATATTGGAGTTAAGAACAATATTTAACCTTTCTTTCTATGCATGCAGGTAAGCTTGTAGGGTTAAAGAAAATCGGCCATACTCTTGAGGATACTCGGTTGTAAATTCCGCTAACTTCACTTTGTTAGCTCTGTCAGGTACCATCTCTGTAGTAGCAGTCTTGGTCTCCGAGTTACTCCACTTGCCTAAGATTTATGACTTCGTTATAGAGTTTACTCTTTCTTATTTATATATTTCACTTGTTATCCTACGTTATTGACCTGTACCCTCAAATGGGTTCCCTCGGTCCATTATATGTGACAGTATTTTAGGTCACGTACTGCTATGATAGTTTACTCATATTTTATCTGGTTTAATCTAAGAATTCAATTTCTAAATTTATAGTTTCCCAGAGTTTTGGTTCGTATATCTTTTATGGTTCGTTCCGAGATATTCCTTACTTATTGAAGAGTCACTCCTTGTTCTTCGTTGCTTGAGACATACTTGTCGCAACTAAGGTTGTCTGTCTTGCACAGTATTTTTCGCGAAGGTCAAGACTGTTATATGAAGTAGTTCTTTTCGGCCTTGTTTTGCGTTTATCATGCTTATTGTTGTGATTCTATAATTATGTACTAATTGTGTCAATTTCAATTTTAAAGAAGATATACAAAGACAATCGTTTCCCTTTCCATGATGAGATATACAATGTTTTACATGGTTCTTTCGTTTAATGTTTTAAGTCTGTTCTTTTTGTATTATAATCTATCCATAGAGTAAACTACTAAACATAGGAGGATAGCTCCACTATCACACAGTTCTGTTTATCTAAGTTGATTGTTAGCATAAGTGCACTTCTTGACTATGTACTTAGTATAAATTCACTATACTTTGGCTATCTACATAACATCTTTATTTTTAAGGGTTCTATTTCTACTTTCATTCTCCCATAGACCTAATATGAGAATGGCTGGACCATTCTGTCCATGTAAATATACTAAATGCAGGAAACGACGAACTTAGAACCTTCTTCCTGAGGGTTTAGAGTTAACGGTTTCTTGTCTATCTTTTTGGTCAGAAATAAAATTTAGGAATCATTACCAGTTGTCTTTTCTTAATGAAAGCATTCAAAGCAAACTAATATTCACAATTTAAGTACTGTAATTTTTTCTTTAGTTTTCATACTTAAAACTATTCAGTCCATTCATAAACATATCCATGGCAGAAAGAACTTATCTGGTTCTCGTTTACACACCGATGTTGTTCATCCTTATCTCGAGAGAGGCAATCACGTCCTCGTATCTCCCCCGTACTCCAAGCCTGAGTTTTGCAAGTTGACAGAATTCGGAAAGAGACTTCGGGACATTCCGGTCCAGTCTTCTATTCCAATCAATTATTAGAAAATCAAAGTATTCCACTGGCCACCACTAGCTTGGAAATTCCTCTCTGTAATTTCATTTTGCAGTTACCAAACAGAACCCCCAAACCTCATTAGAATTAAACTTTTATCCTCAGAGGACTGTTTGAACCGATTTTGTCCAACTAACTCTCAGTTCTTGAATTACTTTTTACCATCAATCTTGTTATTGTTTTATGAAAATCACTTCCATAATTAATTAAATCAAGATTAATTTCTCCTCATAATATATTGTTAAAATAAAAATAAAAATAACAATCAATGTCTTAATATCTTAACAACATATCATTATCATCACTTAACACTTAAGTCAATTGTTACTTCCATATACCAAAAATTATAAAATATGATTTATAGAAAAATAATCACAAATTATGCTTAAAAAATTATGCTTAAAATATATTTTAAAATTAAATTAATTTTATAAAAAATAATTAAAAAAAAGAAGAAGCTATATATTAAAACTTTAAAATAAATAAATAACAGTTCATAGTGAATATATTTAATTTCATTAAAATTATGATTTAATATTAACAACTCAACATGCAGTAAACCTTCGACCACTAAAACAGCAACGGTTACCGAATTGTTTGAGAAACCAAAAACTGAAGTAAATAAAATCAATTATATCGGTGCCGTGACATGAATGGTATGGTCTGACGATGATACGACGCGCACCTCCAGTACCGACTCATTAATGTCTAGGGGTATGGAGTAGCTACCCATTCTCACTCACACCTCCATTAACTACTCATCAATATGTCTATTGTATGGACTACTCCAATCCTAGTTCGCCAATATTCCCATTCGACTTATACGGATAAAGATGGAGACATAATTTTTATTTAAAAAATAAATAAATCGAGATCATTCTACTTATACGGATAAAGATGGAGACATAATTTTTATTTAAAAAATAAATAAATCGAGATCATTCTAGTTTTGGCAATACATTTAAAACAGAGAGCACCATTCTATTCTCACTCTAAATTTCAGTTATAAGCATAAAGATCGAGAGATCATTCATAATGTTTTGGCAATACAATTAAAACAGAGAGCATAAAGATCGAGAGATCGAGAGATCATTATAAGAAAAACAAGAAGCTAAGCCAAGCCAATGCGAATACAGAAAACGCTGAGATGAAACTGATGCAATGGACCAAACAGAGAAGAACAAGTAGCCAAGCCAATGCGAATACAATACAGAAGAAGCTGGGATGAAATTGATCTAATGTTCGTTGTTCGAAATGTATATATAAGCTCCACTTCAAACGGTCACAAGAGTGTTTTAAATTCCAAATACTCATCACGTTATCTTTATCTGCTTTTTATCCTTTTTAACCCAAAAATACACCCGCATTGCTTTTGTTGATGGGAAGATTTCTGGAAACAAATTGGCTTTATACAAATTCTGAGGAATCCAATCAGTTTTGAATTATCTTTTTTATGTTTCAAACAATACCTGGGTCTACTTGTGTAAGATTCCAAAAATTTATTAATAATTGTGTATCACGGAAATGGACTTTCAAGTTCCAGAACTGGAATGGATGCAATCCATATCTCAGCATTACATTTATTTAAATAATTTTTTCACATTACTCTGAACAGAATTTTCCATATTTATATTACATATATAATTATACCAATTTTTACTATGTATTATAAGCAAGTTTATTCTTATATGATTTATATAAATATAAATTAATTAAAAAATCAATAATAGCTAAGGAAATTCAAAACACTCTGATATTAAGTCGATGGATCATGGTTGAGATATAGTCATCACATTTTTGTATGTTCTGATTTTCTTGTACTGATTAGCGTTTACGTTTTTCCTACTTATAATTAGAAAATATGGAAGACATTGTTTTATGATTTTATATATATATATATATATATAAACATTATTTTTAATATAAACAATATAATTTATTAATATTTTAAATGGTATTTGATTTATATAATGTTATTTTTTTTATTATAATGAGATATTTTTAATTATAATGTGATATATATTATATATATTAATTTTGATTTAGATTATAAAATGTATTTTTTATTTAATATTTTTTTTGGGTTGAAAATGGTTTTTTCTATTATAAAGAAATTTTGGTGAAAAGTATGTAGAAACTAAATAAATATTATATATTGATTTTGCTTTTAATTATAAAATGTATTTTTTTTATTTAAGAAATTTATTTTTTTAATTGGAATTGGTGAATTTTTATTATAAAAAAATTCATAGTAAAAGTATATACAAATTACACAATAAAAATAAGAGACTTTATAACAATATAATCAAAATATAGAAATTCTTGAAATATGCTAAGTCTAATTCATAATGATAAGTATAATGTTTACAAAATAAGCCTAACATCATAAATACTTTGAAGTACATAATAAAAAATAAAAATGACTAAAAATAAGAAAAAGATTCACACTAAAAGCATATATACAAATTACACAAGAAATGTAACATCTATCACGTTATTTACATTCATTTATACAAGTTAAAAAAAAAAAAAAAAATTACTTATGCATAAATTCTTTGCTATGTCTATGGTTAATATGTATAGGCGACATTGTATAAGCCCACCCATTATGAACTCTATAACTGTTCCATTAGCCACATTTACAAAATGAATATATTTACATGACATAAAGACCCATTTTGGTTTACAAAGTGAAAACATTGTATTAGTCACATTTTAACTTCGGGTCTGGAAACTTTTCAGATTGTCTTTTCAGGAATTGATTGGTTTTATACGAAACCTCGATCAATGTTATCTAATGGACCTCCACCAGGTTGGACAAAATTATTGTACTGTGACTTAAATGTATTAAAGGATTTTAACATTGGAATTCATTTCTGCATTTCTCGATAGACGCAATGATCTCCACCTATCCAAGCTCCGTCCTTTGGCAAATCCTGGATCGTCCAATCCCTTCCTTGTGAAATCAACAGTGGATATGAAAGGGGAGGAGGGTTAGGGTAATTACCCACCCCCAACCTCCCACCAGAGAGCCATTCCTCCCACTGCTTTGAACAAGAACTCAACTCTACAAATTTGTTAGTTCTACAGGTTTAACCATCAATAACTCAACTCTACAAATTTGTTAGTTCTACAGGTTTAACCATTAAGATGCTCCTCCTTTGACAAGGTGCCATTGAAAATAATGTTGCTATTCATTCTTGACTATCATGGAGGTAAGGTTCAACTTTTTATATATATTTTTTTCATTCCCTCTTTCTTTGAACCAGTTGCATGGGAGTAAGGATTCATTTTCTGTGGCGACATTTCTGAGTTTTCAACTCTTCTACATGATCTGTTCTAATCTCGGTGTTTCTTGTTGCACAGGTCATCAACGTAGCCGTCCATATAGTACTCTACCCTCTTCCGCAGACTCTCTCGACTTCTCCAAGTTTTGGGTTCCATTGCATAGGAAGGCTTCCGTGTTAGCTCCAGCGCAAATCCTCCACCTCCTCGGCTCTGTGGGTAAGTTGAATTGTCGTTCCTTGTTTTATGTTCATAGTTTTCTTTTCTTTTTTCTTTATGGCTTGGAGGGTTATCATTTCCGGGTTTAATCCCATGGTTTTATATGTTGATACAGGTTTTGAAGGGTTGAAGGCGAATGGAACTTCGAGATTCATTCGATATTTACTCTCCCTCAATCACTGGTAGGTTCCACTCTTCGTTCCTCCTTGGCAACCTTGAACCATACCGACCATTGTATCCACATGAAAGTAACCACTGTTACCCCCCTTTGTCTCTTGCAGGACTCGATATGGAAATTTCTGGCCCAACCATAGTATAGTAGTCCTGTTCTGGAGTATATAGTTGAAATTTCTATTTGGGGCCTTGCCCCTATTTCTGAATTGTAATATTTGTGTTCGTTATTGAGCTCATGATTGTTAAATTATGTATGCCAGAACTTAGTTTCTCTTATTTTAAATCACTGGTTGCTCTTCGACTCTATGACTCGTCAATTTATAGATCTTTGGTCAGTGTTATAGTAAATCTAATTTTCATCATTCCGCCCCTAATACATGCAGTAGTTTTTTTTTCGGTTTCAGGATGGGTTTTATGAGAGTTTACTTAATTTATACTATGGACGGTTTTATGATGTTTTAATTTCCATGCAATATAATTATTTACTGGCCAATTATATGGCAAGTTATGTTGCGCCTCTCTAAACGGATTCTTTGTAACTCTTTGCACAACCGGCTTGATAACTTCCATTTCTTGGTTTGAACTTACATGGTTATTTTTTTTCCTATTATGCATTCTTTTGTGCTCTGGGCAACTGGCGGAATGGGACCGGAAACTTGACCCTACTCCTGGGTCCTGGTTCTAAACCCACAGCCTATACCCATGTACTTCTGTCGGTATAAAAATTTGTTGATCTTAAGTTTTCTGCTCATTAATTCAGGTTTCTTTCTGTACCATGAGATATGTTGAATCTGGTTGTGAAATGGGATTCTTTTTCACCATGAATTGTAACTACCAATTTGTCAGATCTCGCTATTTTTCCTTATAGTTCTGCTATAGCTATTTACAATGGAATTACATTAAATATTCATGACAGAGAACAAAATCTAATTTAATTCTATACAATATTCTAACTTTAGCTTTTTCGTCTTAGCATGAAAAACATAATTGTTATTTATAGCTATCTATTCCAAAATGTAAATGAAGTGTAAATCTATAATTATTTTCTGTAATTTAAATGCAATGTTAATCTAACATTTATTCCCACTATTAACGATATTAAACAGTATACTTAACACACTTAAATACCTATTTCCGAGGTTCATTTTCCAGTAACTATCGGCCCTCCCAACCTTGAGTGAGGCTATTACATCATATGCTCCCTCCTTGCTTCGCACTAGGGCTTAGGTAATTTCCTGAGACAAAAAGTTAGACCTCAGTATCAAATCCAATATTTACTTGTCTGGGGTAATTCCTGAGTTCCACTAGTTCACACACCAGCTCTGGACAACTCAGAGCAGCCACCTGTTGCTTAACCCATACGACTTTCTGCACAGAACACCTTTCCCACTTAGGATTTTCCTCTAAATCCTTTTGGAAAGGTAACTTCCAGAACTGTCTCAACCCCATTTTCCCTGGGTTTTTGGAATATTTACCAAACAATTACTTTCTCTTTTAACTCAAGGTAATTAATAAATTAATAAATTATTAAATTAATATCTTCAAACAAAAGGTTAAGTACTAAAGTATCATTAACGAATGCCCCCATTTTTTATTCATTTAGAATGTATCATAACAGTTTTATATATCAATGGATAAATTAAAAATAGGGTGTTACACCTTCCCCCGCTGAAATAGACACCGTCCTCGGTGTTATTTGTTCTTAGAGAACAACTCCGCATAGGCCTCATGAATAACATTCTCATCCTCCCAAGTAACCTCCTCCGAGCCAAAGTGCTTCCACTACACTTTAACTTGGGGGATGACTCGCTTCTAGAGCGTTATTTCTCTCCAATCTAGAATATGTTATGGTTCTACCAGGAAGTCGTCATCCGGTTCTACCTACACGCAACAATGTTTTTAATTAGTTCAAATCATAAAACTAATTTTGTTCTAATTGTATTACATAACGCTTCAGTAATGACACATGAAATACGTTGTGTACTAATATATGGCTAGGTAGGGCCAATCGATAGGCCACCGGTCCTATATACTCCAAGATCTCGAAGGGTCCGTAATAGCAGGGAGCCAATTTGGCATAAGCATTCCATCTCAGAGTGCTTTTCTTTGGTTTAATTCTCATATACACATGGTCCCCTACCACAAACTCCTGGAAAGTTTTTTTTTTCTGTCAGCATAAACTTTTTGCTAGCCTTGCATTGCCTTCAAATTCTTCCTGGTCTTCTCGACTTCCCGTTCCATCTCTTCTAACATATCCGGTCCAAGCATCATATTGTTTTCTAGACTTCTCCAATTTATAGGAGTCCGACATTGTCTTCTGTACAATGCTTCAAAGGGGCTCATCTTAAGGGATTCTTGATATCTGTTGTTGTAAGCAAAGTCAACCAAATGTAGATACTCCTCCCATTTCGTTGGTTGTTGCATTATGTACATGCACAACATGTCTTTTAAAAATTGATTTATCCTTTCTATTTTCTCATCCATCTGCAGATGGTAAGAAATGCTAAATTGTACTTGCATCCCCAGGCCACTAAATAGCGTCTTCCAGAATGTTGATGTAAACATCACGATCTGAAATGACTATTCAGGGTATACCATGCAATCTAAAAATCTCTTTCATGAAGTTGTCAGCAATTTTCACTGTCTTGTAAGTAGATTGAACATGAATGAAATGAGCCACCTTGTTGATTCTATCGACTACCACCATAATCGAATCATTGTGCCTTTTGTTTCTGGGTAGTACAGTGATGAAGTCAAGGGAAATCATTTCCCATTTCTATTCGGGCACTCGAATTGGCTGAAGCAATCCCGTGAGATGTTGATGCTCAACCTTAATGTGTGAACACTCTAAGCATTTTGTCAAATATTTTGCAATGTCCCTTCGCATTCCAAGCCAGGAATAGTCCTTACTAATTGTAGTTAACATTTTATGATATCTTGGGAGTCCAAAATAGGAACTCCTGTGATATTCATCCAAAATAATTATTTTCAAACTATTTTGATTTGGGATATATATTCTTTTCTGGTAGACTAGGAACCGCTTATCATTGAGTTCATACTCGGACCGTTTCCTCTGCCTTTCATATTATTTCGCTTTCTACCATAAAGACTAGTATTTCGGGCCCTTATTTACTGCCTCCATAATCTGTTCTTTAAATTTGAATTCAATATGGTTAAAGTAAAGCTCATAGATGCCATGCAATTTCCTGCTCAAAGCATCAACCACCCGGTTCTCCTTTCCTTTCATGTGCTGGATATCAAAATCGAATTCACTTGGGAAAGCATTCCACCTGGCTTGGTGAGCATTCAAATCAACCTGCTTAAAATAGCTAGTTAAGCTATTGTGATCAATTCTTAGCATGAACCGTTTCCCTAGCAGATAATGCCTCCATATCGCAAGGTATGCACTACCGCAGTTAGATCCAAGTCATAGGATGAGTACCTCTGCTCGTGATCCTTTAGTTTCCTAGATTCATATGTTATGACTCTTCCTTCTTGAGTCAAAAATTCTCCTACACCTTCCTTGCACGCATCAGTAGATACCTCAAACTCTTTACTTGGATATGCTACCTTCATAATAGGGGAAGTAGTTAAAAACTCCTTTAATAACTCAAAACTGTTCTGACATTATTGAGTCCATTTAAAGATTCATCCTTTCCTCTGCAGGGAGGTAATGGGAAAGACTATTTTGGAGAATCCATTGATGAATCGTCGGTAGTAATCAGCCAAACCCATAAACAAGCGTATGTCAGCCCCACATTCTTTGGGACTCTCCATTCCATAATTGTCTTTATCTTTTCTGGGTCCATAGCAATCCCTTCCGCAGAAATCACATGCCCCAAATATTGGATATGTTCCTTAAAGAAGTCACACTTACTAAAATTAACATAGATTTGATGCTCTCTTAATATTCTCAGCACAATGCGTAGATGTTCCTTGCTCTTTTATATTCTTGGAGTAAATTAATATATCATCAATAAAAATTAAAATGAATTTATCCAAGTATGGGTGAAAAATTCCATGCATTAAGCTCATAAAGGTTGTTGGTTCGTTGGTTAACCCAAATGGTAATACCACAAACTCATAATGCCCATACCTGGTGCGAAAGGTTGTCTTTCTTATATCTTCGTCCTTGATCCAGATCTGGTCGTAACTTGACCTTAAGTCAATCTTGGAAAACACTGTAGCTCCTTTGACTTGGTCGAACAAGTCACCTATGCACGGTAGTGGGTATTTGTTTTTAACATTCAGCTTGTTGAGCTATCGATAATCCATACACATGTGCATAGTGCCATCTTTCTTCTTCACGAACAGCACTGGTGCTCCCCATAGGGACACACTTGGCCGAATGTAGCCTTTATCTATAATTTCCTGCAACTGCATCTTTAATTTTGTTAATTCAGTCACACTAATTCTGTATGGAGTTCGGAACATAGGTGCTGCCCTAGGTATTAGTTCTATAGTAAAGTCTATGTCTCTGTTTGGTGGCAATCCTGTAATTTCCTCAAGAAATACATCTTGGAATTCTTGTACAATAGGAATATTATCCAGCATAAGAGTCTTGTCTTTTGTGTTGGTGAATCCTACTTGAATTGCATAGAGTTGGCACCCCTTTATCATGCATTTTCTTAGCTGAGATGTTGTAATAGGTCGTAACTGTAAGGGATTTTTAATACCCTACAATTCTTGTTGTGTCCCATCATTTGATTTAAAATAAATGACCTTATCCTTGCAGTCTACTAATTACCAATGCCTCTCCAGCCAATCCATCGCTAATAAAATATCATATGATCCAAGGGGTAGAATATTGAGTTCTACAGTTATGTGCTAGTCCCCAATACTCATTTCACAATTTGGTACTTTGGCATTGACTTGCTTGCTTGCCCCTGTAGCCAGCTAAAATAAGCAAGGGTTTTTAAATTTCTGACTCTGCAATTTACAACATTCAACTACATGAGGGTGTATGTAGCTCAAGCTAGCTCCAGGGTCAACTAAAATAGAAACAGATTGGGTTTGAAGCTTACCTTCTAACTCTATCATGGTTGGCTAGTAGTATGCTTGTCGATCCTCCAATGCTGCATTGATTATGGATATGTTTCGAGCTACATCCCCCATATTCAATGCCTCTTGCAGATTTGTTGCCACCTCATTCCTTCCTCAATGAGGACAGTTTTTGAAATAATGCACCTTACCACACCCCCAGCATTGCAATGAAGGTTTTTGGGGTTGTCCAATGTTGGGTCTGCTAGAACCTTTAGTATGTCGCCCCTCACCAACCCACTTGGTATTTATTTGACTTTTTTCATTCTGTTTACTCAGTGGGTTCCTTGCGACATTATTATAATTGCCAGATCTGTTATTTCTGTTATTGGTAAAACTTTTCTGCCCTTTTTGAGGCGACCAACTTTTCCCAGTTTCTCCCTTTGCCTTGGATTTCTGATAGCACATCCGTTCTTTCCTTATTGCCTCATCCATATTTTTTGGATTTACGAACTCAATTATTTCTTTCATGTGTACCAGAAAAATTCTCAAAAAATGTTGTACTTTTTCCTTTTCATTGTGAAAATAAGGTACATACCTTAATAATGAAGTGAATTTCGTAATAAATTCATACTTGGACATTTGGCCCAATTTCAGATCATGAAATTCTCAGGATTTCTCATTGTAGAATCGTTCAGTCGTATACTTATCTCTAAAATATTGCTGAAACTCATCCTAAGTTATATTTTGATCTTCCACTCCATGTACATTCTTCACTTCCTCCCACCACAGTGTTGCTTTTTCCCGCAGCTGGTAAATGGCTAAAGGAGCCTTAAGTTTGTTGTTATATTCACACACTTGGAAATACTTGCTCATGTTTATTATCTAGGCTTCTGCCATTTCTTCAGCCTCTCCGTCAAAGGTAGGAGGCTTGATCTTCCAGAATTCTCCCTGCAATTCCACTTTATGTTTTTCAACTCTTTTTGTTCTAAAAAATTTCTAGATTCAACCTTATTATATGTTCGACTTATCATGCATTGCTTGGCATCATTCTCCTTCTTCTTGAGTGTTCCTCTCGGGACTAGGTTGTCCACTAGGTGGATTATGTCTATCCGATAGAATTTTTAATATCCTCTCCTAGTCCCTCATCAACCTTTCATTGTCATGGCGAACCTTGAGTATCTCTGTCTATAGTTGTTGCACAGTATCAAGTAACCTATTTGTCTGTCGTTGCTTCTCTTCCAAAATTCTTCTTGTTTGCTGGTGCTGTTCTACACTTAATTTCACCCACATTTCGGGGTTGACCTCACGATTGGTCACAATATTGGTTTCCCCTGTGTTTTTGGGTGCCTAATGACTCAATCCCCTTCTCATGGTAGCTTAAAATTGTTCTTGTACTTTACACAATTTCCAACCATTAAACTTTAATAGTAACAACAAAAAAATATTATGGTGTTGGCCCATCTGGCCCCAGCGTGTAAATTAGGCTCTGATACCACTTGTAACATCTATCACATTATTTACATTCATTTACAAAAGTTAAAATAAAAAAATTACTTATGCATAAATTATTTTCTATGACTACGGTTAATATGTATAGGCAGCATTGTATAAGCCCACTCATTATGAACTCTATAATTGTTCCATTACCCACATTTACAAAATAAATATATTTACATGACATAATGTTCGACTTTGGTTTACAAAGTGAAAACATTATGTTAGTCAAATTTTAACTTCGGGTCTGGAAACTTTTCAGATTGTCTTTTCATGAATTGACTGGTTTTATACGAAACCTTAATCAATGTTATCTAATGGACCTCCCCCATGATGGAATTATCCTTCTTTCGAAATTATTGTACTATGACTTAAATGTATTAAAGGATTTTAACATTGGAATTAATTTCCACATCTCTTGATAGACGCAATGATCTCCACCTGTCCAAGCTCCGTCCTTTGGCGAATCCTGGATTGTCGGATCCTTTCCTTGTGAAATCAATGGTGGATATGCAAGGGGAGGAAGGTTAGGGTAACTACACACCCCCAAAATCCCGCCAGAGAGCCATTCCTCCCACCGCTTTGAACAGGAACTCAGCTCCGCAAATTTTTTAGTTCTACAGGTTTAACCATTAAGATGCTCCTCCTCTGACAAGGTGTCGCCGACAGTAATGTTGCTATTCATTCTCGGTTGTTATGGAGGTAAGTTTCTATTTTATATTTTTTTTTCATTCCCTTTTTCTTTGAACCAATTGCATGGGAGTAAGGATTCATTTTCTGTGCTGACATTTATGAGTTTTCAACTCTTCTACATGGTCTATTATAATCTCAACGTTTCTTGTTGCACAGTTTGTTGATGCAGGTGTCCATACAGTACTCTGCCCTCTTCCATAGACCCTCTCAAATTATCCAAGTTTGGGGTTCCATTACACAGGAAGGCTTCCTTGTTAGCTTCGATGCAAATCCTCCACCTCCTCGGTTTTGCGGGTAAGTTGAACTATCATTCCTCATTTTATGTTCATATTTTTCTTTTCTTTTTTCTTTATGCCTTGTTGGGTTATCATTTCCGGGTGTAATCCCATGGTTTTATATGTTGATACAGGTTTCGAAGGGCAAGAGGCGAATGGAACTTCAAGATTCATTCGATATTTACTCTCCCGCAGTCACTGGTAAGTTCCACTCTTTGTTCCTCCTTGGCAACCCTAAACCATGCTGACCATTGTATCCACATGACCGTAACCAATGTTACCCCCATTTGTCTCTTTCAGTGCTGGATTTTCGCTTTTATAGACATTTCTGACCCAACCATAGTATAGTAGTCCCGCTCTGGAGTATATAGTTGAAATTTCTATTTGGGGCCTTGCCCCTATTTCTGAATTTCAATATTCATGGTTGTTATTGAACTCGTGACTGTTAAATTATGTACGCTAGAACTTAATTTCTCTTATTTTAAATGACAAGTTGCTCTTCGGCTCTATGAGTCGTCAATTTATAGATCTTTGGTCACTTTTACAGTAATCTAATTTTCATCATTCCACCCCTAATACATGCAGTAGTTTTTGCTTCGGTTTCAGGATGGGTTTTATGAGGCTTTGCTCAATTTATACTATGGACGGTTTTATGTTGTTTTAATTTCCATGCAATACAATTATTTACTGGCCAATTATATGGAAATTTCTATTGCGCCTCTCTAAACAGATTCTTTATAACTCTTTGCACAACTGGCTTGATAACTTCCATTTCTTGGTTTGAACTTACATGGTTATTTTTTTTCCTATTATGCATTCTTTTGTGCTCTGGGCAACTGGCAGAATGGGACCAAAACCTTGACCCTACTCCTGGGTCTGGGTTCTAAACCCACGGTCTATACCCATGTACTTTTGCCGGTATAAAAATTTGTTGATCTTAAGTTTTCTGCTCATTAATTCAGGTTTCTTTCTATACCATGAGATATGCTAAATCCGGTTGTGAAATGGGATTCTATTTCACCATGAATTGTAACTACCAGTTTGTCTTGTCTCGCTATTTTTCCGTATAGTTCTGCTATAGCTATTTACAATGGAATTACATTAAATCTTCATGACAAAGAACAAAATCTAGTTTAATTCTATATAGTATTCTAACTATAGCTTTTCTGTCTTAGCATGAAATAAATAATTTTTATGTATATCTATCTATTCCAAAATGTAAATGTAGTGTAATTCTAGCATTCTTTTATGTAATTTAAATGCAATGTTAATCTAGAATTTAGTCCAACTATTAACAGTATTAAACAGTATACTCAAGACACTTAAATACCTATTTCAGAGGTTCGTTTTCTAGTAACTGTTGGTCCTCCCACCCTTGAGCGAGGCTATTATGTCCTATGCTCCCCCCTTTCTCCGCACCAGGGCTTAGGTAATTTCCTGAGACAAGAAGTTAAACCTTAGGATCAAATTTAGTCTTTACTTCTCTGGGGTAATTCCTGAGTTCCACTGGTTCACACACCAACTCCGGATAGCTCAGAGAAACCGCTGGTTTCTTAACCCTCACCACTTTCTGCACATAATCCCTTTCCCACTTAGGATTTTCCTCTAAATTCTTTTGGAAAGGTAACTGCCAGAACTATCTCAACCCCTTTTTCCCTGGATTCTTGGAATATTTACCAAACAATTACTTTCTCTTTTAACTCAAGGTAATTATTAAATTAATCTCTTCAAACAAAATGTTAAGTATTAAAGTATCATTAACGAATGCCCCCATTTGTTATTCATTTAGAATGTATCATAATAGTTTTATATATCAATGGGTAAATTAAAAACAGGGTGGTACAATAAAAGTAGGAGACTTTATAACAATACAATCAAAATATAGAAGCTCTTGAAATACGCTAAGTCCAATTCATGATGATAAGTATAATGTTTACAAAGTAAGTCTAGTATCTTAAATACTTTGAAGTACATAATAAAAAATTAAAATTAGTAAAAATAAGAGCTTCATCCTGAGTGATTTGCCTCTCATTCCAAGCCTTTGTTCAAAATATAATGCTTGACAAAATTGTTCACTATAACTTGTTGAACTTGCTTTGGGACATGCATTTCAATTGATTTTTCCAAGTGTCATGACTTAATATTAGGGGGTGATTTCTAATGCCACATCATGCTTAATGAATAAGGTCCCAATTGTTTTTTATGTGGCTTTGGATGCCATTCTATCTGCTTCAACATTATTTCTTCTCAAAACATGAAAAGAACTTAGTTGAGAAAAAAAGGAAGAAAGGCCTATAGCCTAGCTTAATGCTAAAACAACCCTGACCTAAAAATTAATTGGTTGGTTCCCTTGATCATATGCCTAATGATTATTAATGTGTCCCCGTTCACTGTCAAGTTTTGAATACCATGAGCTTCAATGAATTTCATACCCTAATATAGCTTATGGATTTCTACCAAGATTTTGAATGAAAACCCTAGATTCCAACAATATATGGATATAGATTTTCCTCTACATTATAAATAATCCTCCCCCCCTCCCCTCCCCTGCACTTATTTCCCTTAGATTATGTCTTGAAGCTCCCTCAAAGAAAATGAGGTAATTAGTCTAGTTAACTCTCCCCTTGAAATCTAAGGGAATGAGTGTGAATATTAAAATATTCCAACCAAGTCTCTTTATCAAGTTCTAGCAATTATGGAGAGGAGAGATGGAAGCCTTTAGAGGTAGTGTATTCTACTAATCGTGTATTAAATCTATTTCTATGAATTTAGGCTTGTAAGTCTACTCTTGTTGGAGGATAACCCATTTTCTTGCCAACTAGACTTTCTAATAGATATATTTTAGGAGAGTAGTCCACAAATTCTTCAAAAATGGTTTGTTATTAAGGATCCTCTACTGCTTGAATCCTTATTTGATAAATAAATACCTCTAAGAATTTGACCTACAAAAAACTACAAAATTGTTGCTTAATCGCTTTCATTGCATGCTACTTGACTTGAGATGTGAAGTAACCACCTAATGACAGGCTGGAATGTACCACCAACAGCTAAGGGGTCTCCACGGTGTGAAGTCCCAATTAGACCTCACACCTTTTAGGATAGGAGCCCCATCAAGTATGTAGGCTCGACTAGCATCATGTTGGTTTCGCTCCTCACTATCAAATGTGGGTATGTGAGAGTAAGAGAAAAAATTAAATGCCGAGACAATGGGCTAAGGTCATTCAATGATTGATTACTTTCATAATGACGTACAAGAATATGACAACTAAATAATAAGAAGAAGTTTTCCACAAGAAGGATTAGTAAGATAAAACCATCTCAGACATACATGAACATAAACATGCCAGAGGTTAATTGAAAATCAATTCACAATAATTTATTGGCATGACATGGAATAAGATAACACAAATTGAAAGTGGAAATGAAATTCATAAGCTAAGAATAAGTTCATTAACATATGCTCACATGAAAGAACACATACAAACATGATGGAAATACAGGAAATCCAACATAACCATCATATAGATGCATGAGAATCCATGCTAAAATCGAAGAACTTCTTATCAATGTTGTTGTGAATACAAGTACAAGTCCTCCAAACCATCAAACCCAACCATGGGACATGGGGTTCCCACACCATCATCCAAAGAAAAACCCTACCCTCACCACAACTCACCCTACTAGCTGCCAAGAGTTGAGTGCCTCTAGCCCTTCAAACACAGATCAACTATCTAATGCTAGTCCTAGCTCGTGCTCAAATTCCTCTCAAATGAGGCATAATGGTTTATTTATAGAGATGAGGTGATTTCTCACATACCGTGACCCTTCATCAACCATCATGACTCTTGAACTTCCTTACCACTCTATCATGTCTATTGGCTAGTACATGCCAAAATGATATTTGTATATTTATTAACAACATGATAAGAAACATTTACATATTGATAAAAGATAAGTTGTGAAAAGAAAGAGATGGTTATTCAAAACCCTAGAGCCCTTGTTGCCAACGTTTTTTCATAGTCATGGAGACTTGTATGGGTTTCCATATGAGGATTGTGTATTGTGCTCCTCGACTTGTTGTTGCCTTAATTTTTGAGCTAGATTGCATTGCTATCTTCATCCTACATATTAATTGACATGATAAATATCTACACGCTCTGAATGTTCCATGCCAAGACTTGGATTGCAATATTTTGTCATGCAAAGCAATTTCATGTAGTACTTCTTAGACTTTCAACCAAGGCTTGTTCATTGCCTTGGGGTCACACACCCTACAAAATAACTATAGAAATGAAACAAAAATACTAGATTATACATATTGAGAATTAGTGGAATACGAATTGAGTTTGTGATGTCTATTTTCAAGTGGAACCATCGAGCAATATGCATTGGATCCATGTAAATTTTATCCCAATTGCTGCATTGAGTCCAGAGACGATCAAAATTGAAAATGACACTACAACCATTCCCATATAAGAACCGGCAATGTTCCTTGTGTTAATGAGGTTAATTGTTGAAAGTATGGGGCACGGTCATAATGCTCAAAATGAGTTGTCACTAAGGCATATTATTTTCATCCTTGATAACATCTTTTGTGGATTTTGATGAAATACTTTTTATGAAATTTCCACTTCTTCGAGAATTTTGGTAAAGTACATCTCAATGTTTGGTTTATCACTTAAATTGCACTACATAACTAATGAGTGAAGGAAAGAATGACTGTAGAGATATAAATAGCCAAGGTTGTTGAAACTAAAGCAACTAGAGCTAAATTTTCTCTCACAATGGAGTTTACCCCACAAGACAGAATGTCCAATCTGATTTATATTCCATTCACCATAAAAAAACATTGAGGATATGCATCCTATTGTATGCCAAGTGTTGAAACAAGCTTTCCAAGCATCTTGGTTGTTAATGTGATCTTTAACATCCTCATGAAAACCTTTTTTGTTGTTTAATATTATTCCTAATTTTGACCCTGTGCTACCAATATTCTTGGTGCCCATAGTATGAGAGTATGTATCCCCTTCCCCACCAGTAGGATGGCTTCCTAGGGGGTCATTGTTGAATTTTGATGTTCCTTCCCTTTTGGCGAAGATCTCTAGAGATATCCTTCCTTTAAAAGGTGTCACCAACTAAATTTTGATCACAATATCTATCATTCTCAAACTCCACAGGAAACCTTTTCTAGGAAATATATAACCTCCATCAATGTCCATTGCCTCTTGAATAGTAATAGTAGTTTCCAAAGATGAAGTTTTCAAGGAGAAACACTACCAAGAACAAATTTATATACAACATCAATGCTCATAGTTTCTACGAAATCATTATTTTTGGTTGATATCAAAGTTATAGATTTTAATATCCTTCGATTATTTTTTAGGTATTTTCCATGATAGTTTCTTGGGTTGTAATAACCCTGCCTATAACAGAGGCTACATTACTCGATTGAAATTTGAAACCTTAGCAGGATCTATGACACCAATGCTAAGAGGATTTTCTTATTTATCTGTCAACTGCTCTGAGAATGCCTCGACATTGGCCTCCCTTACATCCTTCACATATTAAAATAGATGGATAAATACATATAAGATCTCCCTTTTTGAATTTAACAAATTTTCTAGCAGAATTGGCAGCAATACAAGTTGCAATGGATATAGGTTTCAATTGGATACAAAACATAAGACTTGTAATGAATGCAAGTCTTAATAGACAGAGTAGGTCACAATTTTGCATGGAAACAAGTCACATTCTAGTGAAAACATGAACTGAAAGTGCAATTAGTGACTTAGGGAGTCACCTTAAAATAAAGTCGCAAGTTGCATAATCAAGGAATAATTTCCAGGCTCTACAATTGAGTGCAAAGAAACTAAAAAGAAAGTTATGTTGAAGATATTAATAGTTAAGGAGAGGGAATATGAAGTTTTTAATCGTATGAAGGAGGTCACAATGGGGAATTTCACGAAAGGTTTATCATGTGCAATGGGAAAAGAGGAGTCACAAATCACATGTACAATGTCCAGTAAGAAAACAACTTACAATTTGAGGGTGTGATTTGTGACTTAGAGGAGTCACAAGTTGCAATTTATACGAGTGGTGAAGGGATACTTGTAGTCTCCAAATGTGATTTGTTGACCCAAAGATACCTAAGTGAAGTAATTGAGGTCACAAGTCGCAATTGTAGAGCGCAATTCCATTTTCAAATAGATATACAAGTAGCGACCAGGTTAACGTAGTTGCCAGTCTCAGCCTCATTGTATGTCAACAATGCAACTTGAGCGATATTGCAATTGAAAACCTCAAAAATACGTCACACTTTTGGGTTCTAGTTTCAATGAAATTATGAGAAAAGAGACCATTTTCAAATCAATTACCTGTAGGAAATTTGATGCAGGGTTATGGCTAAGCCCGCTCTTACCCTAGGATTATACTCCTTAACTGAGTATACACTCCGAGTTTAAAACATAACTCTCGACTAGGTTCATAAAATTGCTAAGAACCTTTTCAAAACCCAATTTAATCGTTATAAAATTTATTTAAAAAAAAAAATCGCGAAAGCTCCCTTCAATTCAACCTTCATTCAAAGAATCACTATTTACACGCGGAAACAAGCTTTGTGGGACCTCGGATCACAACCGAAACAAATTCTTCACTATATGTGCTTTTAACATTTAAGTACTTAACTTACCCTTATTACCTTTCAACTATTCACACGACTTCTTCGTCATTGACTAGGGCTTCCTCTGCGCAATTTCCTCATCGCAATTGTTCTTTGAATCATAGCTTATCACATTACTCCTCTACAAACCTCATCCATTGATCTATGCCTAGATCTAATGGTTCTCCTTTATCTTCAGGTTTCGACTTATCACAATATCGCAAACTCTCGCCACATCGCAATCCTTGGACCTTTCATTCAAATGTGATATGCGATGGTGATGTCGCATCACAATATTGCAACCCAAGATAATTACAAATCCTTTATCTCCTTCTACCGAACGTGATATGTGATGGAACCATGTGCCGACACATGGCTCCTCAACTATTCTCCCACCTTATATTTGCGATGTGATCTTGACCGTCAATCTCCTCTTCATATCTGTGATATGATCCTAATTGTCCATCGCTCTTACTTCAATTCTACAATTTTATCTCCATCATCCATTCAACCTCACACTTTTGTTCAAAAATCTCTTAAGTTTTGGGGAAAATCATGGTTTTCTACCTTCAGAAGAATGTAGTTGATTTCTTCTTTTGTTCAGAATCCCATAACATATAGATTCTCAAAATTAATCACTACGACTTCACTTCTTTGTCCACGACATTAAACCCTCCTGAGCTTTATTTCAGTTATTCACTTGTATCCAGAAACTATCCCAATTGCTGCAATGCCTTTGCATTTTTTTCTCAATCTAATCCTTGTCAAACTCATGTACAACACCTGTGTTAGGCGAAATACTATGATTACACACACAATTGCATAATTCATTAACATATCAGGAATTACCTCAACTCACTTCATCCCACATAAACTCAGGATTGAGTTTTATATTCATAAACAAATATTTACAGTAATAAACCACCTCTTGGCTTGATTTTCTTTAAAAATGACCTTCTCTCAGCCCTCTCTTTGCCCGTAAGCTTACAATCAAATCTCCTCTATTACCTATCTAAAAATATGGTCTCTTAATGCCTTTGAGGCTTACAAATATATACAAAAGGATTTAGCAACCAATTCTGGTTCAGATCCATAATTTGCTCAACTAAATCCTAGAAATCCTCTAAATCCACTTTTAACTCAACTAAGGATCCTCCCTAGTTCAAAAAAATCATGAAACCAATTTCTAATCTAAGATTTACAATATTTTAGAATCTCTCAATCCTCATCAATCACTCATGTTCTCCTACATTCAAGAAAATTTACAAATATGCCTCACAATATTTAATTAAATCCTATTCTAAAGTTCTCACATAAAATCACTCAAAACATAGAAAATTACATTAATTAAATACTTAGGGAACCAACTCCCTTGAAAACACAAGACCCCTAGATTCTACTAAATGTACAGGATTTGGAACCATGATGCTCCTGCATCAGGCTCCCAAGGTAGAAATTAAAGACACATGATCTCCAGATCATGTGACTTTAATGCTGATGGAATTCCTCGTGGATCCCAAACTTTGTTCTTTAGTTTTTCTTTGGTTGCCTCTCTTCCTTTCTGTTTTTTGGTTATTGCTGTTATTGTTTGTTGTTGCTGCTTTGCTTTCTTGTTTTTGTCTTCTTCTGAGACACTTTCATCATCAACCTTCTTATTCTTTCAATCTCCATTTATAGTTTATCTTCTAACTGGTACTCACTCTGCCATTTTTTGTTTCTTATTTCTTCACCTTCTTCTGCTTCAACTTCTACTATTATTCTAGAGATTTATCCAGATACTATTGTAGATATTTCGACTGCTGCCAACCAAACTTCCTGCATATCCTTGAAGATATCTCCCTCTGCAATATCTAATTTCTGCTCTTTGTCTGTAAATTTACTTTCCAATAATTTAATTTCTTCGCTCCATGGGTTAAGTACTATCCTGGAATCTTCTTCCTCCTCCTTCATTTGACTATTCTTCTAAGCCAAATATTATTTAATCTTTTCAATAGTATCTTGATCAAAACCTACAATCATAAACCCATTATCAAAATTAAAAATATAAGGCCTCATTGCCTTTTCCCTCTTTGGAAACATCTCAGTATGTTGCTCTGGGTTTTCCTCTAACTCCTTTGTCAGCACATCTGTGTGATGATTTAAATTCTCCAAAGAGTTCACGAGATTTTCAGCTAGTCTCTCCTCCATATTATCCATTCCAAGAATGTCTCCCTACTCTGGTTCACAATAATGAACTTCTTCCTCTACAATTTCCATTTGATGCTTCATATCTTTAGATTTACTTTCCATAAGTAAATTTCCTATCGCCTTCGTGGATGCATACTCATCCACCTTTTCCTCTCTGATATCCAGTACCTAGAATCAACCAATTCATTAATCATAAATGTTTCAACCTGTTTTCTCTGTATTCCAACATTTTTGACAACTTCTTTTCCATATTCGTCATCCATGACAACATATTTATTCTCATTCAGCTCTAATTTTATCGTCTAAACACTTATTCTTTGGTTTCAAGCCTCTTCTCCAAAAGACTTAACTCATGCCACAAATCTTCCATCTCACTTGGAATTTCTCCCAAAAGATCCGTACAATCTTCACTACCTTCATTTTCTATAACAACTGTCAATAGACCTTCTTTATTATGGCTATCCTCAAGATTAACAACCTTCAGTAACTGTTTACCATCTACAAAATATTCTATAGAAACTTTCAGTAGTTTCTGTTCTTTGGCTTCATTCTTCAATAGTTGTCCAATACCTGCATAATTCACTACAGTTGTGTTTAATAGTTTCCATTTCTCCTGCATTACAAGATTAGGTGAATGTCCTTCTTCTACCTTCAGTTCTATGACTGTCTTCTCTTTGTCCTGAGACAAATCTGCCTCAACTCCTTTTTAAACATATTTTGCTTTACTGTTTTTTCTGTAAGCCCTCTTCGGAGTTATCCTTGACCCATCTTCTATAATACCTGCAATTATGCACAAATTATCAATTTTAAAAACATAAGACCTTGCAGTCTCACTTGATGCTTTAGCCATTAGGTCTTCTTGTTGCTCTAAATCCTTCATATGATTCAGATTATCTGTAGGATTTTCCTCTGTCTCTTCATTACTTTTAGAAATCAATGGGCCATGTTCTGGTTTACATACCAAAACTTTCTCCACACACTCACTTATTCTAAGTAACTCTTCCTTCAATTGAGCATTAAATCTATGCTCCATTTCACTTGCAACCTATGCCATTTAACTTTCCTTTTCATAGCCCAACCATACCTCTGGTCTTCATTATTCATCTGTAACATTTCCATCAATAACCCAAGACGGAAATTTATCTCAACTTTATCTATGTCAAACTCTTCTTGACTCATCATCTTTGTGCACTTTTCCTTGGCATATTTCCTTTTGTTGTGGCTTTCCTCTGAACTTCTACAATGATCTTCAGTGATCATTGACTTCCCCTCCTCTGTGAACTTCATATTTTTCATTTGTGAATTGCACTAACCCTCTCTTTCTGAACAAGTCTTCATACCTGCTGCAAATACCTCACCAAACCTTCTCTCCTTTAATCTCGGTCTTTTGGTAACACTGGTTCTTTATTTCTGGAACCTATATTAAGCAATCTCCTTTGCTCCTTTGCTTTAGCAATTCCACTTCCTTCTTAGAACACTCTTGTCCTCTCTGTCTAACCTTCAGTTAGATTCTTCAGGTTCACTGCCACGTTCCTTCAGAGCCTTTCATTGACTCCGCCTTCAAGAACACAATTGGTTCTTCTCTTACAACTCCTTTTGTTGTTCTTTTGCTGAGATATTCCTCCTTCATCTGCAACCTGAAATTTGCAAACACAAAAATATACTTGCAAGATCTTGTCACGGTCTTGTCTCTCCCTTCTTCAACATTTGAATGGGTCACCTTATTTTTTACTCAGATTCTACAGATACGAAATTCCTCATATTATCTTTGGTGCACATCTTCATCACTGTTTATTCATGCATCTATTCAACACAATCTCTTTCAACATACAGCTTTTGCCACCTCCTCTATAACTTCACTGCAAGTGCAATATATTGTTCCTTTATTCTATTGCATGCAGAATCTCCTTTTGATTTGATACCAAATGATGTAGGGCTATGGCTAAGCCCATTCTTACCCTGGGATTATACTCTTTAACTGAGTATACAATCTGAGTTTAAAACAGAACTCTCAGCTAGGTTCATAAAATTACTAAGAACCTTTTAAAACCCCAATTTAATCATTATAAAATTTATTTAAAAAAAAAAATTGCAAAAGCTCCCTTCAATCCAACCTTCATTCAAAGAATCCTGATTTACATGCGGAAACAAGCTTTGTGGGACCTCAGGTCACAACCCAAGCCAATTCTTCACTATATGTGCTTTTAACATTTAAGTACTTAACTTACCCTTATTACCTTTCAACTATTCACATGACTACTTCGTTGTTGATTGAGGCTTCCTCTGCGCAATTTCCTCATCGCAATTGTTCTTTGAATCATGGCTTATCACATTAATCCTCCGCAAACCTCGTCTGTTGATCTATGCCCAGATTTAATGGTTCTCCTCTATCTTCGGGTTATTGGCTCATCGTAATATTGCAAACTCTCGCCACATCACAACCCTTGGACCCTTCATTCGAATGCGATATACGATGGTGATGTCGCATCGCAATATCGCAACCCAAGCTAATTGCAAATCCTTATCTCCTTCTATCAAATGTGATATACGATGGAACCATATGCTGACATGTGGCTCCTCATCAATTATCCCACCTTATCTTTGTGATGCGATTTTGACTGTCAATATTTGCTTCATATTTGCTATATGATCCTAATCGTCCATCACTCTTCAATTCTGCGATTTGATCTCCACCATCCATTCAACCTCACACTTCCATTCAAAAATTTCTCAAGTTTTGGGGGAAAACATGGTTTTCTACATTCGGAAGAATGTAGTCGATTTCTCCTTTCGTTTGGAATCTCATAACATAGATATTCTCGAAATTAATCACTGCGACTTCACTTCTTTGTCCCCGACGTTAAACCCTTCTGAGATTTATTTCGATTATTCACTCATATCCAGAAACCATCCCAATCACTGCAATGCCTTTGCATGTTGTTCTCAATCTGATCCTTCTCAGACTCACCTACAACACGTGTTAGGCGAAATACTCTGATTACACACACAATTTTATAATTCATTAACATATTAGGAATTACCTCAACTCACTGCATCCCACCTAAACTCGAAATTGAGTTTTATATTCACAAACAAATATTTACAGTAATAAACCACCTCTCGGCTTGATTTTCTTTAAAAATGGCCTTCTCTCATCCCTCTCCTTGCTTGTAGGCTTACATTCAAATCTCCTCTATTACCTATCTAAAAATATGGTCTATTAATTCATTTGAGGCTTACAAATATATACAAAAGGATTCTACAACCAATTCTGGTTCAGATCCATAATTTGCTCAACTAAATCCTAGAAATCCTCTAAATCCACTTTTGACTCAACTAATTCCTAAGGATCCTCTCTAGTTCCACAAAATCATGAAACCAATTTCTAATCTAAGCTTTACAATATTTCAGAATATCTCAATCCTCACCAATCACTTATGTTCTCCTACATTCGAGACCATTTACAAATATGCCTCACAAGATATAATTAAATCCTATTCTAAATTTCTCACATAAAATCACTCAAAACATAGAAAATTAGATTAATTAAATACTTAGGGAACCAAATCCCTTGAAAACACAAGACCCCCTAGATTCTACTAAATTTACAGGATTTGGAACCATGATGCTCTTGCATCAAAATTGAAACCACGAAATTTTCCAAATGCCAAAATATCCATTAACTGTATCATCACTTCTAGGAAACATTGTGTATCATGTTTCAACACGATACATTACTTTATACTCTATTTCTTAACGCTTCCCTTTGTAATCTCCTTCCAACACGTGTTTAACACTGAAGGAAATCTTTTTCTAATGTTCCTTTTCAATGCACCACCATGTATGGGTTTTGGGGTTGCGAATTATGGTATATTGCTATACAACATCAAAACTTGTTATTCGATGCAACCTCTTATCATTGTATTAATCTTGATTTAGCCATCCAAATTTGTGATTTTACATAAATACCAACATATATCCTTCCTAACCATTTCTTGGTATTTTTTGGGTAATATAGCCTTTGAACACCAATCCCTTTTTAAAAAAACTAGCTTATGATCCTTTAATTGACAAAATCGTTTTTCTTTGATTTCAATATTTAGCAACATTTCCATGTGTGTTCGATGAATATTTTCTATGTAATAATCATCATCCTCATTCCCTTTCACATTGCATATAAGCTTATCAACATTATCTCCCTGTACAATTTAGACACACAACCTCTACCTTCATCATAAAGTCTGTTCACCTTGCCAACAGACAACACATTGTCATGTTCTTATTACACTCGATATACATAATTTTTCACGTGTCATAATGCAGGCATATCTTCTGACATTTTACGTCCAACATGTAATATTTATATATATTTCATTGGAATTATCTTCATCGTGTTTCAATGAAGTGTATTGTGTATTAATGATGTGTACCTTTGTATGACCATTTGCACATTTTGCACATATGTTTATGTGGTGACTATTACGACTGCACCAACTTATGGCATTCAACAACTTATTGCTATAATATGTGTTGCTTCCAAGAGGTTGCAAAAAGAGTGTAAAATCCTTGTTATTTTTTCCTCTGCGTGTGTTGTGGTGTGATGTTGTCCCTGTTAGCATTGCCATATCACATATTCCTTTGCAATATGGTCCCAACACCACCTTAATGTAGCATTCTCTACATATATATGTCAAGGGGGTGCATTATTGAGTTAGGGTAACGCTACTTACATACGATGTCGACCATTGTTTCTAATGTATGCACTAACTCAACCAAATAATTAATGGGAAACTTAAATGCATTGGCCATGGTTAATGGCTTTGACACTTTGGCATGGTATGATGTGCTCCCTTTTCTTGCCCTGCATGCCAAATACCAAATAAGCTAAGAAATTGGATTCGTTGTTATAGGGCCACATGTCAAGAATCTTGCGAAGCTGACACGACTCATGGGGATTCGAGTCCGAAATGTCGGATTTGATCATGTCCATATAGGACACGACAAGTCTCGATCGTGTCCTGTACGGACACAATCGAATCCCTTTTTCCCTGATTCGACCAGCATGAAAATGCGTTTGGTGAGTTATAATAATGTGATTTTTCTCATTGTTTCTCACCAAATCTTGTGTGTGAGTTGAGCAAAGAGCAAGGAGCAAGGAGAAAGGAGTAGCGAGGAGAAAGGGAGTGTTTTCAAGGAGATTCGAGCAACCGGTAAGTACATTGTCTCTCTATGTTTTTGCATTTGGTTTGCATGTGCATATGTTTTACAAATTTGGTCATTTTTGTTTATTTTTTACAACATTCATGGCTCAATCAAAGGCAGCAAGGTAAGGGAAAAAAAGGGGGAAGAATTTCCCCATTGGAGATGCCCCTCCTGTCCCTATTTCATCAAGGTCTACAAGTATTCCATCTATTGGAAGTGGGGCTGCAACAACAGCTTCAAATATTCAGGGAAAACAAACTCAAGACCCCAAATACCCATTGTGGAAATATGTGACAAGAGATGCAGGGCCAGGCAGCAAGGCGAAGGGAGGAGGAAATTTTGCATGGAAATGCATTTTTTTCCACAACCATTTCATGAGCACATATTACCGCGTGAAAGCTCATTTGTTGGCTTTGCCAAGTTGTGGCATTTCAACTTGTCCACAGGTGCCATTAGCAAGGAGGAAGTAAATGGAGAGAGAGGCATTTGTTGGTGCGGCAAATGTGGCATCAACATAAAAACAAAACAAGAATGATGACCCCCTTCCATTCTTGAGGAAAAGCAACAACAGGTTTCCATTTGAGAGTTTTAGTGGGGGACAAGGAGCAAAAAAAAAGGCAACTGCACTTGGTCCAATGGACAAGATTTTCCAGAAAGAGAAGAGGGAAGAGCTTGATCTCACCATTGCATTTTTTTTCTATCGAAACTTCATATCCTTTAATGTTGCACGGTCACCTCTATTTATTGAGATGTGTCGAGCTCTAAGTCAAGGGGCTCCATCAGGGTATATGCCTCTTAGGTCAGAGAAGCTTAGAACCACATTGTTGACAAAGGCAAAGAAAGAGGTGGACAAAATGCTTGAGCCTATTAAATCATCATGGCCAACATCTAGGGTTAGCATTGTTTCTAATGGATGGATGGATCCAGCACGACACCCACTCATCAACTTCATGGTGTCATCCTTGAATGGTCCAATTTTCTTGAAATCAATGGATTCACTTGGACAATACAAGGGTGCACAATATATGGGTGAGTTATTTATTAAAATTATTGAAGATGTAGGTGTCAATTCTTGTGTGCAAATCATTACAAATAATGCACATGTTTGCAAGGTTGTTGGCATGATTGTGGAAGCTGAATATCCAAAAATATTTTGGACACCTTGCATTGTCCATTCATTAAACTTAGCACTGAAATCTATTGCCTTTGATGTGCCTTGGAATGGAAGCATTATTGAGGATGCACGACATATCAACAACTTTGTACAAAACCATACAAATGCCCTCACTATTTACAAGGAGAACACGAATCTATCATTGTTGAAGATTGTGGATACACAGTTTTCCTCTTCATTCATCATGTTGAAGAGGTTGAGGGAGGTCAAGACCACTCTTGCGGCCATGGTTATTTCAGATTTTTGGTCTTTTTGGAGAAAGACAGAGCAAACAACCTCAAAAAAGTGAAGGACACAATGTTGGATGATGTCTGGTGGGAGAAGGTAGATCTACTTATTCAGATCATGCACATTATCATTTCCTTGATTTGATTTGCAGATACAGACCAACCCATCCTAGGAGAGGTTTATGAGGGATGGGATTCCATGATTGAGTCAGTGAGGAACATTGTTTTACATATTCAGTGCCCAGAGTATGAGACATCACCAGAGGTCTTCTTCACCAGCATACAGGATATTCTTGTGAGCAGATGGGACAAGAATTGCACACTTTTACATTATTTGGCTCACTACTTGAACCCAAAATACTACAACCATGAGTGGTTGAATGATGGACCTTCCCGCAGATTCCCTCCTCACATGGATGGTGAAATCTCACAGGGGAGGAAAGATGCATTCAAGCGGATTTTTCAGGATAAGGCATCCCTTGATGAGGTGGAGGATGCCTTTGCAGATTTTTCCACTGGCACTGGACGATTTGGAGGCTATGATGTGATTAGAGACAAGGGGGCTAAGAAGCCCTATTCTTGGGGGGAAACTCATGGGGAAACAAGCCCTCCTCTATAGCAGTTAGCCATGAGGCTCCTCTCTGAGGTGACTTCATCCTCTTGTTACGAGAGGAATTGGAGCACATATGGGAATTTGTATAGTGTGAAGAAGAGCAGGCTTGAGTAGTCCAGGGAAGAGACAATGGTGTATGTGCACACCAACCTTCGTCTTATTTACAAGAAGAGGGAGGATTTTTGAAGGGAAAGACAAAGATACGGGATGGCTTTCCAAATGATATGGGTCTGGACATCAGTGTTGAGTTGGCATTGACCAACTTGGATCTCAATGAGCTAGAGCTAGAGCCTGTCACATTTGATGATGGCGATACAGTAAAGGGGTCACCCTCCACACCAATAGATGCAAAGATGACATTGGATACAGAGGAGGAGGATGCAGCAAAGGAGAGCAATGGTGAACATGATGATCATGACGAAGACAGTGATGTTGATTATGATGATGAGGATTCATGACTCATGAGTCATGAGCTACCTACTGCGGCACTGCCTTGAGGCTTGTAGTCTTGTAGACTTGTAGTTGTTTTGTATTTGCTATTTTTATTTGCCATTGGCAGTGTACTACCTAGATGCTAGTACTTATGTAAAACATTTTGATTTTGATGACTTAATAAAAAAACTACAGTATCTTGTCTTTCTCCTATTGGATCATTGATGAATATGTCTATTACTTTGTAATATGTATGACTCTATGATGTACCAATGTATCATGTATCTTAAATCTTTGTAAAACCTACACCTAGATGAAGATCTATGTTTGAATCAATGGATTTGTGTAAGAAATATATATATAACATGTCCGGACGTGTCCTATTCCGGGGGTAACCGTGTCCACTTGAATCCGCGTGTCCATCCTGTCCCGTGTCCCCATGTCAAGTGACTTTGCACATGCATAGCATATAAGTTAGTAGGGTGATGGGGAAATAAAAATGAATTTACATGCATTTCAATCATAAATCCTTAAATATAATAAATGGGGTAATAAAATCTTGGTTTGAGTGAGTTTATAAGGTCCACTATACCTTACTAATGCAAATGCTTAAAATATCTCAGATGTTTCTTTTAAGAGAAGGATAAAAGTCACAACATAAAGGAATTCCGCGGACAGGGACAGGAAATGGGAAGGGCGATGTGTTTGGAGGGGTGCAGTTAGGTGGAATTATCAGGGGCAGTGGAAGAAGTTTCATGCCTTACTTGGTGTGTTCGGATCCGGGGCCTATTATAAGAAGCGACAGGAGTTTTCCCGGGAAGTGGGGGACCAAGTGGCGGCTACGAAGGATGCACCGTGGACTGCAAGCACAAGTGTCACCCATAATGAAGAATAAGGACTATATCTATGGTTTTGGATCTGTTTTTGTTTACAAATATTATATATGAACTAATGCTTATATATAATGTACAATTTATTTCATAATGGAGTGTCCATGAGCTTTTTTGATGGCCTGTGACGCTTTAAAGTTATTTCTTCCTCTTATATGGCACATATAAATAAAAACCTGAAATGTTTCGCACGTATGGTTAGTGTCCAGTGGTGTGAATGCAATGATGTTTAGTTTTCTGCACCGTCTCTATTGATGTTAAATGTTTTCTCTTACAATCTTATGGATGCCTGTTTCAACTTTTCAACTTAGCTTGTTATATTGATGTGGGTCAACACGGAAATTTTTACTCACCAATATAAGGTGGGATATCAGAATATTGCCAAATCCCGATACAATGGAACGGGGGTAACGCAAGCACTACAAGTTATTTATGAAAAAGTAAGCTATGAAAATTAGGTTAAAATTCATCTCAAATCTGTTGAAATTCGTGTCTCATAGGAACAAATTCTTTGAAGCCTAAAACTTCCCATGTAAAAAATAAACATGAAATGTTTTGCAGGTCTTGTTAGTGTCTCGCGGGTTGAATGCAGCGATGTTTAATTTTTTGCATAGTCTCTATTGATGTTAAATGTTTTCTCTAGCAATCTTATGAATGCGTGTTTCAACCTAATTTGTATAGGGCTTATTATATTAATGTGTGTCAACACGGAAATTTTTACTCACCAATATAAGGTGGGATATCAGAATTCTACCAAAACCAGATACAGTGGAACGAGGGTAAAACAAGCACTACAAGTTATTTATGAAAAATTAAGCTATGAAAATTAAGTTAAAATTCATCTCAAAACTGTTGAAATTCTTTGTGTCTCATTGGAATGAACAAATTCGTTGAAGCCTAAAACTTACCATGTAAAAAATTTGATTAAAGATTTATATTTCAAAAATAAGATATTTTAATTAACGTTCAATTTTCATATTTTCAAATAGCTTTTCTTTCTTACTAAGAATGAAAGATTTCTTGAATCCAGTATTTTGTCTAATTCGATGATAATCCTAGCACTTTTCCGCACTGGATCAGCTAGATCAGAAATGATTTCCTTTGATGACTAGATGCTCCACTTTTCCGGACTGGATCAGCTAGATCAGAAATGATTTCCTTTGATGACTAGATGCTCCATTTTTGAAATTTAAGCTAAATATGACATGAATTTTGTCTGTATATGTTACTATTAATTTTATGTTCTTTCTCGTTATTCAGTTCACTTTCTTAAAATTCTCTTAATGTTATAAGTGGTAAATGGTAAACTTTGATTTAAAGCATACTTTTTCTGGAAGTTATTTGCTAGCACTGCTCAGAAAAACGATGAAGATCCTCTATCTGCACATGATGATGCATATGATTTGATTAAATGCTCGTCGACACTCACTCTTGCTAGCTCATATTGAAATTCCTGCAATGTGGATGAAGATCTTGCAAAAGTATCTTGCCTGTAAATTTTAGAATGAAAAACATATTTAGAAATGTAAAATACCACAATAAACGTGCATTTTCTATATTACACAATAGAGATTATAAAAAAAATATTATGAGGATAAAGAGCTTGCAAAAATATTTTGCATGCAAAATTTACATTGAAAAACAAAGATTGACATAAATTTAGAAATATGTAAAAAACATAACCTGAAATAAGCTTTTAAATTATTTATAGAAAACGATAAACTTGCATTTTCTATGTTAGACGATAAAGATTAAAAAATATATATTATGAAAGATTAACCATTTGGAAAAGTATTTTATGGGCAAAATTACATTGAAAAATATAAGTCCACTTAAATTTATAAATGTAAAAATTACACCAGTAAAATAAGATTTCAAATTATCTAGAGGACAAAACAAACTTCATATTTTTTTAAGATTTTCGAGATCATTTAAAAAAATATTATCACAACTTAAATTAATAACAATAGATTAATGATCAAGTGATCTCTATAATTTTGTAAATGTAAAAATTATATCAGTAAAATAAGATTTCAAATTATCTATAAGAAAAGACAAATTTACATTTTTTTGTGAGACTTTCGGGATCATAAAAAAAATATTATCACAACTTAAATTAATAACGGGTTCATGATCAAGTGATCCCTATAGTATTGACTTTTGGTAGTAATTAATAAAACAAAAAAATTAAGCATATGAGTAACATGCACATTCTGTGTTTTGGCTTCAGCCATACTCTTAATTAAAAAAGATTTAGGGTTTTCTTTTAAAAACATTGAACATTTGAACTCTTCTTATAATGTATTTAATTTAGTGTTAGTGCATCGTTTTACTGTAATTTTATTTTATTTTTTGTTTTTAGTATGATAATTGAGAATTTGTTGGTTGCTATATTTAACATTCATTTCTTAAATGGTTGATAAAAAATAGAGTATTATAAGGAAATCACAATTTTGTCTGTGGCATGATTTTTACTAAGTTCTAGTAGAAAATTTGGGAAATTTGTGTTACAACATCAAGATTTTTTTGAAAAAAGAAAAAGAAAAATGATTAGCAAAATTGACCATAAAAAACAAATAATTTAGAAATAAAACATAGATTTTGTAATAATTTTTTATTTTCCGTGAATAAATAATTTTCTTTAAAATATTATATTAAAAGTGTGAAAAGGCTATCGGAAAACAAACTCCATTCTCTAAATAATTAAATGTTCTCTATATAATTAAACATTCATCTCACATTCAATACTAGTGATGACAAATTATGATGGTGAAAAAGTGAGTAAAATATCTGAGTATCATATTTCTCAAGAGGATGCTCAAACCTCCATCTCTAGTTCTTCCAGAATATACCTATACCTGGCATCCCTAGATTCATCTTGAATAACTTGGCCTTGGGGATGAGATTTTTCAACTCCATAATTTACAGGGGATTTGAGGGCATCGAAACAAACTCCTAAGAAAGAATACACTAGTCCCTTAGGATTGCAAAATGAAATCCCAAATTTCCTCCCAAAATAAAAATATCATTTCTACTCAATTTTCGAGCTTGAAAATGAGGTATATGAGCATCACATTGAAAAAATCCCAAATTTCCTCCCAAAAGAAAATATCATCTCTACTCAATTTTCGAGCTTGAAAATGGGGTATATGAGCATCAAATTGACCCTGTGCCCTCCAACTCAATTTTTGACCTTCAAAATGAGGTATATCAGCATCACATTGACCCTGCACCCTCCAACTCCTCCAACTCTAGATGGGGAATGAGCTTGAAACTTGAAATAAGTGAGGCATAGAAATAATACTACCGGGCCATAATGTGGTAGCAAAGTATGTAGAACTCAAAGGAGACATCACAAAAGCCTGGCCACTATACTTAGATCATAGACATAAGTATGATTGAAGAATATGCTCCAAGCGTTGAAATTTGCTACCAGACCAACAAGAGACATAATAGACATGTCAAACTGTTACAAATAGGTTATTTCTCCATGTGGTATGCATTCATCTTGATTCAAGCCTATTACACTTCAAATTGTATTGGATGTTAAAATCTCTAATCCACAAGGCACAACCCAAATCACCATTGTCACTTAAGAAACATATCTTCACTGACCAACTTTCCTATGGCTCAATTACCTAATTTATGCTTATGCTTTTGTTTTTAAAGTGAAAAAATTTCTTTTAAAAAATATATGATATTGTAATAATATGTGTTATAATCATAATTATATAAATAATCTAAGTAGGTTAGAAAAATGATTCATCATTTAAGGACAACACACGGAAAATCATTACATCATACTGGGTCATAATTGTATTGATTTTTAATGTAACCCTCACTTGAGGGGATGAGTAGCTCAATTTTTTGGAGGTAAATTTAATGAATTTTATTATATTAAGCTTCTTGAATTTGATTATGAATCTTTTAAATGCAGAAAGGAACTTTATTACATTTTAATGTTTCTAATTGAATATACATAACGATTGAATCATAGTGCAATTTGCAATCTCAATTGATCTATCACCATGTGAATGGAAGGAAATATTTTCCTTTGTTTTGTTTAAACCAATTCCATAAAAATTTCCAAATGCAGTTGAAAAATTCATTGTTTTGGTTATAGATAATTTTTGGAAGATCAAATCCTAATAATGATTTTTGGTTAATAATGATATTTTGGTTAATAATTATTTTTGGGTTGTTGATATCATCAATTGAAAGGACTTTTGTATCCTACTCTAGGCTCATAGTCCTCTCTACAATTCAAAGACCAAATGTGTTGATCTTCATTATTCAAATTTACCATACTTGTGGTAGAGTATGGTAATTTGAGATTTTCAACATCCTTGAGTTCAAAAGATTCATATTTTGGCTTCAAATTGATCTTCTTATCATTTATCCAAAAGCATTTGATGTAGGTCACTATGATCCGATCCACATACTCATAAAAAAAATGATACAAATGTTTGTTAGAGTTTGAATTGGGGGGACAATGTAAATGGATTTAAATGAAACCCAAGAGAGTTATATCAATTGCAAGAAAACTTGAATCCCAAATAAAGTTGGCATATACAAATAGGGTGGATAAATTCCAACGTCTAATACTTCAAACATAAGTGTTGCTAGTGCAAATACATACGTATGTATTAACAAAAGACCAAATCAAAGTCTTTTGGTGAATAATTTCTAAGGATAGAGATATTTGTTATCTCTACAATCCATTCTTTGGCAACTACACTAAATAACCAAAAGGAGAGAACTTGATAATGAGGATACTCCTGTCATGTCAATGATGCAATTCCTTAGACCCTCCTCTTTAACTAAGATCCAACATTCGGCTGAGAACCTTTGGAAACATCTCGTGACAATTTCACTATCATCATGGAAGAGTAACAATTTAATGTTAATATTTCCTTTTAGTGTCATCATGGAAGAGTAACAATTTAGTGTTACTATTTCCTTTTAGTGTCATCATGGAAGAGTAACAATTTAATGCTACTCTTTCCTTTCACTGTCGTCATGGAAGAATAACAATTTAATGCTACTCTTTCCTACACTACTCTCTTATGAGATTTCTTTTGCAACATCTGATGCGATTGCTCGTTATGATGTTAAACTAGCATTTTAGCATGAATATGCTATTTATAAAGATAAAACTTATCAATGAAAATATCATTATTAAATTTTATCAATACGTCAATTAACATATAATATATATCATAAACCTAAACTTAAACTCCAATTAAATTAAAACTTAAAAGTTATAGAATACATCAATATATTATCTTTTACTTATTTACAATTTCTAATTCTAATACTAATTATTATAGCAATTAAAAATATATCTATAATATATATTTTTTAAATTTTAAATCTAATTCATTATATTTCAAATTTATTAAATTTTTTTTAAAAACCTATCAAAATTTTGCAAGTTATATTTGTATATAAGTATCTTATTTATATTTCAGACTTTATAAAAAAAAAATATTTAAAAGTATCCACTTTAATATTTAGCTGAAAAAATTTATACCGATATAAATCCAACTACAAACTATACTCTATATATGACGGGGCACACCACCGGAACCCAACGCTCGTTCGGAGAAAAACCATGTCGAGCACAACCAACCAACCCAGGGCGTTGGGAGACAATCGGAAAGAAAGAAACATTGGAAACCAAAGATGAAGTCATTACCTACGGACTAGTTTCGAAGAGCGTTGTGTGTTAAAAAGGAGCTGTTGAAGTCACCTGCCTGACTCCACCAGAAAGTATTCCTGGGCACCTGATTCTTTTTTCCTTTCTTAAAGGTTTGCAGATATATAGTGTGAGTCTTGTATTCACATGGGAAAATTGTAAATTATTTTTAAATTATATTTTAAAATCCGATAAATATAAATTTAAATAAAATTTTATCATTTCACATGCATTTTAATTTTGAATTTACTAAAAAAATATTTTAAAGATATAATTTTTTTAAAAATAAAGCTGATTTAATTATTAATTTTATGTTTTGTATTTTATTTTTTTAATTATATTTTATTTTGACCTAATCAAAATATTTAACAAAATATTATAAGATATACTATATCAAATAATTGATAATGAATAAATATTTATTTCATGATATCTTTAAACTTGAATTGTTATTAAAAAGCAATTGATATTAGGGATATTTAATAATAATGAGAGACTTTAGATTATATTGAAATAATTTTCCAAATAAAATTATGGAGGATTTTAATCTTATTTTATAAAAAAACATTTTGGATGGACACTCCACCCATACCAGAGAAATGAATGATCACAAACTAGTGATTGAAAGCCAATAATCTAAAGTATTTAATAGTGCGAAGCTTGCCAATTGTCACTTAAAAAATAATATTAAATTAATAAAGTATTCATTAAGAGAAGAAAATCAAAATCAAGAATACATTTAAATAATTAAATAACTAAAGACATAAAAACAAAAAACAAAAAAAATTATAAGTAATTCAATAAAAAAAATTTAAAAAACAAAAGAGAGAATGGACCAAGAATAGACTAGAATTAATTAATGAAGAAATGAATTTAATAATTTATGTAATTTTATCTAGATATAAGAACATATAAATAAAAAAGAAAATGAATGAAAAATGAAATTCTGGATACAAGGATAATGAAATTCTTGCATAGTTTTATCAAAAAAATTATCTTAACATTTAATAATAATTAATATTAAATACATTTAATTGTATTATCATTAGTATTAACAACTAAATTTTTCTTAACCCATTACAATTGTGTGAATAGTAATAATATGTTGTTATTGGATCATCAAAACAAGAATGGCTATTTAATTGTTTGAAAAACCAGAAATCAAAGTATATAAATTCCTAACAGTTTAATCATGGGTTATTTTGATTTTTTTCATTAAATTTGGTGATTCAAATTTGAGTAAGATTGTAATGTTTCATAATTTAATTTTTAAATACACATATAAATCTAAGGCTTTGAAAAATTTTGTAGTATTTAAATTTGTGTAAACACAACAACTTAATTTAAAAAATAAAATAAAAAAATCATAAATTAAATCATGCAATAATAAGATTGATGTCCTTGATATCATATCAATAATATGACATTAATACAACTCACACCTCCATTAATATCTATGAGCATGGAGTACCTATGTTATATATAAATGTTAATAACATCTTGAAATTAACATATTATTTGGTAAGTTTTAATATATGATATATTTCATAATAAATCTTATAAGTCTTTTATATATGATATTTTTTAAACTTACTAAATTCCAATTCAACCATAATTTAAAAATTATACAACATCTTAATGTATCATTTAGTTATTTATAAATTTTAATATTAATTATTTTATGAATTTTAATATTAATTATTTTATGAATTGAAAATTTTAAAAGATTATATATTTTTAAAATATAATTTTTTTTTTTAATTTTAAAAATTTAAAAATAAAACCACTATAAAAATTTATTAAAATATTAAAAATAAGACATATTTTATTTTAATATTAATATTTTATTTATGTTTAATAAATTAATTAAAAATTTGTATTTTAAATATTATAACACTTTCGAATTAATTCTAAAACAAAGTTTAATTAAACTATATTAAAAAAAATTATAATTAAAAATACGAATTTAATTAATTTCATTTTAAATTTTAAAAAATTCACAAATTTTATTTTAATATTAATATTTTAGATAAATATCTTTAAAAAAATAATAATAATGTGATCAATCCCAAAAAACATTCACTTATTTTATCCCCACTTTAATATGTAGTAGATATTTATATATTAAAAATTATAAAATATAATATATAGAAAAATAATTACAAGCTTAAATTATATTTTAAAATTAAATTAATTTTAAAACAAAACATAATTAAATTATATTAAAAATTAATTTAAAAAAATAAATTAATTTCACTATATATTAAACTATAAAATAAATAAATAAATAATTATAATTTAATATTAACAACTCAACCAGCGGTAAACCTTCCACCACTAAAACAGCAACTGCTGCCGAACTGTTTGAGAAGCCAAAAACTGAAGTAAATAAAATCAATTACATCGGTGCCATGACATGAATGCTCTGACAATGATACGGCCCGCACTTCCGGTTCCCACTCATTAATGTCTATGGGTATGGAGTAGCTAACAACTCTCACTCACACCATTAATTACTCTTTAATATCTCTATTGTATGGCCTACTCCAAACCTAGTTCCGCCAATATTCCCATGGCGAGGCTGATTTCCTCGGCAAGCAATAACCAGCCTGCCATAGGGCATTTAATGCTCCTATGATGGCTGCTTTTCATATATATGACCATAGCGGATTTACTATGCCCATGGGAGACGTGACAACTCTCCCATAGCCATGTGTGAGAAATTTCCGGCGAACTCTATGACAATGAATGTGGTGAAACGAGTTAATTAAAGCACAATATTGAATGGCCCCTACGGCAGCCTCTATGTGAAATTTGAAATTTGAGCGCCAAACAAATCACTACATGAATGTGCATGGGAGATTGGCTTCCTGTTTGTGTTTATTAGCGCTGGGTATGATTTTTTTGCAATAATATAGCTAGTTTGTTGCTGAAAGTGAATGTCAATCCATAAGGACTTAGTTCCAGCCAATAATTATTTCAGTGCAATAAATAAAATAAAATCACCGAACATTCATTTTAATTCGGAAAAATCACATTATAGCCCATTCTCTGTGGATCAAAGTCACCCGAGTTTTAAACCCGTTTGCAAAATTTTATCAAGTTTTGCCCAACGTTCTAATTACTAACGTTTCTTAGAAAGAGAGAACATAAGCTTCTTTCAACTATGTAGTCCAAGATAGACAGGTTTTGCCGTGTTCTAATTAAGTAGTCGCTGCTATATAGTTTTAAAAAAATTGTTAAAAATAGGTAATCTGTATGTGTTGAGAATATATTTATATGTTATTGCAAGCTGATTTAATAATTAAGAATATACCTTTTTTCTACAAAATTATAAATTAGGATATATGTTTTTTATATGTTATTATTTAAATTTGTAAAAATTATAAATTTTATTAATTATAAATTAGGTAATTATCATAAATAGCATTATTATATAAATATTTTAAAATAAGTATGTCTATTTCTCTAATTATTGATAATTAAATTAAAAGTTTAGAAGTCTTATTTCAAAATTAAAAAATCTACAATAAAGTGATCTTGTTGTTTTGAAATTTAAAAAAGGTACATTATCTAAGGAAATAAAGCTTACACATTTCAAGATGGAAAAAAAAGAAGAAAAATATATTATATCAATATAATTTGTTAGCATGAAAAATATTCCATTAAAAAGAAAAGTAAGTTCAATTTTAAATACATAGTTGAAGTCTTCAACAACAAAAAGGAACGTTCTTTATATTTAAAATGCTAAGCCACACGCTACTAACATTTTTTCCAATGTAAAGTATCATTTTAATTTTTTTTTATCTTATTTCATTTTACTATTTTCAAGGTTTTTTTAATTGTTTTAAGTAGTGTGAAACCTTTTCTAACATTCTTGGGTTTTTGGTACCTATGAGGTGTCCATGAGTTGGTTTGTGTGGGGTGTAGTTTCCATCAAATATTATTGGGAGGGGTTGAGGATGAGAGCCAATTGAGGATATAAAAACTATCCCAAAGGTGATCCCAAATCAATTGTGCCTAAGCCTCAAATAATCCACATCTATCACAATCCTTATGACAACATACCATGATGAATGATTATTTGTTGGAGCTTTTTCATTTTCTCTTCTAGTTCTTTTTTATCTTTGAAGATGTTGTCAAAGGTGGTCTTATTCCACACCTTCAATTTTCCTTTGAGCATATTCATCTTTGCCTGGAACTGATACATTTTTGTGCCTTGGGGTGGAGTAAGGGAGGACAACCAATCTGAGATGAGTTCTTTGAACCCTAGATGTTTGAGCCAATAGTGTTCAAAGAGGAAGGGTTTAGGCGTGGGCGTACCTGGTCTGAGCCATTGTAGTTGGACCGACCAGTGGTCAGAGCCAGCAGCCGGAGTAATGGTAGCTACAAGATCTCCCCCCAAATGTATAAAGTCTTCCTTGATGAGAAAACGGTCCAATCTGGAGGCGATCTATTGGGTGCCTCCTCTTCTATTGTTCCAAGTAAAGATGCCATTGGAAATTTGTAGATCTATGAGGTGGTTGTCTTGGATGAAGTTCTTGAACCCAGTGTTGTCTGTATTCAGAAGCTACCTTCCAACTTTTTTTTCCTGTAGATTGGTTATCATATTGAAATCTCCTCCAAGCAACCATAGGGGTAGAGTTCGTTGGTTATTGAGATCGACAATGTTTTCCAGAAGCTAAGTTTTTTGTTGGAGATTCTGGGGGAAGTAGACATTCGTGAGCAATCCATGGATGGAAGTTCCAATCAAGTGAAAGTTGTCTTGAATGAAGTGTACGTTGGCTTGGAAATTCTTTAGGGTGATGATGTGGGGGTTCCAAATGATTTCCAATCCTCCTAAAGCTCCATTGACATCCACCGCTATTGTTTTGCAGCCTTTCCATATCCTTTTGAAGATTGTTTCCATAGTAGAGTTGGAGCATTTGGTTTTTTGCATGTAGAAAATTGCAGGGTGATCCTCAATTCTTCTTTCCTTGATGATCATGTGCTTTCTGGAAATATTGAGCCCTCTGATATTCCACGAGATGATCCTCATTGATGGGGGTTGGGGATAAAGGAGTAGAATTGGGTTAACTTGGAGAATCACCCAGATTCTACCATCTCTCTTCCCATTTTTACTGTTCTCTGCAGATATGTTTTTCTGCCTCGTTTGTGGGATTCTTTCAAAATGAATTTTGTATTCAGGAGTGTACCGCCTTGAATGCCCATGAAGGGGAGTGTTGTGCTCGAGTGAGGATTTCTTCTAGCTTTTGGATCTATTATTGGGGTATTGAGAGAAAGTTCGTCTTGAAATCCAGGCCCCCAAAGTCAATGCTCTCCAGCTCTTCCTCCATGGCTTCTGAGATTGGGTCCAGTGCCTTTCCTTTGCCTTTCGTTGTTGAGTTGTCCCCTGCATGAATAGGGGTTTGGGGTTTCAGAAAGGCTTCCAGTTGAATATTGTCTTGTTGTGTCTTTGATATCAGGGGTTGCTCCTGCGAGGATCGCCCTGTATCTTTGGGAAGTTCGTTCTCATTTTCACTTAGCTGAGCTAGGGCTTCAAAGTTGTTGCTTGTGGCTGAGGCTTTTTTTCTCTGGTTAGATTTGAATCTCTTGTTGTGCATTTTCTTGCTTGCTACTTTCATAAACCCGTCAATATATTGATCATTTGATTCATTGTTAGCTGTCACCTTTTGATTTAGGGGGCAGTCCCTGAATAGGTGCCCGTGTTGGTGACACCTCTAACATCTGAAGGGGACATGTTCATAATCTACAGTTTATATCCATTCATAATCATTATGCAATAGGCTTACCTTGCTAGGGAGCGACTCTGCAATGTTCATGTAGACGTAGATTCATGTGTATGCTGCATGTTGGTTGATCTTTGTTTCCTCCACAATTTTGATGAATTATCCTAGGGCATTGCCTATGTCCCGTTGAGTCAGCTCATCCCAGTATTCCTAGGAGAGGGTGTAGAGCTAGATCCAGACCAGAGCCCATGTGAGATCTTGCTTGTCTGAATTGAAGCGTTCTACCCAGTTACACAGGTATAAACTTGCTGAGTTAAAGAAGTATGGCCCTTCATCCATGATCTTATTTTTATCTTCAATGTAGTTTAAGATCACATTAAAGAAGCCTTTCCTGCATAGTTGAAGGTCGATATGACTCTTGGGATTCCATTTGGAGGCAATCCATCCTTGTAGGGCTTTTTCTGTGGGCCAAAAACCCATGAACTTGCCAATCAATGTGTGATCCTTCATGAATTGGATTCCTTCATTGATTCGATGTGTAGGGAGCTCAATTATGGTTCTCTTGGTAGCTTTGGTTATGCATGTGTATGAGGTGATGTTTGATGCTTCTCCTTCTGTTGTGGAGGTCGGTTTCGTTGTGGGAGTCGCTTCAGTTGTGTCATGAAGTGGGCCAGAGTTCTGCTGACTGTTGATGTCAGCCCCTGCAGCTGCTCTTGTGGGAGGCTGGCCTGAGGTAGGGGGAGCAGTTGTCCCCCCATTGGTTTTTGTCATAGGTGACCCTATAGGCTTTCCAGAAGCGTGGTCGTGTCCTCAAGGGTGAGGAGGGAGGTCTGCCAGGGGTAGCCTGCGCCGAAACCTCCAAACCCTAGTTCATGGCGGTCGACCTGGTTCAATCGGTAGTAATTAGCACATTGGCAAAATGATCCATAAGGATTTTAAATATGGACCACTTGGAGTAAGAAATTGAGTATCCTAGAAAGGTACTTATAAGAAATGGACATGTTAAATATAAATTTGATGAAATAATTTTGAATTAACTGTGGTAAGAAAATGTAATGAAGTACAAATAATGATGACCCTAAAATTATTCTTCCTTACATTCAAGGAATTCTTGATAAGATTTCTAAAGATATGGAGGAATTTTAAGGTACGAGTGTTATTCTCTCTACCAAAACTATTAAGAAATATGTTGGCCTTGGAAAAATAAGTGATTGATCCAAAACTTCATGAAGAGGCACATGTGATTCCATGTTGTTGAGGGAAAGTTTAGATTGAAGAGACACGCTACACACTAAAATATAGGTTAAAAGGACTTGCTATCAGTATGTTCTATGAAAGGATAGAAAACGTTAAGTGGCAAGAAAAGGGAATGAATAAAAAGTAATGATGACCTTAAAATCACTCTTCCTTAGGCTTTAGTGACAATATTTCCATAAATATAGAGGAAGAGGAACATAAGTTTCATTCTCTCCACCAAAATTGATAAGAAATATGTTGGCCTTGATAAAATACCCCATTGATCCAAAACCTCATAAAGGCGCACATGTGATTCAATGTTGTTGAGGGAATGTTTACATTGGAGAGACATGTCACACATTAAAAGCTAGGTTCAAAGAGCATGTTATTAGTATGTTCCAGAAAGGATTAAAAAATATATCCAAACACTATTAATTTGCATAACCTTTAACAATTACTTATATAAGTGATTTATATGGGAAAACATGAAAATATTATTGAAATAGTTTGTCTTTAAGGGAAGCCAATTTTAAGATGTCCCAAATGTTGGTTTTTCTAAAACCAACCAAAACACATAAAACTTTGACCTGCCCCTTCTATAACGACAAGTCCGCATGCAGATGGAATACCTACAGGATATGATGGATATGATGGATTGGCGGGTCACTTCGCAACTTTCTTGCATTTGTTTCACTTCTTTCAAAAATGTTTTTGCTTCATTCAAATTCAGCTAATTCAACTAATTAGAATAAATTAAATATCTTGCACAAACTGATAACTATTTCATTTCTTCCAAAAATGCTTTTGCTTCATCCAAATTCAGCTAAGTTGATGACCAATTAAAATAAATTAAATATCTTGCACAAATTGACAACGACATTACCGAAATAAATACCTTGCTTTGGGTCTTTGGAGACTTGAATGTTATTATTGAGCATATGAACAAAGGAACACATCTAAATCTTGGCTCTCTTACTCATTGGATGGATTGGATGGAGCGGATTAAATCTTTGAAACGATCATTTTCTACAATAACTTTCTGCCATGTATACAGGGAAAAAAACAATGAAGCAAACAGATTGTCAAAAAGAGGATTGAGTGGGAGATTCGGGGAAATGTACTATGAGCTTTACAATTCAAATGGTCATGGAGCAAAAGTAAGGTAAATTTCAGTTCAAATGGTCATGGAGCATAAGGTAAGGTAAATTTCAGTTAAGGTACAGGATGCTAGTTTTTGGTATGACTAGGAGGGAAAGAAAGCAAAAGAATGAGGATAATCGAGATTACTATTGTATTGGGAAATGCAAGAGGTAGCACTCTTTTTAGGGGTCATAAGAAGTGTCTCGAACAAAGAAATTACAAATTTACTTGAAATTTTCCTCAACTCAACATATTTTAGTTTCTATAGGGAAATCTACAAGTAAACAAAAGGTGTTGCAATAAGTTCTCCTCTTTCATTTCTTTTCATTAACCACTTTATGGATTACTATGAGAAAAATAAAACAAAATATTTCACTCAAAATCCTAAGTAGTGACTAATATATGTTAGATATAACCAAATGGAGATTGGAAAAATTCATGAATCATCTTAATAGCCAATCTCCACACATTAAGTTTATAGTGGAAAAGGAAGAGAACAAGAACTTTCCTTTCTTAGATGTGCTTATGACAAAGAATCAAGATGGACTCCTAACCCACCGTGTATACATAACTAAAATACATAGTGATATATATTTGCTTATGTGGCACCACTACTTGGTTCAAAATATGGTAGTAATTAACACATTAGCAAAATGAGCCATATGGATTTTTAATATGGACCACTTGGAGTAAGAAATAGATTGTCCTAGTAAGGTACTTATAAGAAATGGATATGTTAAATATAATTTTGATGAGATAATTTTGAAACAACTAAGTGGTATGAAAATGTAATGAAGTGCAAATAATGATGACAATAAAATTATTCTTCCTTACATTCAAGGAATTCCTGATAAGATTTCAAAAAATGTAGAGGAATTTGAACATGCGAGTGTTATTCTCTCTACCAAAACTATTAAGAAATATGTTGGCCTTGACAAAATAACTGATTGATTCACATGTGATTCCATGTGAATGAGGGAAAGTTTAGATTGAAGAGACACATCACACACTAAAATATAGGTTAAAAGGACTTGCTATTAAAATGTTTTATGAAAGGATAAAAAACATCAAGTGGCAAGAAATGGGAATGAATAAAAAATAATGACGATGTTAAAATTACTCTTCCTATATGTTATGTTGTCATGAGGATTGTGTTAGATGTGGATTATTTGAGGCTTAGGCACAATTGATTTTGGATCACCTTTGGGATAGTTTTTATATCCTCCCCACAAACCAACTCATGGACACCTCATAGGTACCAAAAACCCAAGAATGTTAGCAAAGGTTTCACACTACTAAAAACAATTAAGAAAACCATGAAAATAGAAAAATGCAATAAGATAAAAAAAATTAAAATGATACTTTACATTGGAAAGAATGTTGGTAGCATGTGGCTTAGCATTTTAAATATAAAGAATGTTCCTTTTGTTGTTGAAGACTTCAACTATGTATTTAAAAATAAACTTACTTTTCTTTTTAATTGAATATTTTTCATGCTAACAAATTATATTGATATAATATATTTTTCTTTTCTTTTTTTTCCATCTTGAAATGTGTAAGCTTTATTTCCTTAGATAATGTACTTATTTTAAATTTCAAAATAACAAAATGACTTTAATATAGATTTTTTAATTTTAGAATAAGACTTCCAAACTTTTAATTTAATTATCAATAATTAGGGAAACAAGCATACCTATTTTAGAATATTTATATAACAATGCTATTTATAATGATTACCTAATTTATAATTTTTAATGATTATTATAATTTATAATTAATAAAAATTATAATTGGTACAGATTTAAATAATAACATATAAAAATATATATTCTAATTTATAATTTTGTAGAAAAAATTGTATATTCTTATTTATTAAATCAACTTACAATAAACATATAAATGTATTCTTACCATATATACAGATTACCTGTTTTAGCAATTTTTTTAAAACTATATAGGAACGACTACTTAATTAGACACGGCAAAACCTGTGTATCTTGGACTACATAGTTGAAAGGAGCTTGTGTACTCTCTTTCTAAGAAACCTTTGTCGTTAGAACGTTGTGCAAAACCTGATAAAATTTTGCAAAATGGTTTAAAACTCCTGTGACTTTGATTCCTTTAAAACTTAGTAGAAAATGAATTAGAATGAATGTACGGTGATTTTATTTTATTTATTGCACTGAAATAATTTTTAGGAGTACCAAGTCCCGTGCACACCGAGTATGATCTCATTTTTATACTAAAATGACTCTTCGATGACAGAGAATAGGCTTTAATGAGATTTTTCCAAATTAGAATGAATGTATGGTGTTTTTATATTATTTATTGCCCTGAAATAATTATTTGGAGAACTAAGTCCCCGAGCACACCGCGTTTGAACTCATTTTCATTTTTATAGTAGAAACCACTAATGATATGAAAGAGAAAGGGCCAATATGTGATTTTTCCTAATTGCCAGTATTCTGAGATTTTCTGTGTTTTTTTATGGTTGGTTTTTTCTTTTGGAGAGTTGAACTCAGTAGTTTAATTTTTAATATTTCGTAATGGCTACTGAGGTGATACCAAGTAAGTTTAATTTATGTTTTATTAAAGTATTATTGTAAGTGGAAATAGTCATAAAAATATCACAGAAGTCAGTATCACTTTAATGGAGTATATATACAGTTCTAAGGAAAATAGAACAGAACAGAGGTTTCATTAAATTATGCTAGAAAGGGATATTACAGGACTGAACCCAGGTATAGTCCATGGCAAGTAATAAACAGCCTACTGCAGTGAGGCAGAAGGGATTTGAGGGATGCATTCCTCTCTTTGTCAAAACCCGGCATGCCTAGCTTTAGCAGGAGCTTGGAATCGACTTCAAAGGCATGAATATCCGTTAAGCCGCAGGGTACATGCGAAGAAACCAGGTGAGGCTGGTGCTGAATGCATTGGCACCCAGATCCAGTAAAACTAGTCGTTGTCTATGGTGGAGATCCATCTCCTTGGTAGGAAGAAACCACAGCAGGATGTGTGCTTTGTCCAAGTCCACATCATTTGAAAATGTGGAAAATCGGAGGGCGAAACCTCTGCCAAATTTGTTGCGAGCTTCTCAATGACATGAATTTTCACAAAAAAAGGCAACGAATTCGCCTATTCACTTCATCTGTCACCGTGATTCACAACATTTTAACCTTGCATTGAAACCAACAATTGATTAATGCTAGAGCAGCAACAAAGTAGCTATACTATTGCAAAAAATACAATATACATTTAAAAAAAAAAAAACCTGAAAGCGTAGTAGTCGTGGTCCAACAACACCCAGCGCTAAAGAGAAAAAGAAACAAACAGAAGCCAATCTCCCAGGCACATTCATGTAGTGATTTGTTTTGGCGCTCAAATTTCAAATTTCAAATAGAGCCCCACATGCCGTATTCATTGTCATAGAGTCCGCCAGAAATTTCTCACACATGGCTATGGGAGAGTTGTCACGTCTCCCATGGGCATAGTAAATCCGCTATGGTCATATATGTGAAAAGCAGTCACCATAGGAGCATTAAATGCCCTATGGCAGGCTGCTTATTGCTTGCCGATTTCCTCTGCCATAATCCCATGAATACGCCCAGGAAATGCCTGCCACAGGATGATCTACAATTTTAATTTGATGGTGGGCATTTCTTTGTCTGGACGTATTTGTGGGCTTATGGCAGAGGAAAGAAAGCTTGCCGATTTCCTCTGCCATAATCCCATGAATACGCCCAGGAAATGCTTGCCACCGGATGATCTACAATTTTAATTTGATGGTGGGCATTTCTTTGTCTGGACGTATTTGTGGGCTTATGGCAGAGGAAAGAAAGCTTGCCATCTCAGCATTAAGATTTAAACATAATTTTTATTTAAAATTAAATAAAATGAGAAATTAGATTTATTTTCTAGTACATCTGCCCATAAATACGCGGAGGCAGGAAATGCCCATAAAGAAAATGACAAGGTATGGCACGGCCTACCTTGAATCGAAGCGAAGGCCGATCTTGACGCAGTACCGCCGACTACGCCCCGCAATTACCGACATCCACATCAAATAATTGAGAAAAGATTCATCACGTAGCACGCTCCATCTCCTCTTCTGCTCCCACTGCAAACCTCCGTGGTGTACACTGTAAACGAGACTCAAACACAAACCAACAGAACCCTGATATAGAAAGAGGGGTTGAGTACTATAATGAGTATAAACAACATACAGCAAAGCAAGGCCTATAATCGAGGCACACTTGGATGCGGCAGAATAACAAATGGTTTAGTAAATGGGGTATTTGCTTGAGCATGTGTCCTACAAACAGTAAAGAGATAAAAACTTTTGTTATGGATAAATTCCATAAACATACTTGGAAGAAAGAGCTAGAGAGAAAGAAGAAGTACTACATAGAAGAGTTTAACCCCACACATAACCATCAACAAAAGGCGTACATAGGGGCTAATATTTCTTGGAGATCTAAAATTCTTATTGCTCAATTAAGGACTAATTCTCATCAACTCCATTGTGAAACAGGGCGCTGGAAAAGGCCAAAAGAAATGTGGGAAGAAAGAGTATGTATTTTTTGCTCCTCCGGAAAAGTGGAAACAAAAAAACATTTCATTCTAGAATGTGAGGCCTTCAAGGACACCAGAGAAAACTATGCAGGTATTCTGGCAGCTAATTCTTGGGATAATCTATTCAGAGAAGAGTTTGTCGATAAGCTGGGAGTGCTCATTGTAAAACTTCACAGGAAAAGGGCCGAATACAAGAGTCAGATAGAGAAGCAATCTGTCCCATAGGCTATTTTTAGCCTCGTGGACATTAAAAATTCTTTCTTTCTTTCTTTCTTTCATTTAAGCTGAAAACGATTTTAGAGAAACGCAAACTCACGTGGCTAAGGATCATTTCAATGTTTCAAAAAAGAAAATCATGGGGTCAAAATCCTCTTGCCAAAACTGCAGATAAGCAAGCGCTGACCAGTACAGAAAGATTTTCACCAAATAAAATTGACAGCGCGGACCAGTACAGAGAGATCTTTACCTTTATGGCGATCTCTATCTTCAATGAAATGTCAGAGAAACGCTAGGCCATAGGGCATTTCCCTGAAAAAGAAATTATAAAAACTGTTAAACCTTGCACAGTATGTATAATCTTTTTTTGTTGTAGATATTAGTAAACAAGGATAGCGTACCTGCTACTCCATTCCAGTGATTACAACGGCATAAGACTCTGAAATCATGGATCCATCTCCAACCCTCCACCTTCAACCCTAAATCCGGCAACAAAATAAAATTGGCTGTTCACCTTCTTCTCTATATCGGGCAGAAAAATAAAATTCGCTGAGCAGAAGGTGCAGACACACATCATACAAAAATGGAAAACTAAAAATAGATCAATCAGATACTAAAAGTGAAATAGAGAAAGACAAACTCAATAAATATAATGGAATGCAAAAAACAGTGTGCATGGCCATGCAATGGACCGAACAAAGAAAAAATAAAAGCTAATTAGCCAAGGCAATGCGAATACAGAAAAAGATGAGATGAAATTGATGCAATGGACCAAACAGAGAAGAAGAAAGAAGCCAAGCCAATGCGAATACAATACCGAAGAAGCTGGGGTGAAAGTTCGTAGTTCGAAATGTATATATAAGCTCTTCAAACGGTCACAAGCCTGTTTCAGATTCCAAATACTCATCACGTTTTCTTTATCTGCTTTTTATCTTTTTTAACTCAAAAATACACCCGCATTGCTTTTGTTGATGGGAAGGTTTCTGGAAACAAATTGGCTTTATACAAACTCTCAGGAATCCAATTAGTTTTAAATTATCATTTTTATGTTTCAAACCAATACCTGGGCCTACTTTTGTAAGATTCCAAAATTTTATTAATGAATTGTGTATCATGGAAATGGGCTTTCTGCAAGTTCCAAAACTGGAATGGATTTAATCCATATTTGACCATTACATTTATTTAAATAATTTTTTTACATTACTGTGAACAGGAATTTCCATATTTATATTACATGTATAATTATACCAATGTTTACTATATATCATAAGCAAGTTTATTCTTACACGATTTATATAAATATACATTAATTAAAAAATCAATAATAGCCGAGGAAATTCAAAACACTCTCATATTAAATCGATGGATCATGGTTGAGATTCTGATTTCCTTGTACTGATTAGCGTCTACGTTTTTCCAATCTATAATTAGAAAATATGGAAAACATTGTTTTATATATATATATATATATATATATATATATATATATATATATATAAACATTATTTTTAATATAAATAAGATAATTTATTAATATTTTTTTAATGGTAATTTGATTTATATAATGTTTTTTTTTTAATTATAATGAGATATTTTTTATTATAATATGATATATATTATATATATTAATTTTGATTTAATTATAAAATATATTTTTTATTTAATAAATTTATTTTTGGACTTTAAAATAAGTGGTTTTTTAAGTATATAAAAACTATATAAATATTATATATTGATTTTGGTTTTGATTATAATATGTACTTTTTATTTAAGAAATCTATTTTTTTAGTTGAAATTGGTGAATTTTTATTACAAAAAGATTGACAGTAAAGTATATACAAATTACACAATTAAAATAAAAGACTTTATAACAATACAATTAAAATATAGAAGCTCTTGAAATATGCTAAGTCCAATTCATGATGATAATTATAATGTTTATAAAGTAAGTCTAGTATCTTAAATGCTTTGAAGTAAATAATAAAAAAATGAAAATTACTAAAAATAAGAGCTTCATCGTGAGTGATTTGTCTCTCCTTCAAAGCCTTTGTTCACAATAGGATGCTTGACTAGATTGTTCACTATAACTTTGGGACATGCATTTCAATTGATTTTTCCAAGTGTTATGACTTAACATTAGGGGGTGATTTCTAATGCCACGTCATGCTTAATGACTAAGGTCCCAGTTATTCTCAATGTGGATTGGGATGCCATTCTATCTTCTTCAACATTGTTTCTTATCAAAACATGAAAAGAACTTAGTTGAGAAACAAAGGAAGAAAGGTGCTTAGCCCAGGTTAATGCTAAAACAAACCTGACCTAAATTAATTGGTTCCCTTGATTAGATGCCTAATGATTATTAATGTATCCATCTTCACTACCAAGTTTTGTATACCATGACTTTCAATGAATTTCAGACCCTAATATAGTCTATGGATTTCTACCAAGATGTTGAATGAAAAACCTAGACTCCAACAATATGTGGATATAGAGTTTCCTCTACATTATAAATAATACCCTCTTCCCTCTCCCCCCTCACTTATTTCCCTTAGATTATGTCTTGAAGCTCCTTCAAAAAAAATGGGGTAAGTAGTCTAGTTAGCTCTCCATGCTAGGAATTCTTCTTGATTCATGCAAAGGTACTAACTTCATCTCAAGGAGAATGATATCCCCTTGAAATATAAGAGAATGAGTGTGAAGATTAAATTATGCCAACCAAGTCTCTTTATCAAGTTCTAGCAATTATGGAGAGGAGAGATGGAATCCTTTAGAGGTAGTGTATTCTACTCATAGTGTATTAAATCTATTTCTATGAATTTAGGCTTGTAAGTCTACTCTTGTTGGAAGATAACCCATTTTCTTGCCAACTAGACTTTCTAATAGATATATTTTAGGAGAGTAGTCCACAACTGCTTCAAAAATGGTTTGTTGTTAAGGATCCCACACTACTTGAATCCTTATTTGCTCAATAAATACCTCTAAGAATTTGAACTACAAACAACTACAAAATTATTGCTTCATCACTTTCAATGCATGTTACTAGACTTGAGATGTGAAGTGACCACCTGTTGTTAGGCTGGAATGTACCGCCAATAGTTAAGGGGTCTCCCCAGTGTGAAGTCCCAATAGGACCTCACACCGTTTAAGATAGGAGCCCCATCCATTATGTAGGCCCAACTAGCATCATGTTGGTTTTGCTCCTGGACATCGAATGTGGGTATGTGAGAGTTAGAGAAAGAAAGAAATCCCCAAACAATGCACTAGTACATATGGTCAATTTTCCGACACTTTAATTCTGACAATTTTGACGTATTGTCGAAAAGTTCCTAACTTTTTCTCAAATTTTTTAATCCCGCCAAAAAGCATCAGAAAAGCGACGAAACTCTCCCAACGTTGGAATAGCAATGAAAATTCCAAATGTTGGACTTGCGACGAAACTCTACCAACGTCAGAATAGCGACAAAATTGCTCCACGTGTCGAGATAACGACGAAATGCCCCAAACGTTGGTCTTGCGACGAACTTCTCCAAACGTCAGAATAACGACGAATGTGCTCCAAACGTCAGAATAGCGACGAACGTGCTCCAAACATCGGAATAGCGACAAAACCATTTGAGGGTCAGGTCAGGTCATGTTAGGTCAAGTCAGGTCGGGTCATGTGAGGGCGCCTAAGGAAACGTGTTCGAGTGGGTCAGGTCGGGTCGAGCCATGTGAGGGAGCCCAAGGAAACGCGTTCGGGTGAGTCAGGTCGGGTCGGGTCGTGCCATGTGAGGGCACCCGAGGAAACGTGTTCGGGTGGGACGGGTCAGGTCAGGTCATGTGAGGGCGCCCAAGGAAACACGTTCAGGTGGGCCGAGTCAGTTCGAGTTATGTCGTCTGAGGGTGCCCAAGGAAACATGTTCGTGTGGGTCGGGTCGGGTTGGGTCGTGTGAGGGCACCTAAGGAAACGTGTTCGAATGGGTCAGGTCGAGTTGTGTCGTGTGAGGGCGCCCAAGGAAATGCATTCGGGCGGGTCGGGTCGGGTTAGGTCGAGTCGTGTGAGGGTGGTTGTATAAAAAATGCTAAGTTGTGACCACCCGTGTGCCTTGTGCATGTTTGTGCGATCTGTTTTTTGTTTTCTCCCTCGTGCCTTCATGCGGGCAGGTTGGGTCATGTTGTGTGAGGGTGCCACAAGAAACATGTTCAGGTCGGATCGTGTGAGGGAGACCGTATCAAAAATGTTAAGTTGTGACCGCCTGTGTGCCTTGTGCATGTTCGTGCAACCTGTTTGCCATTTTCTCCCTTGTGCCTTCAACATTCAGGAGGGTCAGGTCAGGTCGGGTCGTGTGATGGCGCCCAAGGAAACGCGTTTAGTTCGGGTCAGGTTGGATCATGCCATACTGTGAGGGCACCCAAGGAAATGCATTCGGGTCGGGTCGGGTTAGATCTTGTTGTACTGTGAGGGCGCCTAAGGAAACGTAGTATGAAAGAAAACACCTCCAACATTTCAAAACAAAGTATGAACAAAATGAACCATTACTTAGACTACATTATAAGCCAAGAAACCAAATTTATCAATGCAAGGATCTACAATCCCAGTTTTGTGCAGTCTTCTCCGTCTAACATTATAAGCATACTGGCCATTTACAAATGGAGTATGTTGACACAAATTGAAGATTCCTTGATGTGAGTTTATGATATGGAAATTTAGTACAACAAAAATGGGAATATGACAGACTCAAGCTCAGCTCTATAATGACATATTTTAATTTATTTCTTGATCTATTGATGGCATTTTTTCATGGTGCATCAATTGTTTTTTTTTCCTTTTAAATAAAATTTTCCTAATTGGTATCTTGAGGACTCCTCTCGAGCTACTCTACAGGTTGGTGGGTAGCAGGCTCCAGGATTATTATTATATCTGATTTTTAAATGATAAGCACTCTTTTGTGGGCTACCTTCTTATGAGAACCTCGTAGCCCTCTCACTTTGTCGAAACCCAAATTTTCATGAGTGAACTATATCTAAGCCTCCCTATTGTTCTAAGGCTCCATTTCATAGTCATACTTATTTTTCCCTCTATCCCCAAATATTCCTTTTGAGAGTTTTCCACTATTAGTCTTAATTTTTAATCAATAGATTTTTTCCTTCCACTTTGTGTTTAGTTCCCTCCACCTTTCAAGATGAACTACTTGCTACAAATACAACTTTGGAATCCTATATCCAATGGGGTTTGTCTATTAGGAAAGGTATTTTAGAAAATTCTTCCAAACCATTAAGGTTTTTAATGACTTTAGATTTTTCCATGGAGCTTGAATCCTTAGCCACAATTCCAAACCCCTAACCCGTTTAACCCCCTAAACCATTTAACCCCCTCAACCCCTAAACCCCTAACCCATTTAACCCCCTAAACCCTAAACCTCTAAACCCTTAACCCTTAACCCCTTAAATCCTAATTCCCCACCCCTAACCCATTTAACCCCCTAAACACCTAAAACCCTAACCCATTTAACCCCCTAAATCCTAACCTCATTAACCCCTAAACCCTAACCCCTATAAGTTTCCTCCATCATCAATGTCTATAAAGTGCACGATCCCAGTCCAACGTGTTCATCTTATTACTCTATCACTGACACATCTGCAATGAAGCGAAAAAAGTCCCTTCTCAAGGTAAATACTCCATAACACTTGTAATATGAAAATATCCATGAGGATACAAATATTGTTATATAAAAGGTATGAAGAATGAGATATGAGATGATTGATAATTACAAATGAGGCCTGCTTATATACCTAGGTAGGTGCCTCTTCACGAAAGGTCATGTCTCATCAGACATGCCCTTTCAACCTAATTAATAATTAACTAATTAATCATTATTTATATTATTTTATTCATTACATTACATTCCTCCTAAAAAAGCTTTGTCCTCAAAGGTTGTTGATGAAAGGCCTTGATTTCTTTTTCTACTACGCATGTCTTCTCTTCTCAGGGTAGTCATGCTTGTTGAAGCAAGTTGATATGATCTTCTAAGTGACAAAAAAATTGTCGCACTGTGAGTGGATTGGACCATCCTAAATCAATCTTTTGTGGAATCTTATGATGACTAGCAACTTGTGAGAACTTGTTATCACATGAGTGGATTACACCGACATTAGTATTCTTCGAAATATGAGTTTGTAACTCTGCTCTGAATACGTAGCTTGATATAGTTGTCTACTTCCATGATTCGGGTGTCGATAGGGAATCCTGGTGATTTGAGTTTCCCTTATCTTGTTTGTGTCGTTTTCTAGATTTGTGTTACTGACTGGATCATTATTTGATGTCTTTTCATCAACTTGAATTTTTACATTTGAAGGTTTCGATGCTTCATTTTCAATAAGTTGTTGCACTTTGTTATCTAACGACTTTTTGTCTTTCTTCAGCTTCTTAATTTACATTAGTAATTTGTCGTTGTCGTCCTTGAGGCGAAAAACTTCTTCATTCTTGTTAGTTGTGATTTTGTCAATTTCCTTTTGCATATTTTGGATCGCCTTTTTACCTTCTTGAAGAATTACTTTTGAAATTTCTTGTATGCCTTCAAGAGTCACATAATTTGGCTTCAAGTTAACATCATGTAGCGTTATTTTCTTCTTTTTGTAGGAGAATGTCAAAAATTCCTTTTGGTATTTAGGATAACTGAACCTTAGGTTTCCATCCACGATGAGCCTAACACAATGTCACTATTGTCAAAAAGGAAGATTTTCATGGTAAATTGAGAGATAAAAGTATAATCCCCAATATTAAGTTGTAGACTTTTTATGTCGTATTTTTTTTTGTCAAGAAAGTCTAATTTTTCGATTATATTTGACTCGGGAATCACCAGCTAGTTTACAATTGTAGGGTTTATGTAATTTTTATCTTCAGCGGGCGATATAGCAATAGTGACATATTTTCTTGCAAGAGTTCCTTTAATTTTAAATAGCACTTTAGCATCGATGGGTAGGGTTTCTAATTCTAAAAATCGTCTTGACTTCATTTCTGTATTAGATTTCATTCTGCTTGTTGAGATAAATGTTCTCCAAATTCACTCTTTTTAACTTATAAACTTCCTTGTTTATAAATTTTTTTTATTTTTTTATTTTTTTTGAAAATTTAAATAATAACTATTCCTTTAATATATATGTATATATAATTTTTATTGTACTTCAAACCTTTTTTATTTAATTTATGAAAATTTACAACCCTAGTGAAACGTGGCTATTCACATATATTCACCAATAAAATATTTGTCCACTTATGTGTATTTGACTTGGTTAATTTTCTCCATGTAAAAGTAAACTTACTATTCACACATATTTTTTATTCCTTTTGTTCTTATTTTACCTTGAAAATACCAATGTGTATTTGACTCGGTTAATTTTCTCCATGTAAAAGTAAACTTACTATTCACACATATTTTTTATTCATTTTGTTCTTATTTTACCTTGAAAATACCATGGGCTTCTAAAACCACGAGCTTGTAAACCACTTAAAGAAGAATCAAAATAACCTTGTCTACTCTTCCTTCTCTTTCGTATAGTTTTTTTATCATGCACTTTTTATTAATAATGTAGAACCATTTTTATTTTATTTTTCTTTTGGAACTATTTTCTTTTAAATCTTTTTTTTCCTTTTAATTTATTTCCACTTTTTTTATTTAACTTTCCTTATCTCTTTTATTTTTTTATTAATATATATATTTTATATATATATTTCTTCTTCTTTTTTAACTTTCCTTCTCTCTTTTTTTTAATCAAGGGCCTCTGATGAACTCAGTAGCAGCGGAGAAACTCCAAAGGTTTAGCGAAATGCTTCAACGAAAACAATGTTGATGAATTTGATGGTCAAGGACTTGGATCAAAGAGCATGGCTCTGTGCAGCGTGAGTAGCCAGAAGATGAACTACTCTGATACCAAATGAAGCGAACAAAGTTCCTTCTCAAGTTAAATACTCCAGAACACTTGGAATATGAAAATATCCATGAGGATACAAATATTATTATATAAAAGGTATGAAGAATGAGATATGAGATGATTGATAATTACAAATGAGGCCTGCTTATATACCTAGGTAGATGCCTCTTTATGAAAGGTCATGTCTCATTAGACATGCCCTTTCAACCTAATTACTAATTAACTAATTAATCATTATTTATATTATTTTATTCATTACATGCAACATCCTCTTCTTCACATGTCTCGTCTTCTTCTTCTTCATCGCAATCTGCAGCTCCATCCTGCTCCATTGCCCAACCAAGTCGAAGAAGCTCTACTTCAACATTCTCCTTCAAGACTTCAAGTTCAACATGAATTTGTGGGTGCTCTTATTTCATACGCCTCAACCTATACAAGGTATGAAAAATCCTCCCTTCACATTCTTCCCAACTTGCCATGTCTTGTTATGCAGCTTCGACCTTGACTAATGGCTTGCCCCTGCTAATGTTTCACTCAGACCAACAAATATAATGTCCAAGCTTCGATACCAAATGCAGCGTGTCATTGTATTCGAGTCAGATCGAGTTGGGTCGAGTCGTGTGAGAGCGCCCAAGGAAACGGATTCGGGCGGGTCAGGTCGGGTCGTGCCATGTGAGGGCGCCCAAGGAAACGAGTTCGGGTTGGGTTTAGTTGTGTGAGGGAGGTCGTATCAAAAATTCCAAGTTGTGTCTATCTGTGTGCCTTGTGGCGCACGTTCGTGTGACCCATTTGCCTTTTGCTCCCTTGTGCCTTCGTTCGGGTGGGTCGGGTAGGGTCATGTGAGGGTGCCCAAGGAAAAGCATTCGGGTCGGGTCAGGTCATGTGAGTGCACCCAAGGAAATGCATTCAGGGTGAGTCGGGTTGGGTCGATTTGTGTGAGGGCGCCCAAGGAAACACATTTAGGTCGGGTCGGGTCGTTTCGTGTGAGGGCGCCCAAGGAAACACGTTGGGGTCAGGTCGTGTGAGGGAGGTCGTATAAAAAATGCTAAGTTGTGACTGTCTTTGTGTCTTATGAACACTCATGTGACCCATTTGTCGTTTTCTCCCTTGTGCCTTCATTCAGGAGGGTCGAGTCGGGTCGTATGAAGGCGGTCGTATAAAAAATGCTAAGTTGTGACAGCCCATGTGCCTTATGCATGTTCGTGCAACCCATTTGTTGTTATCTTCCTTGTGCCTTCGTTTGGGTGGGTCGGATCGTGCCGTGTGAGGGTGCCCAAGGAAACACATTTGGGTTAGGTCGGGTTGGGTTGGGTCGTGTGAGGGTGGCCATATAAAAAATGCTAAGTTTTGGTCGCCTGTGTGCCTTGTGCATGTTCGTGTGACCCATTTTCCATTTGGCGCTCCTTTGTGCCTTCGTTCGAGTGGGTCAGGTCGTGCTGTGTGAGGGCGCCCAAGGAAATGCATTCGGGTCGGGTCGAGTCAGGTCGTGTGAGGGAGGTCGTATAAAAAATGCTAATTTGTGACCGCTTGTGTTCCTTAATGTGCACGCTCGTGCGATCCATTTGTTGTTTGCTCCCTTGTGCCTTAGTTCATGCGAGTCGGGTCATGCCGTGTGAGGGCACCGGAGAAAACGCGTTCGGATCAGGTTCAAATCGGATTAGGTTAGGTTCGAATCAGGTCAAGTCGTATGTGTGGAAAATTGAAAGTTTTACATATTAAATAATTTATATACACCTTAATATCTTATTTTATTTATATTCAAATTTTAATATAATATTTTATATAATTTTTTTTTTTAAATATTATTATTTACATTTTATTTTTTATTTTTATTTTTAATTTCAATTCTAGCCTCAAGAAAATTTCACCCTTCATCGAGCCTCTCCATTCCCGCCACAAAAAATACACCCTTCGAATCACTAGGTTATATTTTAAAAAATATAACTCGTTCAAATTAATTCTAAAACAAATTTAATTAAATTAAATAAAAAAATTTATAATTAAAAAATATAAATTTAATTAATTTCATTTTAAATTTTAATTTTAAAAAATTAATAAAATTAAAAATAACATAATTTTGAAAATAATAAAAAAATCAGAAATTCTATTTTAATATTAATATTTCATTTTTATTTAAAATTTTAAATAAAAAAATTTTATTAAAAAAAACACCTACTCTCCATTAATATTAATATTTTATTTATGTTTGAAATTTAAAAAAAAAAAATTCTATTAAAAAAACACTTACTCTCCACTCGTCTTCCTCAGACGTAAGGAAACAGGTTAACAATCCAAGACCTAGAGGAATCTGGTAGGAGTGAAAGCCTGCCCCCTTACAGACCACTAGCGGGTTATTCCAGGTGGCGTGGTTTTCCTTGAATAACGGTGATGAGTCAGTCTGAATTCGCAGATAGCACCCAGAAATGATTGTCCTCAATGCTAGTTTGACAACTGAATTATAATAGATTTTCCCACAGTGTAAAAAAATATATATATTAGATATCTATATACTAAAAGTTATAAAATATGATCTATAGAAAAATAATTACAAATTATGCTTAAATTATATTTTGAATTAAATTAATTTTAAAACAAAATATAACTAAATTATATAAAACACAATTATATTAAAAAATAATTTAAATTTTAATAATTACAAATTATGCTTAAATTATATTTTAAAATTAAATTAATTTTAAAACAAAATATAATTAAATTATATAAAAATAATTATATTAAAAATAAAAAAATCATTATACATTAAAACTTTAAAATAAATAACAAAGGATCGTGAATGTATTTAATTTCATTATAATTATGATTTAATATTAACAACTCAACATAAGGTAAACCTTCGACCACTAAAACAGCGACGACGGCCGAACTGTTTGAGAAACCAAAAACTGAGGTAAATAAAATCAATTATATCGGTGCCATGACATGAATGGTATGGTCTGACAATGATACGACCCGTGCTTCTAGTACCCACTCATTAATGTCTATGGGTATGGAGTAGCCACCCCTTCTCACTCACACGTCCATTAACTACTCATCAATATGTCTATGGCATGGACTACTCCAAACCTAGTTCCGCTAATATTCCCATTCGAGTTATACGGATAAAGATCGACACATAATTTGTATTTAAAAAATAAATAAATTGAGACATCATTTTAGTTTTGGCAAAACCTTTAAAATATAAAGCATCATTCTCTTTTCACTCTAAATTTCCAGCTATACCCATAAAGATCAAGAGATCATATTTTTTTTTTTTGGAAAAACATTTAAAAAATAAAATGACAAGTTAGGTTTCTGCCTACCCTGCAAATATCTAGAAACAAAATGACAAGGCATGGCTCAGCGTACCTTGCATCGAAGCGAAGGCCGATCTTGATGCAGTACTGCCAAGTACGACCCATAATCACCGACATCCACATCAGATAATTGAGAAAAGATTCATCACGCTCCATCTCCTCTTCTGCTCCCACTGCAAACCACCGTGGAGTACACTGTAAACCGCACTCAAACACAAACCAACCGAACCCTGATATAGAAAGAGGGGTTTAGTATTATAATGAGTTTAAACGACATACAACAATGCAATGCCTATAATCAAGCCACACATTTAAGTTGAAAACGATTTTAGAGAAACACAAATTCACGTCGCTAGGGATCATTTCAATGTTTCAAAAAAGAAAATCATGGGGTCAAAATCCTCTTGCCAAAACAGCAGATAAGAAAGCACGGACGAGTACAGAAAGATTTTCGCCAAATAAAATTGACAGCACGGGCCAGTACATAGAGATGTTTACCTTCATGGCGATCTCTATCTTCAATGAAATGTCAAAGAAACGCATTTCTGTGAAACAAAAATTATAAAAACTGTTAAACCTCACATAGTATGTATAACCTACTTTAAATCAACTTCATTATTGAGTTTGTGGGGGCTCACAAGAATCATATTATGATGGGTTTTACATATTTTGGTTTTAGACTCAAACCATGTTTATACAAGATTAGAGATTGGACTGAGTTGATTGATAAATTTAAGAAAAAGATGTTGAAGTGGACAAACAAGTGGTTATCACGTGGTGTCAGATACATTATGGTACAAGCAGTTTTATCCCAATTTGTGGTCTATTGTACTCACTTGTATTATCTCCCAGTGTGCACAGTGTTAGGATATTCCGACACATAGGAAAGAGTTAAAAATAACTTAGTCTAGTGTAGAGTTAGGTAAAGTGTGTTTCTTTACTATGTACATTTGTAACTTATAATCCGATGGTCACGATTTGTAGTGATCCAATGATTCACTCTCTCCTCGATATTAACGACACTTGATCCGTGGCTTAACACCCGATTGGTCAATGATCTCTATTTAAAGAGCATGGAGGGTCATTTGTCTAGTAACCATTTTTGAGAGAAACATATGTAACTTTTCTTTTATATTAATAAATTGCCCGAAGTGGCCGCATTGGCTCAGGCCATGGACTATTTCCCTCTTTGAGGGTTTTAACCACGTGATAATACCTATGTACCAATTTTTGATCTGTTTGTGAGCGGTGACCTTTGGTTTTTTATCTACGGAACTTACTCTGTAAATTCATGCATGGTGTCAGAGCTATTTGAGGGCCACATCCATTGTTGATTCAAATCTGATGCCAGTTTGACTTCATGCGATTGTCGTTTTCTAGATCTATTATTTCTGAACATTTTCGAGCATGGAGAACTGCTCTATTGTGTCCGAAGCATCTATTACAGTGAGGAACACCTTTCCTTTCATGCGAAAAGGTTTATGGTTGCCTAAGTTATGTCAGTTTAGATCTGGAGGTATAAAGTATCTATTTTGCAGTTATATTTGTTAATAGTTCTGCTTATTTCGGTTCCCTCTTTTTATTTCGGTTTTAGGTTTTATTTATTTGTTGGATCTATACCCTCTTCTCTGTGTATGCTCTTTGCTCTGCACTGTGTGCGATCTCGACAAATTGGAAACAGGAAGAAGGGATTTTCTTTTTGCTATGTATGCTCTTTTCCCGCGTCTTTGTGCGATCTCGGCAAATCAAGAATAGTGAAAAAATTGATAGTTTCCAGTAAGGGTAACCGAAAATCTAACATTTTGTCATAAGTCTTGCATTTCATTTTTTTTTTCTCAGATTTTTGTGTTTTTTGTGCAAGAAAAAGCACGCACACCGAGGACTAAAAAAAAAAAAACCCTTCCTCCTTTCAAACAATTACAGAATCATTTTACTATCTCACTTCGTGAGAAGTTAGTTTATGAGAATATAGGTAAAGCTTTGGTTCAAGTCTCTTTCTCAAGCTTATTTTGTAAACAGTTTTTTGTTAAAGGGGCGAGATTTTTTTTAAAAGTTGAACTTCATCATCAAATTTCAAACCATTCCCATAACTATTCAGCATCTACAACTCAGTTTTTTCAAAAACGCACAACTTCTTCATCTAGAAGCCATTTTTCAAGTCGTTTTTTTTTTAATCAGCCTAATTTTTCGAGATCGTTCCATTGGAGCAGTTAGTTTCAGTTTTTAAAAAAATAGAAAGTGCATGCCCGATTATTCTTAATAGCACCAATTATTTCCAATGGCTACCTCACATGTTAGATATACTTAGAAGTAAAGGGCTTCATAGAATAGCCACATGACAAGAAATTAAACCTTTCGATGATGATAAAGTCGCTAAATAGGAAAATAAACAAGATCAACAATGAGGGTTGATAGGAATGTCCATTGCTCAAGATCTTCGATTTCATATCCTTGACATTGACACCCCTCATGAAGCCCTAAAAAAGCTAAATACTGTCTTTGGAATTCAAAATCAAATCAGGGCCCACCAACTTGAAAATGAGTTGCTTACTTTGAACCCCAATAATTTCTCCTCTATTGAAGACTTTTTGTCCAAATTCAAGACCCTTAGACTTATTTTAGAAGGTTGTAAGGTCAAAAGAGAAGATGGTAGCCTCATCTATTGCATTCTTGCTAAGCTTGGCCCTGTATACTTTGCATTTGTTTCCACCTTCCATTCCACTAGAGAAGCCATCATTTCTTCAGAAACCACCTACAATAACCTCTCTTTTGATGCATTTTGGGATTCTTTGATAAGAGAACAAGAAAAACTCTTGCACCTTGGTCTTATCACTTGTGAAAACGCTTCTAAGAAAGCCTTAGAAGCCTAACAACAATCATATCAAAAGAATCCCAAGAAGCAATATCCTAAAAAGTATGGTCCGAAACCAAATAGGTCCTAAGCAATTTCAGCCGCAAACTGGAAAAAGCAACTCACCAAAATGATAAGGAAAAAAAAAGAAAAGAGAAGAAGACAGGTAGACATTGCAACTTTTGTAATCATGATGGACATATAAAGTCCAAATGTTTTAAGAAGATAGAAGCCTTAGAAGTAGCAATGAAGAAGCACAACATTAATTTGGAGCACTCTTCACTTTCATCTTCAGGAATGGCACTTTCTTCTTGTGGTTGTCAAGCATCAAGATCGGGTTATGTATTAAATATATCTTCTTCTTCTCATTCTCATGAGTGGCTCATTGATTTTGGAGCTTCTTACCACATGGCCAAAAACAAAGCCATGTTTTCTTTTTTAAATTATTGTAACACCAAACATATTTATGTTAGTGATGATAGATCTCTTAGTGTTGTAGGATCTGGAACCATTCATCTAGATAATGGTCAGTTTAATGATGTACTATGTGTTCCTACTTTGTCATGCAACCTTCTCTCTATTTATCAGATAACTCATTCTGGTGAAGGGAAAATAGTATAATTCTCACCTCATGATGTTTATATTCAAGGACCTCAAATATCCTAGACATATTTTAGCTACTGGCATTGCTGATGATTCCACAAGGTTGTATAAGTTTGACAACTTTGGGTCATCATGTCTTCTCTCTATTTTTGTTGCTCATAATGATGAAGTGAGCAAACTTTGGCATGAGCAATTTGGTCACTTAAACTATCGCTCTCTTCAAAATCTATGTAAAGAAAATATGGTGACAAGTCTTCCTATGTATCTTGTCGAGATGGTGTTTGCTCCGGATGTGTACTTGGAAAAAATAATCAGGATAGTTTTAACAAACGTGCCTCTTGGCACGCTTCAGCCCCTTTGTAGCTTGTGCACAATGATTTATGTGGTTCACTTCCTGTTGTCTCTTTCTATGGTTGCATGTACTTCTTAACTTTCATTGATGATTTTTCTAGACGCACTTGGGTATACTTCTTAAAACTCAAGAGTGAAGTTCTTAACATGTTCTTGGCCTTTAAGGCCTTTTTTGAGAAACAATCTGGACATCAAATACTCAAATTAAGATCAGACAATGGAGAAGAATATGTTAACAACAAATTTATCAACTTCTGCATTGAGCATGGAATTAAATTGCAACATATTGTTCCATATACTGCACAACAAAATGGTGTAGCTGAAAGGAAGAGTCGCACCTTAAAAGAAATGGCTAATTGTATGCTTCAATCTAAATGACTTAGTCTTACTTTTTGGGCAGAAGAAATTAATTGTGCAAATTACACAGTAAATCGCACTCCTACTAAGGTTTTAAAGAATATAACTCCAGAAAAATCTTGGAGCTCAATAAAACGAGATGTAAGTCACTTTTGTGTTTTTGGAAGTGATGCTTGGGCCCATATTCCAGATGCGAAACATAAAGCCTTAGAACCTAAGAGTGAAAAATGCATTTTTGTTGGATATTCTGAAGATGTCAAAGGATATATACTTTTTCAACAAAAATCCAAAAATATAATCATTAGAAGAGATGTAAAATTTGATGAAAAAATATCGGCATGCGAGCCTAGTTTTGCGGGTGTGCCACCTTTGGCCTGCGAGCCTAATTCAGCATATATGTGCCACCTCTCTCCTCCTCTTCTATTTTTAATAGAATTCCTTCTAGTTCAAATGATGACTACGATGATGAAAATCCTCCTCCACCTCTTGGAACTATTCCTTTCACTGGACACAACTTCCAAGATGGGTCCGCTCTACTCGTGATGCAACAGATTCTCTTGCAGGTGACCCTGCCGATTGACAACGTACATGTTCTCAATTCGAAAGAGCCTCTTCCTTATTGGGTCAAGTTCCAGAAAATCTTGATCCAGAAACCTTTAAAGAAGTCTCCGGTCATCCAAATTGGGATGAAGCTATGAATGAAGAATATAGCTCCTTATTGGCGAATGATACTTGAGATCTTGTTCCTCTTCCAAAAGGAAGAAAACTTGTCAGATGCAGATGGGTTTACAAAACCAAGTTTGGACCAGATGGAAAAGTGGATAGGCATAAAGCTCGTCTTGTCGCTAAAGGATTTTCACAAGTTGAAGGCATTGACTATACTGAAACCTTCTCCTCTGTTGAAAAAATGAATTATATCCGCCTTATTCTTTCCCTTGCTGCCTCCTTTAAATAGGAAGTCCATCAAATGGATATTAAATCCACCTTCTTACATGGAGATTTGCATGAATAAATGTACATGGAACAACCCCTGGCTTTATCCAAAACGATTCCAGCCTTGTTTGTCGCCTTAGGAAGTCTCTCTATGGTCTCAAACAAGCTCCTCGGGCTTGGTATGCCAAAATGGATAGATTTATATTAGATGATGGCTTTTCTAGGTGTCATTCTGACAACATTATTTACACCAAGAAAGTGTGTAAGTCCTTCACCATCCTTGTTCTTTATGTTGATGATCTTATCCTTACTGGTAGTGATCCCAACCATATAAACCAAGTGAAGTCTATCCTCAAAAATAAGTTTGAAATGACAAACTTAGGGCACTTGCATTATTTCCTTGGTCTTCAAGTCTTGCAATTTGAAGAAGGTATTACCCTCTCTCAGTCCAAGTATGCCTGTGATCTTCTACACCACTTTCACATGGAATACTGTAAGCCAACCCCTTCTCCCTTTCAGTTTGGATTCAAGCTTTCAGTCACTTGTACTACCCTTGAAGTTGATGCTACCTTATATCGTCAACTTGTTGGTAAACTTTTGTATCTAACCCATACCCATCTCGACCTTTCCTTTGTCGATGGTCTTGTCGCTCGGTTTATGCACCAACCTCATGAAAGTAACTGGAAAGCAGCTAAAAGAATACTTCGATATATTCAAGGTACTTTTCAGTTCATGATTCATTACAGTGCAGGAGCATCTCCATTGTTGATTGGTTTCACTGATTCTGATTGGGCTGGTGACCCTGATGATCGAAAGTCTACTGCAAGATATGTATTCACTCTTGGTTCAGGACCTATTACATGGTCTTGTAAGAAACAAAGTGCCATCTCGCTTTCTTCAACAAAAGTAGAGTATCATGGTGCAGTTGGAGTCAGCAAGGAAGCCTGTGGCTTCATCAGATACTGTCTAAATTTGGTCTTCATCAGCAACATCCAACTACACTTTGGTGTGATAATCAAAATTCCATTCAGCTATGTAAAGATCCAGTTCAACATCAGCTTATGAAACACATTGAGCTCCACATACACTTCATCAGAAATCTCATTCATGATCGTGTTCTTGAAGTGCAGTATTGTCCAACCAATGATCAAGTAGCCGATATCTTTATAAAGGCTCTCATAGAAGCAAATTTTACCAAACTTCGATCCATGCTTGGAGTTTAGGAAAGTTATCATTAAGGGGGGATAGGCTCTAATGCCTCCTTCCTTCTCCTATCATGTCACCTTCGTAAATCCTTCTATCCTATCTCAATTTGTTCTTAAGGGGGGATGTTAGGATATTTCGACACATAGGAAATAGGCTCCTTTTGCGTCACCTTTGTAAATCCTTAAATCCTATCCCGAGTTGTCCTTAAGGGGGGATGTTAGGATATTCCGACACATAGGAAATATTTAAGAATAACTTAGTCTAGTGTAGTGTTAGGTAAAGTGTGTTTATTTACTATGTACATTTGTAACTTATAATCTAATGGTCATGATTTGTAGTGATCTGACGGTTCACTCTCTCCTCGGTATTAACAACACTTGATCTATGGCTTAACACCTGATTGGTCCATGATATCTATTCAAAGAGCATGGAGAGTCATTTGTCCGATAACCATTTATGAGAGAAACATATGTAACTTTTCTTTTATATTAATAAATTGCCTAAAGTGGCCACATTGGCTCAGGTCGTGCACTGTTTCCCTCTTCAAGGGTTTTAACCATGTGATAATCCCTGTGTACTGATTTGTGAGTGGTGACCTTTGCTTTTTGATCTACGAAACTTACCCTATAAATTCCTGCACACAGTGGACAAAATCAACGTGATCGTTGCAAATTTCCTATGGGTGGGAGCCACGGATCACAGGAAAATACATCTTTGCAAACTGGCACACATCTCCATTCCAAAAATATTTGGGGGTTGGGGTCTTTTGAACCTGAGATTTTTTACAAATGCGCTGCTGGTAAAATCATTGTGGAGGGCTTTGAAGGGAGAAGGGGTCTGGGCTAAAATTATATTCCACAAATACGTTGACGGAGATCCTATTCATTCTTTGTATCTGGGATGCTCGTGGACAGTTAAAAATGTGTCTTTGATCTAGCGCAGCTTCACAAAAGTGATGCATATTCTGGGACAAAGGTTGGTTTGGAAATTTGGGAACGAACAGAAAATTTTGCTTGCCGTCGATAGATTCTTGGGTCTGGAGGGAACTCTTTGCATTGATCCATGCCTACTGCACCGACTCAATCACAGAGGTATGTTCTTTCTTTCCCAACTCATATCATGTTGGAATTTAGGGGCTCCCATTTGGAAAACAACAGAGATGTTAAGTTTGCACGGAAGAGAGGCAAGCATGTGGGAAAGTCTTAAAAATTGTTTACAGTCCGTGGGATTATTTTTCAGAGGAGAAGGCGATGTATTGGTTTAGGGTGGGAAGAACCATGAAGGTGGTTTACTTGTCAAGGATATTTATGAGCACCAAATTAAAGAGCTGATACCCAATGCATCACTGTCTCCTTTTTATGTAGCTTGGAAATTGAATATCCCCGCTAAGATCTTGTTGTTTGGGTGGTTTCTTTGGAAGAACAAAGTTCTTACATTGGAGGTTCTTAGGAAGTGAACAATGTTACCGATGAAACAGGTAACCTCATTGTTACCTACTTTTTGAAGTATCAAGAAAAACACCTAATTTTGAAAAAGTGGCGATGCAGAATCAAGAAAAAAAATTTTGAGCACGTTTTTGGCACTTTAAGTTTTTTTCATTTTGTTTTGTTTTTTTTTTTTAATTAATTTTTTATTTTTATTTTTATGTGATGTTTTTTATGTCGATTTTGAATAGTGGTGGTGTATCATCACAAATGTTTCCTTATAGGATTGATTTTGACACTATAGATTTTCTAATGTCTTCTTCTTCTGTGAGATTTTATTTTTAAGTGCATTTATGTACTTGTGTTTTAAAAAAAAAAAATATTTTTTTTAAAAATAAAAACTTGTAATGATATCTTCACTTTTTCACATAGATAAAAGATGGAAAAAGGGTCAATATTCTAAAGTTCATATTTTTTACATGTTTATGTATTGTTAAATAATTTTTCAATGCACATCAAAAAATTGTCGCTAAAAAACCAATATTTTGAACTATATGACAAAAAAATACAATTTTTCAATATAAATACAATGCAAAAAATACACGTTTATAAACTTTTTGTTGGAAAAAACATGTTAAATAAACTAATTTTTTGGGAGAATTTTAATAAAAAAACTTAAGAAAATAACATTTTTATTGAATTTTATGTCAAAAAATAATAGCAATCACATATTTTTTGCAAAAAAAAGGGTTGTTCTCATAAAATATCAAAATCTAAACATTACAAGTAAAACTGATTAATAGTTCTAAAAAATAAGCTTTGTTTGCAAGCATAACTTAAACATCATCAACAATATCAACTAATACATCTTCAACATCATTTAGAAAATAAAATAAACAAAATAAAATAAAAGAAAAATTTATTTTACTTTACATAGTAATTAAATAAAAAATTATAAACTTAAAATTATAAAAAATTAATATAAAAGTTTATAATTTTATATAATCTTTTAATATATTTGAAAATTACAAATTTCTATTTCACATTACATAGTAATTAAATAAAAATAAACAAAATAAAATAAAAGCAATTAAACAAAACAATGAAAAAATTAAATTTTTTATAATGTTGTATTTATACTTAAATTTAAATTTAACTTAAAAAAAAAAGAAATTTTAATTTTTAAAAACAAATGTTATAATATTATATTTTTTTAATTTATTTAATTGTATTGTTATATAGTTTTTCTTCTTTTAATTTATTGTATTGTTGTTTTTTTTTTTTTTTTAAATATTGTTTTAATTAATTTATTATATAACAATGTTTTAATTAATTTTTTATTGTTTTATTAAAACAAATCAAAAATAAAAAAATTTAAAAAACAAAATAAAAAATAAAAAATACTAATTTAAAAAACAAAATAAAAAAAATAAAAAAAAATAAAAATTGTTTTATTAAAACAAATTAAAAACAAATTAAAAAAAAACAAAATTAAAAAAAAAAAAATTAAAAATTGTTTTGTTTAAAAAAAATAAAATAAATTAAATTAAATTAAAATGGTGGCTGCTGCCCGCGGGGCGTCGGAGGCCGGCTGGGCAGCGCCCGTGGCACCGCCCGCCGGCCTCCGGCGCCCCGCGGGCGCAGCCTTGGGCAATCAGCCCCCCCGCCCAAAGGCCGCGCCCGCAAGGCGCAAGAGGCCGGCAGGCAGCGCCACGGGCGCTGCCCAGCCGGCCCCAGGGCCCCCGCTAGGCGGAGGGGCCGATTATGGGAATCAGCCCCTCCGCCCAGCAGGGGTGCTGCCTAGCCAGCCCCAGGGGCCCCGCTAGGCGGAGGGGCCAATTCCAGGAATCGGCCCCTCTGCTCAGCGGGGGCCCTAGGGCCGGCTGGGCAGCCCCCGTGGTGCCGCCCACTGGCCTCTAGCGCCCCGCGGTCGCAGCCTTGCCCAAGGCTGTGCCCACGGGGCGCCAGAGGCCGGCAGGTGGCGCCATGGGCGCTGCCCAGCCTGCCCCAGGGCCCCCAGGCCCATACATATATATTTTAATTTTTTTTTTTTTTTAATTTTTTTTATATAACATAATTAATAAATTATTATTAAAACATTATTTAATAAAAAAAAAATTAATTGTTAAAAATATTAAAATATAACAAATATATTTAAAAAAAAAACAATTTATTAAATAACAATTATGTTTTGTTTTTAAATATTATGGGTCAAATCGCGAAGTTGGGAAACAGTTTTTGGCGGATGGTTAGAATTCGGGAGAAATTTTTAATTTCTCGGCCGAAAAAAAAGTCAACTAAATTTTTTGGCCGAGAGTTTTCAAAATTCTCGTCCGAGAAATTTTAAATATTTCGGACGAGAGTTTGGTCGGGTTTAACATGAGTTAAAATTCTCTCGGACGAGAGTTTTGCATTTTCTCATCCGAGAGTTGTGGTCACAAAACTCTCGGACAAACTCTTGGACGGGAGTTGGAGAAACTCTCGGACGAGAGTTGGAGAAACTCTCGTTCGAGAGTTTTTCCAATTCTCTGATCTGCATGCAGATATTTCCGCCCCCCAAATGAATGAAGGTCGACCTCGACCATCGATTAAGGTGGCATGTGTGGAACAACAATAGGACGACAGTGAAAAAACAGGCGCAATCATGATAAAGTCAATCAAATTAAGTAATTACTGAAATCGATGCGTAAGATAAATCGGTAATAATGAGGGAATCGCGTTGTAATAATTCAAGTATGAGGTGAAGGGACAGCAAAAGATTAATGTAATTGCGCTATTTACCACATTAAAGTAATATGACCGATTTATAATATTTTTCATGTGTCATGGTTCGGGGATAGAACTTAAGGAATTTTATGCATTTCATTTGATATTCAATAAAAATTATAGGAAAGAGGGTTAAATAACTATTGATTTGTATAAGTATGACTTCAATACCATTAACAGAGCTCTGCTGCCCACATGTGTCCATAACCTTGACAGAGTTGTTTTGTAACCCATGGAACCATTGTCCTTCATACATACTTGAGGAAGTGCTTTATTTTTTCTTTGTATTTTTGTATTGAAAACTTAAAACAATCATTCAAAACAATCGTGCTTTAAATACAAACTTAAAACAATCGTTCAAAAAGTGTTGTTCCTTTAAAAGGAACAACAAAGATAATCTGCGAAATTGTTGTTCCTTTCAAAAGGAACAGCAAGGAAATGCTCTGCGGACATGCTGTTCCGTTTGAAAGGAACAACAAAAACACTGCGCGAAACTACTGTTCCATTCGAAAGGAACGACAGAAAAATATCCTACGAAGGTGTTGTTCCTTTGAAAAGGAACAGCAAAAACACTCTGTGAAACTGTTGTTCCTTTCAAAAGGAACAACAAAAACACTCTGCGAAACTGTTGTTCCTTTCAAAAGGAACAACAGAAGTGTTGTTCTGTTAGAAAGGAACAACAACGCGAAAAAAACACAGAATTTTTATTATTTTTCGTTTTTAAAGAAACTAAATTCAAACGAAATAAAGAAGTATTAACAAGGAAACGAATTTCAAAAAAAGAAACCAAAAACAGAAAAAAAAGAATGCATTATGTACAAAAATTAAAAAAACCAATTTATCAAACTGGCGCGGGAGAGGGATTCTCCCCTTCAGCAAGAATTTCAATGGTGGAGTCTTCCCTTCACTGCTGGCAAAATGATTCACGGGTAAGCAGCTTACGATATAATCGAACTCGATGGCCATTAACCTTAAAGGAATGCCCATATCCGTCAATGGTGACTAGTGTGAGAGTGTCGTTATCATGCACTTTCTAAATTTCGTAGGGTCCAAGCCACCTAGTCTGGAGTTTTCCAGGGAAATCCTGAAACCAAGAATCGTATAGAAGTGCCCAATATCCTTCGTGGAAGATCCTTTGTTTAATGTGGGCGTCATGCCATTTTGCTCTCTGTTGCTGGATTAATGCGGTGCGCTGAAGAGCAAAGAGTCTGATTTCATCCAATTCATTTAGTTGCTGCAGTCTTTTTGCCTGGGCTTCATCTAAATTCAGACCTATCGTTTGAGCTGTTCGTAATGTCTGAATTTCAAATTCGATAGGAAAGATGGGTTCTTTTCCAAATACCAACTGGTATGGCGAATGTCCTGTGGTAGGTCTCCATGTCGTTCGGTACACCCACAATGCCTCTGGTAGTCTGTAGGCCCAATCTCGCCTATGTGAAGCAACCGTTTTTGTCAGTATAGATTTGATTACCTTATTTGTGCTTTCGACTTGGCCGTTGGCCTGTGGGTGGTAGGGAGTTGTAATTTTACGCTGAATATGGTAATTCTGTAATGTTTCAGCCAATTTGTTACCTATAAACTGTGGTCCCCCATCTGTGATTATGTCTCGTGGGAGGCCACACCGCACGAAAATTTGGAAAAGAAAATGTATCACGGAATCCTCTGTAGCTTTTGAAAGAGGCTCTGCTTCAACCCATTTAGTAACGTATTCAGTAGCAACTAGGATATATGTTTTCTGGTTCGATGGAGGGCTAATAGGACCAACGAAGTCAAGGGCCCAACGTTCGAAGGGTTCAATCACTAGTTGAGGGTTTAAGGGCATTTCATCAGACTGCCCAGGTCGACCAGCCCTTTGACAGCTATCACAGGTCTGCACAAATTTTTTTGCGTCTCTTAAGATATTAGACCAATAATAGCCAATCCGTAGGACTTTATGGGCTGTTCTACGATCTGCAAAGTGTCCTCCACACTGTCCGTCATGGTACGCTTTCAAAATATCATATACCTCATCGTCCCTAACACATCTTCTTATTAGCATATCTGCACCTGTATGAAATAAGTAACCTCCTATCCATGAAAAACGGGTGCTACGATGTATTATTTGCTTTCGTTCATTAAGGGATAGATGTTTGGGTAATTTACCTATTGCCAAATAGTTCGCTATATCAGCATACCATGGTGTTCTGGTGATAACAGCGAAGAGATGCTCACCCGGGAAGTGATCTTCAACTGGTTCTACATCTGTTGGCTTTGGCATCCTGGAACGAAATTCAGCTACAGGGTTCTCTTTGCCCGGTCGATCCTTGATCGTGATATCAAATTCCTGCAGTAAAATCAGCCATCTAGTTACTCTCCCATTCGTAATAGGTTTATTTGCTAAAAACTTAATGCTAGAGTGATCTGTGTAAAGCACTACAGAATACCCAGTTATATAATGCCTAAATTTATTTATAGCGTGAACTACAACCAAAAATTATTTCTCAGTCACAGTATAGTTTAATTTGGTAGGGGTCAGATTTTTGCTAATGTAGTAAATTGCATATGGCTTTTTGTCTTCCTCCTGCCCAAGTAATACTCCAATTGCTGTGTCTGAGGCGTCAGATGAAATTTGGAATGGTAAATTCCAATTTGGGCCCCTCAGCACAGGGGCTGTTGCAACGAGCTTCTTCAAATCATTAAAAGCATTGTCACATTTTTCTGTCCAAACAAAATCAGTATTTCCAGTCAGCGCATATAAAGGTGCAGCTATTCGAGAATAATGCTCTATAAATTTTCTATAATAACCAGAAAATCCAAGAAAGCTACGTACCTCTATCTGTGTAGTAGGTGTAGGAATTAGCAAGAGTATTTGAATTTTAGCTGGAAATACTTGAATTCCTTCTGCTGAAATATAATGGCCTAAGATAACTCCTTCAGTGATCATCATAAGACATTTTTCATTGCTTAAACAAAGCCTAGTGTCTATACATCTTTGCAATACTTTTTCTAGATTTTGCAATGCAGGTTCAAAATCATCCCCATAAGGAGTGAAATCATCCATATATACTTCGAGACCTTCATTTATTAAGTCTGCAAAGATGCTGAGAATTTCACTTTGAATTGTAGCAGGAGCGTTGCATAGGCCAAAAGGTAAGACTCGGTAGGCAAATGTACCCCATGGGCAGGTGAAAGTAATCTTGTCCTGGTCTTCAGAGGCAATTTGAATTTGGTTGTATCCACTGAAGCCATCTAGAAATGAAAAGAACTTCTTTCCTGCCAATGTGTCTAATACCTGGTCAATGAAAGGAAGAGGAAAGTGGTCTTTTTGTGTTGTTTTATTGAGTTCACGGTAATCTACACATATCCTCCACTTTCCATTCTTTTTAGGTACCACCACTAATGGGGAGACCCACTTGCTATCATATATTGGATAGATAAAATTGACATCCAATAATTTTTGTAATTCATCTTTCATAGCATCCTTAAGGTGAGGATTCAGTCTCCTTTGAGGTTGACGAATGGGTCTTGCGTCTTTTTCAATGTAAATGTGGTGAGTACATAATTGTGGGTCAATTCCTTTCATATCGGGGTAATCCCATGCAAAGGTTGCTTTGTATTTTCGTAATAATTGGACCAATTTCTCTTCTTGTTCAGCAGTGAGATTCTTGTTAATGTTCAAGGTTTTTCTTGGTTCAATTTCTACAACCTTAGTATTATTCACAAAGGTAGTAGGGTGAAAATGTGAAGTTGGGAAACACTTTTTGCCCTTTTTTGACATTGAAAATTATAATTTTCTATGATTTTCAACTTCAACTCCACTAAACTCATATTTTTATTGCAAACTATGCTTTGACATAAAAACAAGAATTGTAGAGAATTGTCTTACCTCCATACCCATATTTAAAAAAAAAAAAAAATATTGACATATAGAGGGGTAAATTTCTTGTTTACTAACTGCATATACTTGAAATTTTCAAGCAAACATAAATAGTCACTTTATCATCCTTTACTTTTTTTAGGGAAGGTTATTCATTTTTTGGAAAAAAACCATAGCATCATAATTTGCATATATTGCGCTAGTGCACAGACTATTTTTCGGTAATTTTCGGATTAAATCACTATTTTTTATTATTTTTTGAAATGGACGAAGACAAAAAAACAGTGATGTTTCAGTACATTTTATCATCCTTTGATTTTCTTTTCAATGTGATTGTCAATAAGAAAAATGAGAGTACCCTTTTGAAGTAGACAGGGAGAGGAAGTGCAATATAATTTTTTTGAATTTTTTGGTGTCCTCATTTGAAAGTTATTGAATTTTCATTCAGTGCAATTTTTCAAACAATGAAATTCCACAGTGACACAGTTTAGTAAAAAATTGAATTTTTTAATGAAACTCCACAAATCTCATATCATCAGAAACTAGATTCAGAGATGAATCTAATGGTACTTTGTTCGACATATAATTTTTTTTTTTTGTAGGTGTTTTTCCCCTCCAAAGTTGCAGGTTCCTGAAAACTGCAGAATTCTCTGTGTTTTTCGTTGACCAGAAACTCTCGGACGAGAAATTTCTCAAACTCTCGACCGAGAAATTTAAAACTAGTTTAACCCACCTAGAGTTAGATTTACCGCGCGGGCAAACTCTCGACTGAAAGTTTAAAAACTCTCGGACGAGAGTTTTCACCCCGAGAGTTTTCCGAGTGTCTAGAATGTGATTAGTATTCTCGTTGAAGAGGTAAGAGAGAACAAAACTAAACAAATTATTATGCACGCATGCGACAACCTAAGCATGATAAAATGGAAAAAGTTGACACTTGTCAAATCCAATTATAACGTGATTTGTATCACTGTTAATGAAACTCATGTTACCCACTATTGATATGTGTCACGCCCCTACACCACGGGTGTCTTCCAACCACATCTTGTAGGCAGGTGTGGCACTGCCGTACTTTTTCTTTTTCTAAATACTCAAGTACCCAGACTACGCCTATAACAACATTCGTTATTTATATTACAAATGTTCTTTCAATGTGCGGAATAAAACATAAACATCAATATCAATCCACAAGTACGCCCATACATACAAGGGAGGGGCAACTCCCTTTTAAAATGAGTCCGCCCAGATATTATGTTTCATAAAAATATGATTACAATGTCTAATCCAACAAAAACCACTTTTGCTCCTTGGCAAGGCTATTTGCATTTTGGTCAAGCTCTAAGGCTTACCAATCATCAAACTAGCTTACAACAAACTTTTACAAGCATTTACAATCATCAAGTTCACCTTCGGAAGTGCTGCCCCAAAACTGCCCAAGTGCTGGTCACTCAGTCGTTGCTCCAAATCAGTGCAGAGCATTTTCTGAGTTGACCATGTGTCCAATCCGTCCCTCACCCATATGGTTGGATGCATTTCGGAAATATGCACCTTCTGCAATTTACGGCATCTCAATCCAATACCCGACGCTCCCGAAATCACGTTTTTAGTGTTGGGACCTTGCCGTTACTCGGCGCCGAGAACCGACCCGACTCGACCCGATCGTCGTGCAGCTGCGCCCGACCCGACTCGACCAGAACTACGGTGCGACGTGCACGAGCTCGACCCGACTTGACCAACGCCTGTTCGCTGTCGTGCTTTCGCCGTTTCTTCCACCAACGAGTTGTTGGCAACTCATGGTGCAACTCCCTTGATGTTGTTCGTTGATTGATCTTCGCTTTTCGCTTGATGCCTCCACTCTCCATCATGCCATCATATATATACGCACGTCCAAGTGAAGTGTGGTCGCTCGTTTTCCATGAGCCGATCCGCCCGTTTATTCATCCGCCCACGAAACGTCGCGTCGTGGGGTGTGGGGTGCTCGGCCGACCCGAGCCGACCCCCACGTTTGGTTGCTCGCCCACGAAGTGTGGCGTCGGTCACGCCCAACGCGCCGGCCGACCCACCGACTCGCCCGTCGGCTCGCTCGCCCAAGGGGCGCCCGTTGTGGTATAAACTTCTTGCCAATGCCGTGTTGGTTTAACTCGACGCGCTTCTCCTCCAACTCGCCCTCGTGACTCGCCTCGCTACGTGCATGCCCGTGCCTCTCCAACGGTGCGATGTGCCGCCCGTTGCGTCGCACGGCACCCGAACTCGTCCAAACGCCCAACTGGCGCGCCCGTCCCACCGAACACATCCATGAAGTCTTGGGGCCTTACAATATGCCTTGTTTCTTTGTGAAAGTCCTCAAATTGATTGCTCGATCTTGATATTCTCCTATGGTAATATAAAATAAAAAGGCACCATAATTCTCTTTGGGGATTTGTAAAAGCGAGCAGTGGTCAGTTATGAAGAAATTTGATGGTCGATTCCATTGTGATTGTATAAATCGTGACTACAAGAAGCTCAACTTTCTCTTTCATTAAGAAGGCTTCATATTTAACAAGTGGCATCAACATCTTTTTGGAGGAATCGATAAACTCAAGGGTCACCAGTTAGATTGATATTGGATTTTCTATTCCTACGGGATTGTGTAGATCTTTCACGGAAAGGGATGGGCCTCTTTCTAAGAACATCAACCTCACTTATTCTCGTTGCTCATTTTCTGAATTAGGTTAACCTCTAGTTTATGGGATTTGCATTCTTTTGACGGTTGACTTCATATACATGTATTTGTGTGTTCAAATTCATATACATGCATTTGTGTGTATTGCAAGTTAGAAATTGAGCATCAAATTCATTTAGTACATATATAATTTATTTTTGAAATAATATATATTTAACATTAAAATAAAATGCATAATATGTATATTAATGTATTTTATTTATGCACTACATTTTAGATATTAAAATGCTTTTTGTTATTTTTTTGCATTAAAATATTTTTAAATATTTGTTAATATTATTTAATCCTAAATATTAAAAGATTTTATGGATGTGTGAACATTTTTTATTTGCTCCCTCATCTAAATATTTTCATAGGTAATTGCAATTGAATGTGATAAAATGAAATGACTAGATTGTGAGAAAGGACAGAGATTTATAGCTCTAGGAGGAAGCTCCTTCAGAATGGCTTGGGCAAGTAAGGAAAATATAGAATGGCTTGGGGAAGTAGGGAAAGTATTGAATGTTGCAATTATTCCCACCCAAGTCCTTTTCACGTTGTACTCATAATTGATGATGATGTATGGGAAATAGAGAAATAAAGGAAAAGTCAGTCACCCACATCATTTCCACATTGTAATAAGAATTGACGATGTTGTATGGGAATAGAGAAATAAAGGAAAATTCGGTCATGTGGAATGGTAGACGCTAGTCAACATAGTTGGGAGATGAGAGCACACACTCTCTCAAGGGGAGTCATTCAATGATTGATGCATTCAAGCATTATTCGTAGAAAAGGGAAGTCAATGACATAATAATCACATCGTAGTGATGAAAACTATGCATTAAGAGTGTGTGGAAGCATTGTTAGTGCACACTCGCAACTAGTCTGGAAACATTGCAAAAAGTAAAAACAACCACGTTAATAAGGTAGGGTGATTTGTTGATTCCTGCACAAGTGGAGATGTTGGTTACTCTGGAACTTCTCTTGGTTTTCAAAGGTGGAGATCCTTTGGGTGGACTTTGGATTCCCATGAAATTTATTAGGTGGAAGTGTAGTGCACTATGGATTCCTACTTGATTTCATGTGGAGGCATTATGGGCTTTGGATTCTTATGGTGTAATCGGGCGGAGATTCCAAGCTTCCCAAAGGAATCTTGGGATCGTGCGAATGTCTTCCCAAAGGTTTTTGTTTCCATGAGGCTGGGGCGGGCATTTGGGGTTTCAAGTTAAGCATAGCTAAAATCCTATCCTCATGCCCATTAGCTTTCTAGTCATCTTCAAGCCATTTCTCGGTGAGGACAGTTTCTCTGATATTCTCGAGAACCACTTTCCATATCTCTTCAATTTGTCGATACTCATCTTTGAATGTTCTCCAATTTCTTTCTTTCCAGGCGACCCATATGAGAAATCCCATAAAGAGTCCCCACACTATGTTAAGAACAAGGCTTTTATACCCTCCTTTTCTCCAGACTTCAATTGTATGCATGAGGCTCTTGTTGTCCCTATATGTTTATTGAAAGAGGGACACAAGTTTTTTCCACAACGTCTCAGCGACAAAGAAGTTATTCAATAGGTGTTCCAATGTTTCTACATTCTTCTTACACATAGTATATATGTCAGTCGGCCATGCATTCCTTTCTTATGCAGCTGATCCTAGGTAAGAATCTTTCCATGACTAAGTAGCCACAAAAAGTATTCAATTTTCGGCCAGTGTTTTTCCGACCATATTTTTTTTCCAAAGTGGTACAACTACATTATGAATGTTATTTGATTTTATGTAATGGCCTTCTTGTATTGTGAACATGCCTTTCGTGCAATACCCCCATATGAGTATATCCTCTCGTGTTGCTATTGCTAGTTTTCTAGATTTAAGTTCTTTCACATAGTTTTCCCATTGACAAGTTTCTGGAGCATTCTTCCATTGGTCTTTTAGCTTCCATTTTCGCCATTGAAGCTCTGTCCCTTCATCCAAAAAATTGTGCTATTGTCTTAGTATTCGGCTTGTTAGTGAATAGGAAAATCTCCCCTAAATCAATTTCACTGAATATTTTCTCCTGTTGTTGTCATGATTCCTCCCAAAACTGGGCAATGTCGCCTCCTCTAATTTCCCAAAAATTGTGTTCTCGGAGGAGATATCTATTTAGTGCTATCAAGTTTCAAATAATGGATCCTTTAGGGGTCATTTGAACTTTTAATTTCCTTACAATAGTTAAGGAAATTTCATTCTTTTGTTCTGAGATTATTTTCCACAAATCTCTACCCCATTGTATCCATATTTACCAGAGCTTAGCTCCCATAACTTGATTTAGCAAATATGGATCTCTTAACCCCAAGCCTCCGGTCCTTTTTATTTTCGTAAGCTTATCCCATGAAAGGAGAGCCCATTTACATGCTTGTTGAGATCCTTGCCATAGGATGTTTTTAAACGTCTTAGCCATATCATTACAACAGATTTTAGGCGTTTCCAATCCAGAGAGTTGATAGATGGGAATGGATTGTAAGACTGTTCTTAACATAACAACTCGACTTAGAGCATTAAGCACCTGAAATGCCCAATTTTGAAGTCGAGCTTATATGCGATTAATGAGATATTTCCACCCAGAGACCCGAAGAGAATTTAGATTGAGAGGGATTCCTAAATATTTCATAAGGAAGGATCCGATGTTGAATCCCAAGGTAGGCAATAGGAATCTTTGGGAGAGAATATTAGTATTAAATATAAACACATTTTATTTGTCATTATTGATAAGAGTTCCATAGGCTTCCATGAAATCTTTAAGAATGGATAGAATTTCCTTAGATTCTTTTAGAGTGGCTTGACAGAAGAGCATAATGTCATCTGCAAACTGTTGGTGTGAAAGTTTTAAACCTGCCCCCCAAAGATTAAGGCCTTTAAGTTGACCTCCCTGGATCTTACTTTAATATGTCAACCAAGGCCTTCTACTGCAATAATGAAATGGAAGGGGGAAAGTGGATCCCCTTGTCTTAAACCCCAGGTAGCATTAAATGGAGTTGAAGGAACTCCGTTAAGAAGAATAAAGTAATTAGGAGAAGAAATAAAAGGCATTATCCAATAGATCCATCTTAAATCAAATCCAAACACCTCAAGAATAGCTTTAAGATAATTCCATGACCTCCAGACAGGGCTCCTCTGCATGACAACAACAAATGGATAAGGTTGTGGAGGAGTACGTGGACATCTTCACCTCACCTACAGGGGTTCCTCTGCACTGTCAGGTCAAGCACCCGATTGATCTAACCCCAGGTGCGTCGCTACCCAATGGACCGATCTATCGGTGCTTTGTTCTGGAGAATGATGAAATCAAGAGGCAGATTCAGGAGCTGTTGCAGAAAGGTCACATCAGACCAAGTTCATCACCCTATGACAAAGAAATGTATTCCATTGTGCAAGCCTGTCGACACCTGGTTTCACCTCCATCTCAAGAAAGAACAAAGGGGATAAAGGCACAAAGTCTTCGAAACCCTCCACCAATACAACCCCCACCAACACTGCCTCGACCCAGCAAAACAAATTTGAAGTTCTGAGCAATCTTGACTCATTGGAGCACCCTATAGTCTACCAGGCCCCCAATGATCAAGGTCCGTCATTATTAAGTCAATCTTTGATTACAACCAACGCCCCGAGCACAACCTCGGATTCAATCCACGCCCAGGCACCGCAACACAAACCAGAATCCTCTCCCATTCAGATTAATACCAGCCACACCTCACTGCAAACCCCTCAATGCACAGAAATGCAAACATAGCAGCCATCCTCAACCACTTCAAAAAATCCTCTGGAGGAGATCCTAGGCGATCTAGATCTCCAAAAGGTCAATGAGCAATGGTCCAAACTGGGAGTTGATGCCATTCCCCAAGAACACTTGGAGAAGATAGAAATGGCATACCTGCAGCTGGAATACATCAACCAAAATGCAGCCAAAAGGCAATGGGGAAATAGCAGCCAAACGGGCATTCAAGCCAACCTGGATTTGGATCAATACAAGCCACAAGGACCAAGAAGAAAAAGAGGGTGCAAATCCACAAGACACCAAATACAAGAACCAGGCAGACGCCTAATCAATGAAGGAAAAATCAAGGCCTTGGTCCTATCTGCTCCAAAGGTAGCTCAATGAAAATCACAACCTGGAACATCAGGGGGCTCAACGACACCACCAAAAGAAGGATCTTGAAAAACCGCTTATTCTCGCTACACCCAGACATCATACTTCTTCAAGAATCAAAATGCTCTCCCAAAGGCACAGAGACACTCAAAAAACTTGTTTCCAACAATCATCACTGCATAAGCATAGATGCTATCGGTCAAGCAGGAGGGTTACTCACGTTCTGGAACAAAATAAAATTCTTCTTGCAGAATGCTCTGTCCACCAAGCACTCGTTATCGAACATTTTCAACATGCCAGACTCAGGGAAATCGATCTGCATCACCAACGTGTATGGACCCCAACGAATCCAGGAAAAGCTGAAGATGTTGCTAGACCTGGACGAAGTCAGACAACACCATGGGGCAAACCACTGGATTTTAGGCGGAGACTACAACATGATCACCAATCTAGCAGAAAAAAAGGGAGGCTTACGAAGATTGGATAAGGACTCCGAAGCATTCAACACCTTTATTGTTGAATCCAAACTCATTGACATCCCCACAGTCAATGGTCTGCATACCTGGAATAATAAGCAAGGAGGAAACAGGCAGATAGCATCAAGGCTCGATAGGTTCCTCATGTCGGAATCCATTCTGCTGCAAAATATCGACATGGAGGCCAACATTCTGCCTATCAGAGGATCTGATCACTGGCCAGTGCAGATTCACTTCACCAATTTGGATAAGCCCCACAACAGACGATTCAGATTTTAAGCCTTCTGGACAGAGCACCCATCATTCATGCAAAACATACAACGCCGGTGGACTCAAGCCACCATAAGGAGCGACAATATCATGTACATATTCCAGCAGAAGCTCAAAACAATAAAAATCAACCTCAAACGCTGGAACAAAAACACCTTTGGCGACATATTTCAAGCCAAAAAAGAACTCGAGGAAAAAATGGCGAACCTCCAGCAATATTTGATCAAAGAAGGGCCCAATGATGAAAGAATAGCTCAAGAATCAAATCTGCAAAGGCAATGGGAAGAACGGTTAAAACAAGAAGAGCTGCTATGGAGGCAGAAGTCGAGAGTGCAATGGTTAAAACAAGGAGAACGCAACACTAGTTTCTTCCATAAGTCAACCATCCAACATAGAGCACATAATCGCATCCTCTCCCTCAAAAAAGCTGATGGCGATCAAGTTTATAAAAGGGAGCATATAGGATCTGAACTCAACTCTTTTTTCACTTCTCTTCTCAGCGATCCCATTCAAGATAGAACCCGAGCCATCAATGAAATTATCGCTGCCATTCCCAACTTAGTTACAGAGGAGAAAAACACCCTCCTTCTAAGAGAATTCACTGAGCAAGAGATTGAAGAAACAATCTTCAACATGGCCTCGAACAAGGCTCCCAGACCAGACAGCTTTACAATCGAATTCTTTAAAGCTTGCTGGCCCATTATTAAGGCTGACCTTCTCAACCTAGTAAGGAACTTTCACAGAACCAAGAAAGTTTTGCCTGCCATCAATGCCACATTCCTCACCTTAATTCCCAAATCAGACTAGGCTGACTCCCCCGACAAGTTTTGTCCCATAGCCCTTTGTAATGTCCTTTACAAAATCCTTTCCAAACTGATGGCTAGCAGACTTAAATCTGTCCTCCCCTCAATCATTTCTCAGGAACAAACTGGCTACGTTGAAGGTAGGCAAATCACTGACAGCATAATCCTCACTCAGGAAGTGTTTCATTCTCTCAAAACAAAAAGGACTCCAGGTATGCTTATCCAGCTTGACCTTTCAAAGGCCTTTGATAAAATCAGCTGGCACTATATGAGAGCAATCCTCCAGGCTTTTGGATTTAGTCAGCAATGGACAAATTGGATAATGGAACTGGAACTGGTCTCAGGTGCTTTCTTTTCAATGCTATTGAATGGAGGACCCCTTCAACCTTTCATTCTGTCCAGAGGTATAAGGCAAGGAGATCCCCTGTCTCCGTTTCTCTTTGTCATTATGGCAGAAGGGCTAGGAAGATCCTTAGCCAAGGCAAAACAACGGAATCAACTCAAAGGCATCAAACCGGTACACCAAGGACCCACAGTAACGCATTAGCAATTCGTAGATTATACAATGCTCATGGGCGCCCCCATAGTGCAGGAAGTTCGAACCATCATATTTTGTGGAAAACATGAGGTCACCTCTAACGATAGAAGAAGCTTTGGATTCTAAAGATCAAATAGAGGATGATGTCATTAGTAATTTCATTAATAAATCACAAACTGCATCTCACTTGCAATGTCACATGATTGAGGCAGCGTTCGACAATAAAGAAGAAGAAGATCCTTTTAAAGACATCCATGATCAAGCAATACCTACTCGCCTCCAATGCCAATGCAATGCCTCCACAAAGTTACCAATGCCAACGCAACACCTCCAGAAATTTGCTCTAACAAATACCATAAAACTTGATGTGATGTGATGAATAAAAACAATCATTTTTATATTTGTGCCCTTTCTTTTTCTCTTTCTGCCACAAAATAAAATAAAATAAAAGATGTATTCTCTTTCACTTTCTTCAACATCATTTTTTTTTTTTTTTTTTTTTTGATATAGTTATATAGGAATCGGCCCCTCCGCCCAGCAGGGGCCCCGGGGCTAGCTAGGCAGCGCCCGTGGTGCCGCCCGTCGGCCTCCGACGCCCTGCGGGCATGGCCTTGGGCAAGGCTGTGCCCCGCAGGCAGCAGCCACCATTTTAATTTTTTATTTTTTATTTTAATTTTGTTTTTTAATTTGTTTTAATAAAACAATTTTTAATTTTTTTTTTTAAATTTTGTTTTTAAAATTTTAAAATTTTTAATTTGTTTTAAGAAAACAATAAAAAATTAATTAAAACATTGTTATTAAATAAAAGACATTTGTTTTAATATAACAATACAATAAATTTAAAAAAAAAAACTATATAATAATATGATGTTGAAGAAAGAGAAAGAGAATACATCTTTTATTTTATTTTATTTTGTGGAAAAAAGAGAAAAAGAAAGGGCACAAATATAAATCGTCGCCGCACAGATGTCTTAAAATTGGAGGATGTTGACATACTTGTGTATGACTTCAATTTGACAAAGAGATGAACTCTTCGGTTGCAGACCATAAATATTTTGAAAAAATTGCTACCAGAACAATTACTGTTGAGATGAGACTCTGTAGAATGTAGATGTAGATCTACAAGACTTTTGAACTCTGAAATGGTAGGCATGCATGTTGACTTAGATGGAGCACTAGTTGATGAAAGAGAAGAATATGGATCATCTTCATCTGCATCGAGCCATTCATCTAAAGATGTAGATTATGATGGTGTGCTAGAACCCATGGTTGATTTTGAATAACTATCTAAGACACTTTTATGTAATTGATGTTTGCATGGTAACTTGAAATAAAAATTTTGACTTCCATCTCATTTTTCATGAAGTTATGAGACATTTATATGTTTGTTGGATTATATGTTTTAATTATGAAGAATTCATCTCTTTAGAATATCGACAATGCAACAATGAATTACAAAAATAATTTATGTTATATTCAATGTACCAATGTTGATATTTTAATTATAAGTAAAATAGAAAATAGAAACTAATGTTGAAATTTTAGATTATGCAGTGATATTACCATGATATTATGTATTGTTACCATTTCGTATAAGATACTTTTAAAAGTTTTAATAATTATATGTTTCATTGAAACAAAACACTTTGTTTTGATGCTTGATTTTTAGGTTTTGGTTGAAATTATATTTAAATTTGTTTTATGCTAAGATTTGAAAAAAGATAAGTTTTTATCCTTTAAAATTAAAATTACTCTTACTTGTTTCTGTTCAATGATAATTTTTTCATTTACTTGTTCATTTTTTTTAATTGTTAAGTCTTATAATTTCTCCATAATTTCATTGTTCAAGTATGTTGAACACTTAAGATTGAAAAACTTTAGATTTACAACTTGTCATTAAGGTTTTTATGCGCTACCAAATTTTATCTTTAATGTTATGGTTGACAATAATTACAATTTTAGGGTTGTTTAGAGTCAAGATATTTTATGTTTAACAACATGGATGAAAATTGTTCGAAATGATAAGCCCTTGAGACATGTATTTGTTTATCTTTAACATCATCTATCAAAAATGTTAGAAATTTACGATTTTAAAAAATGTCCTAATATGTTGTCTTTAATTCCATTGTTACAAGTGTCAAAATTATGACACAATTTTTTTTTTTGTTATTCCAGCATCAACTAGTTTTGTTTTGAGGGTGTTTTTTCAATCATTTTTTCAACAAACAATTTTGTTTTTAGCATAATTTTATAAAATGTTGAAATTTGACCTTAAAAAAAAACAAGTGCGTTCTAGAAGACACACTTTTTGTTTTTAGGGTGTTTTTTCATGTTTTTTGAGACTTTTTGGGCTAGAGTTCCTGTTTTGAGGTCAGGTTACCTATTTCATCGGTAACATTGTTAGCGGGGTTTTCGGGCCCTAGTAGATGCCTGTTTTTCCTTCATCATGAGGAGGTTGCTACTCACCTTTTCTTATTTTGCACCTTCTCTCTTATTATCTGGCACCATTTTACTGTTTTTCTGGGGGGCCTATCTTGGAGGCTTGTTGATTGCATTAAAACTATCATGATATGGGGGGCTTCAAACTATACTTACAAATCTTTGCCCTTTTATGTTTTCTGGGAAATCTAGTGTGCCCAGAATCGTACCATCTTTGATGATTTTCCCATAAGTCAAACCAGGATTCTTGGAAACATTATGCTATGGATAAATGATCGCACACCGATTTCTCGTAGCATCGTGGATCATTCTATCCAGAACCGTCCTCACCATATTGATCTCCCTGCGATATACTTTTATGGGGTGCATAAGGATGGGATATGTGGCTGTGGAGTTTGGATTAAGCTCAAGGACAAAGAGCGATATCATATTTGTTGGAATGGGGGTGCTGGCTCAAACAATAAGGCCAAGATTATGGCTTTATGGAGTGGGATCTTGATTGCTTATCATCTCAACTTATCCTCTATTCATATTTACGGAGACTCTAAATAAACTATAGAGGGAATCAATGGTAGCTGTAGGTTGCATTGTCAGAATCTGATTGGGTGGATCCAACGGATAAAGTATCTTCTCAGAAAGTTCCAGTCCTTCACTCTACAACATATATATAGATAAAGCAACACGCGTGCTGATTCATGGTCCAAAAAATGACTGGTGACACCTTTTGGAGCTATTCAAATCATACATTATAGGGGTTCAAGTTTAGTGGATTCACTAGTATTTCCACTGACTTAATTTTTCTCATATAAGGATTTGCGACAAGCGAGCCTAAAACTTTCAAGCGAGCAGGATATATCATGTTTTCTACCTTTAATATCTTGCTTCCATATCTTCCTGTTTTTTCATATTGGAGCATTTTACATGTTTTTGTCTTTAATCATCCGAACCTATATGATTTTTTTTGCCTACAGAAGATCGACATTACTCTCTAGCCCTATTTGTCTGCACAGGATTAATTGACACATAGGGCGGTATATATATGTTGATATGATCTGGTTTTTTTTGGCACAGTTTTCTCATGATTTGGATATAAGGTTCACGTGGTTTATATGTATACTCATGGATTAGGTTTTTCCATTTTGATGCTTCCGGATGGAAGGCACTTGTTGGTGATTCATATCATGCTATTTAATGGCAATCTCAAGCTCTGGCTTGGTTATATATGTATTTGGTATATGAACTGTTAATAATATAACAACGTTTTTTCTTCTTGAAAAAAAAGACCTACTTTTGTAGATATTAGTAAATAAGGATAGCATACTTTCTACTCCATTCCAGTGATTAAAACCACATAAGAATCTGAAATCATGGATCCATCTCCAACTGTCCACCTTCAACCCTAAATCCAACGGAAAAATAAAATTGGTTGTTCACCTTCTTCTCTATATGTGACAGAAAAATAAAATTCGCTGAACAACAAAAGGTGAAAACACACATCATACAAAAATAGAAAACTAAAAATAGATCAATCAAATACTAAAAGTGACTAAAAGTGAAATAGAGAAAGACAAACTCAATAAATAAAATAGACTGCAAAAAACAGCATGCATGGCCATGCAATGGACCGAACAAAGAAAAAACAATAAGCTAATTAACCAAGCCAATGCGAATACAAAAAACGCTGAGATGAAACTGATGCAATGGACCAAACAGAGAAGAAGAAGAAGCCAAGCCAATGCGAGTACAATACCGAAGAAGCTGGGATGAAACTGACAGGTTGTTTGTAGTCCCAAATGTATATATATGCTCCACTTCAAACGGTCACAAGCCTGTTTCAAATTCCAAATACTCATCACGTCATCTTTATCTGTTTTTATCTTTTTTAACCCAAAAATACACTAGCATTGCTTTTATTGATGGGAAGGTTTATGGAAACAAATTGGCTTTATACAAACTCTCAGGAATCCAAGCAGTTTTAAATTATCCTTTTTATGTTTCAAACAATATCTGGGCCTACTTTTGTAAGATTCCAAAATTTTGTTAATTAATTGTGCATCATGGAAATGGACTTTCAAGTTCCAAAGAATGGATGTAATCCATATCTCATTATTACATTTATTTAAATAATTTTTTTACATTAATCTGGACAAAAATTTCCATATTTATATTTTATATATATAGTTATACCATTTTTAAGATATATCATAACCATGTTTATTCTTACATGATTTATATAGATATGTATTATTTAAAATTTCAATAATATATAAATAGCCTTAGTATTAAACTTTATATTATATATACCTAAGTTTTATGTTAACATTATTTTTAATATTAAAATAATATAAATATAAATATTTAATTTGACTTATATAAGGTTTTTTTTAAGTGGTAATCAATTCATTTATTAATGGCAAAAAAACATAGATATTTTAGTGAGGTGGTGGGTTGTCGGGACACCAACCCTACCACCGCAGAATCTTGAGAGCACAAAAATATAGAGTATTTAGAAACATAGGGCTAAGTCCCAAAACAAAGTAACAGAGGAACATAAAAAAACCTGATAAGAACTAGTTTCAATGGGGATTTCCTCCTCAATCTAGCAAGCATACAAAGAGGAGGGTGGTTGTGGACGAGCTTTGTCAGTTGTGTTTTGTGTCTTGGCCTTATCCTCCTGTTGAGTGCCTTGCTGAGGAGGGGTGATTGTTGGAGGCTGATTGGAAATCTGAGGGGTGAGTGTTCGAAGCTGAGGGATTGTGGCTCACTCCCCATCCGACCAAGAGTCAGGCTTATACCCTTTAGGAGGATAGGTGTTGGTCATAGCCAGCTGCCACAGTGAATCTTGAAGTAAGGCTGGGGATGGTGTCTAGAGATGGTGGATGGCTTGATACCCATCAGGGGGATCGGTGTTGGTGCTACATGCTGAAGCTGATTTTCATAGCCACCACTAATCTTGAAGTAAGGTTGGGGCTGGTGTCTCGAGATGGTGGATTTGTGCCAAGCCTCACTGTTGGGCTTGGCCATGTATTTTTTATTTAATAAATTTATTTTTTAATTGAAAATGGGTGGTTTTTTATTATAAAAAAACTTCACTATGAAAAGTCGATACAAATTATACAAATATTATATATTGATTTTGTTTCGATTATAAAATGTATTTTTTATTTAATAAATTTATTTTTCAGTTGAAATTGGTGGATTTTTATTATAAAAAGATTCACGGTGAAAAGTATATACAAATCACATAATAAAAATAAGAGATTTTACATCAATACATGGCAAAATATAGAAGCTTTTGAAATATGCTAAGTCTAATTCATGATTTTTTTCCTAAAAAAAAATCATAACTTTCATTATAAATAAGAAAAGTTACATGTTGTATATAACTTTCATTATAAATAAGAAACATTACATGTTATATACACCTTTTGCATATTCAAATCAGCTAGAAATTGTTTGTTTCAATTACATCTCTGATAAAATTAGAACCAAAAATAGTATGTGTTCAGTACAGAGTCTAATAGATAATACTATTGGAAATGTAGATATGGAAAAATAACAAGTAACAAATACATAGGAAAAATATAATTTAGCATGTAGTAGCCCAAAATATATCATAGTGATGTAAACATCTGCAGGTGTAAATCATGTTCCCAGGGCCCTTTGTCTCTGATCTTCAAAAGGTCGATGGAAAAAATTGTAGAATAGGTGTGCATTATGCTCCTGGAACTGCCATTGGTACCTCAATAAGTTTGTTGCCTCATTGGATAACTGATTGGAAATCATGTTCCTCTCCCTGTAAATATGTTGACATGAGATGTAATCAAAATGTGCTTTGAGTTGATATACCTCATCCAATATTTCTGTAGTGTGTGCACGTGACATGTAGAATGATTGTTGAACCAATCATGGATGATTTTAGAGTCACAAAAAAACTGTAGTTTGTTGCAGTGTTTTGTGTTGGCAAATTGTAGTAGTGCAAGGAGGCAGCATAGTTCAACATAGTTGTTTGTACCTCTACCGAGGCCAATCTTTATTTTTAAGAAGTCTAGTTCAAATAGTTGTAGTAGAAAACCTCCCCCACAACCATCTAGTTGTGTCGAACAATCAAAGTATGCTCATGGAAATGTGGAGAAAATGATCTCAGGAATGATGTTCCGGGGGGTGGGTGGGGGAGGGTCATCCGAAATCAGGTGATATACAGAGGATATATGTGTAGTAGTTATGTTCCAATTGGGTTGTATGTTTTGAAAGATAGCATGATCATGCGCAAGCCAATACCCTAACAGGTTAATGTGGGAAGATTGCAGAGTTTTTGGGGATTGGATGCTTGCCACCAGGATTCCCAAGCCAAGTGAACAGTATGACCCTCCCATCTTAATTTCAGGTTGAGTGTGGAAAGGATGAGAGTCCAAAGAGCTTGGATGATAGGGCAGGTAAGAAATAGGTGTTTAGTGTCTTCCTATGCCATCATGCATAATATACATCTGGTGGGTCTAATGTGCGAGCATAGTTGAAGGTGTACCCTAGTGGGTATTTTGTTTGAGAGTATACACCACATCAGTAATCTATCTTTTGCAGGGCACTTGAGTTTCCAAAGTGGACTCCACCATGAGCATTGAACCAAAGGACGATGTGTATCAAAAAAGTGTATATAGCCCTTCTTGGGTGTATATTTATCATGTTTAGAGATCATCCATATGATTTCGTCCTCTTTATCGGTGATTCTAACATGTGATTCCGATAGAGCATTTAGGTAGTGTGTCCAGGCCTCCTCCCATTGTGGATGGATGTGTAGGTCTTAGAGGGTCAGTCAACCTTGGGAGAAAATAGTAGTGTGTTCCCTATTTGCCACTTGATGAAGAGTATGAATACCAAATTGATTGAGTGCACGGATAAGTTCAAGAGGGAGGATATGTGCATTCCCGAAACCATACCACGAATCACTGCCAATATGAAAATGTGTACAAGAGCCCACCTTCTAGGCGAGTCCATTTATAATGTGTTCAATTGAATAAAGGATGGCCCTCCAGATAGTAGAGATGTTGGATCTGTGTCCTGGCACATTTCTGATCCAATCGAGTGGAAACAGAGGGTAAATATACTTTTGTGTAACAACCCTGGTCCACAGCTTATGTTCAATGAGGATATTCCAACCCAACTTTGCAGCCAGAGCCTTTGCAAAGGAGTGTAGATCTTTAATGCCCCAGCCACCCATCTTTTTGGAAGGGCGATGAGTGCCCACTTGATCCAAGCAAAGGTATGTCCCTCCTTAGCCCCATTCCATAGAAACCTCTGACAATTTTTTTTGTATCTTGTTGAGTATGCCTTTTGGTATCCAGGCTAAGGACATCTAATAAACCGAGATGGCCTCTAATATAGACTTGATAAGGACTAACCTACCAGCCTGAGAAAGCCATCGATGGTACCAAGCATTTAGCCTTTTGTCGATATTTGTAGTGAACCATGTCCAATCTGCAGATTTGTAGTTGACAAGCTTGAGCTGGAATCCCAGGTATTGTAGGCCATCTTCAAATATGATTGAGTTAAAAGGAAACTGCTGCTATGCAAAGTAAGACTCATGTGGGGAGCAGTCAAGGCAGGTGATTGTGGATTTGATGTTATTACAAGACATGCTAGTGGCTTTGCAGAAGAGTTGAAGAACTAAGTTCACCACTGTGGAATCACCAGTGGATCCATTCATGAAGATTATAATGTCATCCACAAATAATAAATGAGTCAGTATGCAATTGTTAGTGATCTTGATGCCCATCAGTCTGTCCTTGTCCCTTTCATCAATCAGGCATCTGCGAAGTCCTTCCATGACCAAGAGGAAGAGGAGTGTGGATAAAGGGCATCCTTGTTTGAGGCCTCTCTCTGCATGAACCTCATTGTGTTTCATTGAAGTGAATTGCATATTAATGATGTGTATCCTTGTATGCCCATTTGCACATTTCTTGCATATGTTGATGTGGTGACTATCACAACTGCACCAACCCTTATGGCCTTCAACGACTTACAATATCGTTATAATATGTGTCGCTACCAAGAGGTTGCAAAAAGAGAGTAAAATCCTTGTTCATTTCGCCCCTACATGCGTTGTGGTGTGATGCTACCCCTGTTAGCACTGCCATATCACATGCTCCTTTGCAATATGGTCCCAACACCACCTTAAGGTAGCATTCTTACATATATATATCAAGGGGATGCATTATTGAAATAGGGTAGCGATACTTACATATAATGTTGACCATTGTTTCTAATGCATGGAGCATACACAACCTCTCCAGCAAACCACACACTCCCCAGACCTGTACCTGTCAGCTCGTGCTCGAACCAAATGCCACCGCTGAGAAGTCTCTCTTTGGACACTCTGTGCCCAAACTAACTGTCTCGAGAAAGCCTCTTGGATCCTGCTACTCGCGATGAAGTCATCAAGGAACAACATTTGACTCCCCTGCACCTACAAATAATGTGGAAGGGAGACTAACGCAAGTCCCCATGGATATCATCAAAGGATGCTCATCTACATCTTCATCGATCTCGGGTGAGTTACACCCACCATCATGTCGGTCCCCTCTATCAAACAATGTCCCTAGAGGTGACGCTCCAAAACCCTAATGGCTGGCGTCACACATCACTACTTGCGGCCAAGCATCCTTATGCTCCCTTGCATACATATGTGTATCTCGATGCCCTTTGGCACACACCTGCACCCAATTGCAGCCCTCCATGAACTGTTGGACACAACTACTATCTGCCATATCATCCTGTATCAATCGACACCCCTCATGTGATGATGTAGTTGTCACTCCATGCGGAGCCTCAAGGTGGTGTGATTCGCTCCTACTCCACAGTGCATGCCTGCATAACTCAACACTCCACCATACACCTTTGTGATGCTCTCCAGAACACCGAACTCTGTGGTATGACTCTATGCACCACTGAACCCCTACGCCGACTGCTACACGACCCTGCATCATCAGCCATCCCTCATGTGTCAATACAACCACGACTCTGCTAGTGACCTCACCATGATGTGTACTACCCATCCTCATCTGCCCTGGTAGACCTCAGTAGTCTAATTTTGCTTGGTTGAAACACTAGACCTGGGAAAGAGGGATAATATCAAGCAACCAAATCATAGAAAGTTACGAGGGATGTTCCTTTATTATAATGGAAATAAGTGAAATTGACATATTAAATGCTATGTTACTATGTTACAAACCTAACTTGGGATTGGACATGTATGGTCTTGAATAACACTACATCATTCCATCATCTAGATTGCAAATCCAACATATAAGGAAATATGTGATAATAACATTCATTTATGTCACGTATTTATATTATGTTATCCTATTTTTTACCTCTATGGAAACACAGTCTTTTACACTAGTGAATGTCCATTTTTAGTCATGACATTTACTTCTAATATAATCTTACCATATAGTATATATGGTCATTTGTAGTCATGTTATTTTAAAAGTTGATTAAAATTACTAAACTAAAACCAATAATTTATGTTGATAGCATTTAAATAATTATGATGTTAGACTAGCATTTTAGCATGAATATGCTATTTATAAAAATGAAAATTGTCAACAAAAATATCATTATTAAATTTTATCAATACATTAATTAACATATAGTATTTCTCATGATAAATCTAATTTCATAAACCTAAACTTAAACTCCAATTAAATTAAACTTAAAAGTTATGAAATACATCAATATATTAATACCAATACTTTACTTATTTACAAATTCTAATGCTAATTTTTATAGCAATTAAAAAAAATATTATATATATTTTTAAAATTTTAAATCTAATTCATTGTATTTCAAATTTATTAAAAAACTAATTTAAAAAAACTATAAAAATTTTGCAAATTACTTTTTTATATTAAGTATCTTTATATTTCAACCTTTAGAAAAAAAATATTAAAATAAATCCACTTTAATATTTAGCTGAAAAAATTATACCAATATAAATCAGACTACAAACTATATGTGACGGAGCACACCAGAACCCAACGCTCGTTCGGAGAAAACCCATGCCGAGCACAACCAACCAACCAACGTAGTGGGTAAGGAGACAATCGGAAAGAAAGAAACATTGGAAACCGAAGATGAAGTCATTACCTACGGATTAGTTTCGAAAAGCTGTTGAAGTCACCCGCCTGACTCCACCAGAAAGTATTCCTGGGCACCTTATTCTTTTTCCTCTCTTAAAGGTTTGCAGATATAGTCTGGGTCTTATATTATCTTTAAATTATATTTTAAAATCGAATCAAATATAAATTTAAATAAAATTTTATTATTTTACATGCATCTTAATTCTGAATTTACCAAAATGTTTTTTATGAGTTTTTTAAATATATATATATATATATTTTTAATGTATTTTTATTTTGCATATGTTAAATATAACATTAAAACATCTATAATATATTTTATTAAAAAAGTTTATGTTTTGCATTTTATTTTTTATATTTTATTTTAATTTCACCTAATCAAAGTGTTTAACAGAACATTACAACATGTATCACACCAGTATAATTAATGGTAAATATTTATTTCCTGGTATCTTAAAACTTGAATTGTTATTATTAAACAATTGATATTTAAGTATATTTAATAATAATGAGGGAATGTAGATTTTCACAATGGATTATATTGAGACAATTTTATTTAATTTATTTGATTGCAGTGGTTTGAAGTATTCAATAGTGAGAAGCTTGCGGAATCAAAAAAAAAAAAAAAAAAATTATAAGTAATTTAATAAAAAATAAGGAAAAATGAATAGACTAAAATTAATTAATAAAGAAATGAATTTAGTAATTTATGTAACTTTATCTAGATAAAAAAACATATAAATAAAAAAGAAAATGAATGGAAAACGAAGTTCTCAATGCAAGGATAATAAAATCCCCCACACAATTTTATCTAGAAAATTCTCTTAACGTCTAATAATAATTAATATTAAATATATTTAATTGTATTATTATATTTTTTTTTAACAGAAACAGGTAGAGAGATATATTAATTCTGGCCAAAAGGCCTCAAAACTGGATACAAAATGTTAAGCAGAGACCAGCTGTCTCCATGGCCAGGACCAATGCATCTTTTTCTTTGCACCCCCAGAGATTTTTACATTCTATTTTTCAGACAACCGCCTCAATCTTCCCCACTTTAAATATGCAGACAAACTGCTTCAATAACAAGCAGTAATACATAATCCAGTCAATTAAGGAATAGGATCCCAACTTTCAACTCCATCTCTGATGATGACTCCGAGAGGGAGGGAGACCGCTTTATTAGCTTCAGCGTCAGCATCTTTATTATTGTCTCTCTTAACATGATAGAAATTCAGGCACTGAAAGGAGTTCGACAGAGTTCTTATTCTTCTAATCAATCTGGACAGTCTTAGATCAGAGGGGGAAGCACTGTCTACCATGATTTTTATGATGGACGGGGAATCTCCCAACACCGAAGCCACTAGTATACCAAGCGTTTTAAGTTGTTTAAGGCCTTGAAGAAGCGCCAGGGCTTCAGCTTGGATGCTGGTGTTGTAGCCCACACCCCAGGCATATCTAAGAACAGTGCCCCCATCAGCTTTTTTGACAACACCACCGGCTCCGGAACTGCCCGGGTTTCCTTTCGCTGCCCCGTCAAAGGAAAGGATGCTGTGCGCCTTCTTTGAGCAGAAGGACAAGAAATCGGATGCGTTAAGTCTGATTTGCCAGTCATTAAGGGGAATGAGAGGCCTGTCAATAACAGTGAAGCGGAGATCAAGATGATCGCTCCAAACAGCATCATGATCCCTCAAGCCAGTAATTGTATTATTATTAGTATTAACAACTGAAATTTTCTTAACCCATTATAATTGTGTGAATATTAATTAAGCCGTAAGGCACTTTTATTTGAAAACAACTTCCACGTTGCTTTTGAATTCCATATTTGAATTCGGTATTGCTTGGAAAGGTGACAACATATCCTTGAATTAAGTATTGCTTGGCGAGGTGGCAATAAATCCGGAATTGGTTCCTAAGGCATGGATCTAACCTCCCTCATTGACCAAAGTTAGTTAACGACACTCACTAGCCTTCCTCACCCTCCCCACTAGCATTAGCCGCGCGCATCAACAAATCTTGATTCTGCTAATTCAATCCTTCATTTAATTTTTATGGAATGCTTGTAACCAACCCCAGAGCATTGATTCTAAAGGTAATTTTTCTTTAATTTAATGCTTTTCGCCTTCCTCTGTCATGTTTTTGGATATTTAATGCCTAAAGAAGGAGCAATCTCGTGCCTTTCTCTGTGTTCTTAACTCCCAGAGCAGAGAAACTATGCATCTGAAATTAGTTTTTTGGTTGGATGATATGGTGCATGGATGAATTATATATGAACATTGTGTTTTGACATCTATACAATTTTCAGCTATTGACTTTGACTTCATTTTCGTTCGACATGCAGATCTAGTGGTCTTTGGAGTATAGGAAAAACTTTGTTCCCACTCTCGAGGTTCTTGTTCTTGATCTTTATGATCTGCTAAAGTTCACTGGTTGATTGGTTCCATGACTCTATTAACTTCTAACTATATTCGATCTTGTGACCAATTTTGTCAAAATATGTAGACTGTGAAAAGAATTTTGCAAATGCATTGTTTATGGTGGGAGGGATTGGCGAGAACGACTACACTGATCCATTCATGTGACTACACTGATCCATTCATGCAAGGACTATCGATGGCTGAAGTGGAAATATTTGTCCCTTTGGTGTCAATAAGACCATAAAAGCAATGCAAGTGAGTAGGTGAGTCTCAGAAATTTCAGTCCATTTCACATGACCTCAACTAATCTAAATTCATTCAATTAAAGCAAAAATCTATATCATTGTTTCTTCGTGTTACTACAAACTTTTTTTAAGATTCTTGGTGCACGAAAGTTTTTAGTCCAGAACAAATTACTTAATTGTTGTTTTGCATTGTATTTAAGAAAATATACTACTTGACCTGCAAAAGAATCACCTGACGCAATGGGATGCATGTCGAGGTTTAATGCTTTTTCTCTAGGAGGGACAATGATCTTCTTGAAGGCTGAGTGACAAAATTGCAAGTTCAATATCGGGATGTTAAATTTGAGTTTGTAGACAATTACAATGTTGTTCTCAAAATTTTACAGTCTGGGCCTCCTAAAATCCCTTGTGGCTTAGGGTCAGCGGTTCCTGTACAAATCTTGCACAATATTTCAACTGGGTTGGAGGCCATTTGACGGATGCAACTTATCGGCAATTTATTTTTGGAAGGCACCTTCACAACTCCAAGCCTTCACACTCTATGTAGCTGTGACTAAATTAGAATATCCAATAAAATGGAGAAACTATATGCGGTCATTTCACTTCTTTAAATATGTCTGCCTTGAGGTTAATGTGGCTTATGTCATAGGATGGAGACAATCAAACTAACTTAAATGTTATAGACAACTTGGGTAATCTGCTCAAGGGCAAATTGCTCCGACAAGAAATCATGGCATGGTGACTGTGATCTCGATGGATTTTCAAACTGTTGCTACTCAGAATGTTAAACAAATCTGACTGGACTGCTTTCCGTAGATTATCTTCCAATCGCACAAATTTGAGGTTCTCGTGTTCAAATCAGAACAAATAAGACCGCATTACTACTCAAATTACAGGTACCTTTCCCACTCTTGATAAAATTTTTTTTAAACCTAATACGCATCTACGCCAAATGTAGTTTCTCCCTTATCAGTTTCAACCTAGTTTTGTTTAACCTGTCTATTTTATTATATCTAGATTTCCAGTGGTTATGTTGGTTTAATTGTATTATTATTATTTGAATAAGAGAATGAAAAGAATCTTAAGAATTCTCTTATTTTTAAGGTTTTTTTATAATTATTTATTTATTTTTCTTTCAATATAAATGTATTTTTATTTATTGTATATATATATGGATTTAATATTTTATTTATGTTAATTATTTTTTTTAATGTGCTTCTCTTTTCAGTACTGCGATCTGTGTTCTCCAATGTCTGATGCGCAGAGATGGAATGCTTGCAAGTACAAATGCGAGGAACTTATGAGTATCGAATTCAAGCGGGTGAATTTTGGGACATTATGGAGGATGAGATGCTTGCTATTGTTGAACAGGTACATAAGGTAGGTTTTGTACTTGATGATATGAACTCTACTTTTCTGGCTTTGATCCCTAAAGGGTCTGATCCTAAATCTTTTGTCGATTATAGACCCATTGCTCTATGTAATGTGATCTATAAGACCACTTAAAAAATTATCGCAAATAGAATCAAAGGGACTCTGTCCAAGCAAATTGCGGCAGAACAATATGGGTTTTTAAAAGGAAGATCGATTCATGATGTTGTAGAAGTCGCACAGGAGGCTCTACATACGATTCACACACAGAAAAAAGAGGCCATGATTATGAAGATTGACCTACATAAAGCATATGACTCTGTTGATTGGGCATATATCCGTCTTGTATTATTGAAAATTTGGCTGTCCATGGCTTCCATTCGATGGATTATGGCATGTATCTCCACTGTACGATATGTTGTTCTCATAAATGGCATGCCCACCAAGTTTTTTATGGCTAGGAGAGGACTGAGGCAGGGTTGCGCTCTGTCTCCTCTCATCTTTATCCTCGTCATGGATGGTTTTAGTAATTTGATGAAGATGGAAAAAATAATGGTTATTTTGAGGGTCTATCATTTTCTCCTTCGGTATGTATCTCTCATTCCATCTTTGTGGATGATCTGCTAGTGTTTGCAATGCTTTTGTGGAATCAATGGTTTTACATGCATTTTATTTTTATTCGCTTTGGAGCTACAATGGGACTTGGTATTAATAAAGGTAAATCTATCCTTTTGTATGATTCGGGGGTTTTGAAGGAAATATCCTTTATTGCTGGTTTCCTTGGTGTACAATCTTCTCACATAATGCAGGGTCTTACCTACCTTAGCTTCAGAATTTTAAGCCATGTGCCTATAGAAACCGTCACTGGTTGTGGCTGATCGATAAATTCTAGAACAAAATATTAAAGTGGATGAATGGGTGGCTCTTTCTTGGGGGTAGATATACTCTGGTACAAGCTGTTCTTTCGCAGCTTATGGTATATTGTGCACACTTGTATTACCTACCAGCTACCATAATACAAAAGATAAATTCTATCATTTCCCACTTCATTTGGGCTGGAACCGGTGTCAACAAGAAAACACATTAATGCAAATTAGTGGAAATCATGATTCCAAAGTGATATGGTAGCTGGGGATTACTTGAGATTCGAAGCTTCAAAATGCTCTTCTCACTAAGTCATTGTGGCGAGCTGTAAATGGCAATGGAGCATGGTCTTCCATTACTAAATTTAAATACTTGCAGGGCAACCCACTCCTTACTTTGATCTGAGGATTTAGTTGGCAAACCACACACGCCTCGGCAATTTGGCGCAACTTTATCAAGATCTTGAAGATAATGGGCAAGGGTCTAGTTTGACAGTTTAGTGGTGGACAAAAGATTATTATTGGTATTGACCGCATTTGTGGGATGAACATCTCTGACAACATTTCTCCGACCCTGCTCCACAGGGTTAATAATAGAGGTATCTTCGTATTGGCTGATCTCATTTCTCATTGGGAACTAGGTGCTCCATGTTGGAAATTTGACTTACAACTTGGCCTCCATGGGCGGGACTCTGATGAATGGGTCAGGTATAAGGGTATGTTACAAGTATTGGGGCTTTCATATAACAAAGATGGGGACTGTATCATATGGGGCGGGCCTCTTTGGGAGGGCAATATCCAAGTGAAAGAATTATATAAAAGTATAGTTAATGAACAGATTGGTGATTGTGCTACGTCTCTATTCCATCAAGTTTGGAGGTGGCAAATTCCTACAAAAATATACTTTTTGGGTGGCTGCTCTAGAGAGGAAATATTCTTACTTGGGAATCTCTTCAGAAACGAAGTTTTCATGGGCCAGGGAGATGCCCTTTTTGTCACAATAATGAGGAATCATTATCTCATATTTTCTTCTCTTGCGGCTTCTCTCACAGAGTTTGGGGGTTGTTTTCTATCCTCTATAAGGATGCAAACTGGAGGCCGATAGACTATGCTGACTTCATTATGGTAGGGGCCAGCTCGAATGATTTACATAAACCTTTACCTTTTTATATAATTTGGGAGCTATGGTGTGCCAGAAACCTTCTTATTTTTTAGGATATTCCTATCAATATACAGAGGATATATAGCAACATTATGAGATGGATCTTCTCACTCTTCTCGCAAAATATCTATGGCTGATCTTTCTGTCCGTGATCGCCCTATCCATTTTTCTTATCCTGCGATATATTTCGATGGGGCACAGTAGAACGGTTTATGTGATTGTGGGGCCTGAATTCATCTTGTAGATGGGGATCGTTATCTTACACACTGGAATGGTGGCTCTAGCAACAATAATAAGGTAGAGTTTATGGCTTTGTGGAGCAGGATATTAGTGGCATATCATCTGCAATTACCTTCTATATTTATTTATGGAGACTCCAAACTTATCATTCAAGGTATAAGCGGTAAATGTAGGGTACAGGGCATCCTAGCATGGTTGGTCATTCCGGGGCTTCGACCCCCACTCAGTAATGTGTCTACTCTTTCTTAGTTCCTATGTTCGGACTGCTTCTATCTACTGTTGTAGCTCTTTTATATATTTCCAATTCTGCTACTGATTGCATCGAGTATGTAGTAAGGATCCGCCGGCTGTTAAATATTTTGTGAATGTCTTAAGTTTCTCGGGTAACCCTGCATGGTGGACCTTTGTCTGGGTTTTAAGTCTTGCTAGTATCACCTGGCTGGTTACAGTCCATGGCTCCTAAGTCCTTTCGTCCGCTTGTTAGGAAGCAGGCTGTGGTGCTTTAGCTGTTGCTTGCAGGCCTCTGTATTTTTGTAATCACTGGTTTTTGATATAATATATTGATACTGACTTACAAAAAAAAAAATGTAGGGTACAGGGCCAACAACTTAATGGATGTCTAGAGCGCATCTATCACATCCTATCTAAATTTCAATCTTTCACGTTACAACATATATATAGAGAAAAGAACATGAGGGCTGATATTTTGTCTAAAAAAGGTCTGGAGGTAACTTTTGGGGTCATACACATCTCAGTCTACAGTGCAACTGCCCTCAAATCCTCTTTTCATATTCCTCTTCCATAATATGTACTTTATGGATTCAAAGTGAGTCTGCATGCAATAATCAAGCGAGCCAAATTTTCCCCCCAAATACAAGCGAGCCTGGTCTTCTCTCCTTTTTTCTACATTTCTATCTGCAAGCGAACCTGCTTTACATTATCAAGTGAGCCAGTATCCTCCCAGTTTCAAGCGAGCCTGCACATAACTATCTTGTGAGTTGATATTATGTTTTCTATAATGACTATGAGCCAATGTCTTTCGGCGGGCACCTATCTCCTTAAGTGTATATTTTGATGGCACATAGCTTGTTTCATTTTGATAGGCTTGTATTATTGTGATGATGCCACATTGTTTCTGTTTCATGACAGATTTGCACAACAATTAGCATGTTCTTACTGCTAGTGCATGCATTTGTTTATGTCTTTTCAATGCTCTATGTCAGTTATCTTTTCCTCTGCATACCCATATTAATAGAGGATGCATACCCATATTAATAGAGGATGTAGATGTTCAGTTTAGAATGGGAATATATGTATATCTCTTGGTCCTTTTTTCCTCTTTTGAACTTGAAAGGATGTCATTTGTATCATTCATGCACTATTTTAATATCAAACAACATTTTTTCTCTCCTTGAAAAAAAGGAAAAACTAGGAATCCAAATGATTAACTATAGGTTCAGCTTGCCTATTGGAAACTCTTTGAAATATGTGTTATACTTAACAACAATTAGGAACTATCGAATTCAATTTGGTGGATCAAAAGGAGGAGAAGTAGTAGGAATCCGAACTAGAGGTTGCGTGTTTGAAACTCTTGGAACATGTGTTGTATTTAACGAGAAGTAGGATCCACTACTGTTTGATATATTTGGTTGGATTTTGATGTTTTAATAAAATCATTAATTAAACATAAAATTCACCAGATGAAGCATAAGATCCACTCGCGTGTGATATATTTGGTTGGAGTTTGATGTTTTAGTGAAATAATTAATTAAACACAAAAATCACTAGACAAATTTTCTTTTTAGGTTAAAAGCACCTAGATTTTTTTTATTAAATGTATATACGTGGCATTATGCAGAAAAAGCGCACATTTAAAAAAAAATCTCATCTACAACAAGTGAAAAGTATTAACAAATGAAAAACTAAATTAATAAATTTAAATAATAAAAATAAATAAATAACTATGTAAAAACATAATTTTTTTTTAAATCACAAATAAATTAATGTCAAATCATATGCAATATACCTGCGGCAGCAGATGCAATAACACTGAGATATTTAATGAGATAAGTGAGATATTTAATGAGATAACTTTTTAGCATTTTTCCATTGAAATTAACAATACAATTTTCAGTGAAATAACAATTTTGTGATTTAAATTATATTTTTAAATATAAAATAATGAAATAACAATTTTTTGTGATTTAAATTAAATTTTTAAATATAAAATAAATTTAACACATTAAAAACTACTATTGCTAAAATTATCATGTAGGGTTATAAACAATAAGATGATTGTGAGAAAATAGCTACCAACAAAGTACCAAATCATCAAATGATCGTCAGAAAATCTCTACAAATAAACAACCAAATCATCCGCCCTTTAGCTTGACCCAGTATAATCTCAACAAAACTATATATTTATGGGTCTATCTATCAAGCATATTTATAATACTTCAGTTTTACTCTTATCCACAATCATCCATTACATTAACAGATTCACCGGAAGCCATCGCCTCAATATTAATACGCTGCCTGAAACGGTGGCCACCAGCCAGAATGAGTTGAGCGATAATAAAGGACCAAATCATTGGCCTTTAGCTTATGCCAGTGATATATTCATGGTCAATAAGACCGCGTAATGCGTTGGTCTGTTCACCAAATCTAAAAATTTCAATTTTTATTGAGGTTACCAAACAATTCTCAATTATAGAGATAACATCACCTCAGTATTAATACACTGCACGAAGTGGTGGCTCAAGGGCGGCAGCTTGATAAATGAAAGGAGTAATCAATTAAAGATTAGATAAATAAATTTAAATAATATAAATAAATAAATAATAAATATAGTTAAAGTTAAACTATGTAATTTTAAATCACAAGTAAATTAATATCAAATCATTAGCAAAGCTAATCAATATACTTGGGTGATAGGTATAATAATGAGCCTATAACCTTTATTAAAAAAAACGGTTTTCATAAACAATTTCGAATTTACTTATTCTTTGTAAAATAAAAAGAAAGCTTCAAATAATTTCATTTTAAAATAAATATTGAATTTTATATAGATAAATAATAATATTGTAAAATAATAATTCAGTAATTTTGATCAATTAATTCAATTATTAAACTAACGCTAGCCTTTAACATGCATTTATATATTGCATGATTTTCATATTTCCATTATAATGTATCTTTTATAAAAAAATGTTTAGAACGTATGTTGTTTTAAAAAAAAATTGAGTATTTATTTAAGTTGCATTTATTTATTGCACCATTTTCATTACTTTATCAAAAAGATTCCTATTATAATGTATACTTTATAAAATTGTTAAATTGTGCACTTTAAATGGCATAATGGGGTGTGATTATTTCTTTAATTTTGTAGAATACATTTTAGGTTTATAATTTTGATAAAATTATACATTGTTATTATATATTTTTCAAATAGTTATTTTTACTTAATGCTATGTAATATATAGGTTTAGGATTTAGATTTAAAAATTAACTTTTGGGCTTAGGATTATGGTGGGAGGAATAGTGACATAAAGAGAGACAAAGAGATGGGGGAGGGGGAGGGGGAGGGGGAGTGGGAGTGGATGAGACAAATGAGAAGGGAGTAAGAGGGTGAGGAGGGAAAATAAGTGAGTGAGAGAAGAAGGTGAGAAGGAGGGAAAACAAGTGAGTGAGGGAGAGGCAGAGAGAGGGGAGAAAATGAGTAAGGGAGTGGGAGAGAGAGGGAAGAAAATGAGAGCGAGGGAGAGGATGAGAGAGAGGGGGTCAAAATGAGTGAGTGAGGGAGAGGAAGAGAGAAAGGGAAAATAAGTGATTGAGGGAGAGGCAGAGAGAAATAAGTGAGTGAGGGAGAGGAAGAGAGAGAGGGGGTCAGATTGAAAGACAACAAGAAAAATAGTGAGGAAGGAAAAGAGAGGGAGGGAGAGAAGGGAAGAGAGAGGGAGAGAGGGATGGAAAAGGGGCGGTAAGAGTGAGAGAGGGACACGAAGAGAGATTTAGGGAGGGAGGAAGGAGGGCGAGAGAGATTTTGGGAGGGATGGAGGAGGGTGAGAGAGATAAAGGGAGGCAGGGAGGGAGGTAAAGGAAGAGATATAATGAAATATATATAGAGAGAGAGGAAGTGAAAGAGAGAGATAAATATATAGATAGATAGAGATATAGGGAGAGGGACTCAGATAGAGTGAGAGAGAGGGAGGGTGAGAGATATGGGGGAGTGAGGCAGGTACAAAGAGAGAAAAGGGGGAGAGAGAGAGGGAGGTGGGGGGGAGAGATAGGTAAGAGAGGGAGAGAGAGGGATATAGAGATGATTCAAGAGAGAGGGAGAGAGAGATATGGATATAGGGAAGAGGCAAGATAGATCTGGATTAAGAAAGGAAGAGACTATGAGCTACAGAGCTAGAGTTTGAGGGATAGAGATAGAGATAGAGCAAGATTTTGAGGGAAGCATGTGATGCTTCCTCCCTTTTATTATTACTTATTTCCATACTTTGCTTTTCAACAATTGCCATTCAACAATAAATTTTTTTGAATTGGGGAGATTTGATCTCAGGTGCAATGCTAATAACGTTAAATGTGGCTATTTGGAGTTTCCATTAATTGAATAACACAGACATCTTGTTGGCCTTTAATCTTCTGGGGTGATGCATGTGACTCTTCCTCCCGTATGTTATTACTACTTTTCAGATGTTGCTTGCCCACAATCACCATCTCACTCCTTTTCAAGTCTTTGGTAATGGGGAGGTTCCCACATTCTAAAATTCGTACTCACAAAAAGGAATATCTTGCACAATTTCTACCTTGGATTCAATGAAAACTCTATGTGCATGATTTTACATGAGAGGGTTGAAAAGGGATCATGTCACCAATGTGTGGGAAAAGGAAACCCTAACGGATCAAAATTTTCTCTTGATAAATTGATGATATATACAAGAAGTTATAATATAGATTATAATTTTGCCCATTAGGGGATTTAAACCCTGTATTGTTGAGGGGGCAATGCATAACACTAAAATACTTTGTTGCCTCAATGCAATTCCCTTTACAATTTCAAAGATGATGTTCTTAAAGGAAACATTGCATATATTGAACATCATCAATTGCATTGCACTAGAGTTTTCCATCAAAGTTGCATATTTGACACCAAAAGTTATGAATAATTGAGAGGTGATGTCTTGCTGATTTTCAGCTAATACCTGACAATGTCTAAAATTTGTAAGGTTGTGATGCAAATTTAGATTTGGAAAGCTAACTATCATATTGTTCATAAATTAATATTATTTTATTTAGCTTATCTAATGTCATATACTAGTCATGTACTACCTGTATTTTTTCAAAATCTATCAAATATTTGCTATTGGAACTTGAAAGAGCATCTTTGAAGATTAAGAGGCAATCTATGTTGGAGAGGTTATAGAATCCGTTAATTTGGAAAAATGTGAGTGATTTCTCTTTATCTTCTAGTTTTGAATAGATTTTTCTTTACTAATTTATATCTTCAATGATTATGCCTTAAGGCTTTCCCTTTGCAACATCTGGTGCAACAACTAGTAATATTTTGTTATTTGATCATCAAAACAACAATAGCTACTTAATTGTTTGAAAAAATAGAAATTCCTAACCATTTAATAAGGTGTTATTTTGGCTTTTTTCATCAAATTTGGTAATTTAAATTTGGGTAGGATTATAATACTTCATAATTTATTTTTTAAATACATATATGAATCTAGGGTTTTGAAAATTTTTAGAGTATTTAAATTTGTGTAGACACCACAACTTAATTTAAAAAAATAAAAAATAAAAAGACCACTACAATAATAAGATTGATGTCCTTGATATCATATAAATGATATGACATTAATACAACTCACACCTCCACTTTAGTATTAACTATATCATATATTATATATGATTTATCTATCTATTTATTTATTTATTTTATTTATTTTTATTTTTATTTTTTTATATTATAATTATAAGTATTAAAATAGTAAAAATAATAAATTATATTAAAAAAGTATTAATATTAAATTATAAAAAGTATTAATATTAGATGATATTCAAATAGAATCAAATATAATTAAATTAAAATATAATAGAATTAATATTAAAAAATAATAAAATATGATAAATTTTATTCAATTTCCTATTCAATTTTTTATTCTAGTTGGAGTTGTCCTTATCTATTTAAACAGGCTTCTTTATCAGATTTGGCTAGTTCCAAACGCGTCGACAAAAATTTCTTACATGTGATTTTCACCAAAAATTCTTATACACATATTAATAACATCTTGAAATTAACATATAATAATTTTTAATATATGATATATTTCATAATAAATCTAATAAGTCTTGTATATGATATATTACTAAATTACTTACTAAATTCCAATTCATACATAATTTAAAAGTTATACAACACTTTAATATATCATTTATTTACTTATTTATAAATTTTAATATTAATTAATTTATGAATTGAGAATTTAAAAAAAAATATATATTATTAAAATATAATTTTTATTAATTTAATTTTAATTTTTAAAAATTTAAAAATAAAACAACTATAATGTCTATGGGTATGGAGTAGCTACCCATTCTCACTCACACCTCCATTAACTACTCATCAATATTCACATGACGATCTCTATCTTCAATGAAATGTCAAAGAAACGCTACGCTATAGGGCATTTTCCTGAAATAGAAATGAAATGTCGAAGAAACGCTACGCCACAGGGAATTTCCCTCAAACAGAAATTATAAAAACTGTTAGACCTTGGACAGTATGTATAACCTCTTTTTGTAGATATAAGGATAGCGTACCTGATACATTCCAGTGATTACAACCGCATAAGAATCTGAAATCATGGATCCATCTCCAACTGTCCACCTTCAGCCCTAAATCCGGCAGCAAAATAAAATTGGTTCTTCACTTTCTTCTCTATATCTGGAAGAAAAATAAAATTCGCTGAAAAAAAGGTACAGACACACATCATACAAAAATGGAAAACGAAAATAGATCAATCAGATACTAAAAGTGAAATAGATAAAGACAAACTCAATAATTAAAATGGACTGCAAAAACAGCATGCATGGCCATGCAATGGACCGAACAAAGAAAAACAAGAAGCTAAGCCCAGCCAAGCCAACGTGAATACAGAAAAACCTGAGATGAAAATGATGAGATGAGAAGAAGAAGAAGCCAAACCAATGCGAATACAATACAGAAGAACCTGGATGAAACTGATATAATGTTCGCAGTCCAAAATGTATATATAAGCTCCACTTCAAACGGTCACAAGCCTGTTTCAAATTCCAAATAGTTATCACGTTCAGCTTTATCTGCTTTTTATCTTTTTAACCCCAAAATACACCCGCATTGCTTCGGTTGACGGGAAGGTTTCTTGAAACAAATTGGCTTTATACAGAAGGAATCCAATCAGTTTTAAATTATCATTTTTTATGTTTCAAACAATCTCTGGGCCTACTTGTGTAAGATTCCAAAATTTTGTTAATGAATTGTGTATCATGGAAATGGACTTTCAAGTTCCAGAACTGGAATGGGTGTAATCCATATATCAGCATTACATTTATTTAAATAAATTTCCATATTTATATTACATATATAATTATACCCATTTTTACTCAGTATCATCAGCAAGTTTATTCTTACATGATTTATATAAATATAAATTAATTAAAAAATCAATAATAACTGAGGAAATTCAAAGCACTATGATATTAAGTGGATGGATCATGGTTGAGATATAGTCATCACATTTTTGTAGGTTCTGATTTCCTTATACGGATATATATATATATATATATATATATATATATATATATATATATATATATATATTATTAATAATTTTTAATAGTTATAGTGTTATTTTTTATTATAATGAGATAGTTTTTATTATAATGTGATATATATTATATATATTAATTTTGATTTCGGTTATAAAATGTATTTTTTATTTAATAATTTTTTTGGGTTGAAAATGGGTGGTTTTTATTATAATTTTTTTTGGTGAAAAGTATATAGAAAATATACAAATATTATATATTGATTTTAGTTTTACTATAAAATGTATTTTTTATTTAAGAAATCTATTTTTTAAGTTGAAATTGGTGAATTTTTATTATAAAAAGATTTACAGTAAAAGTATATACAAATTACACAACAAAAATAAGAGACTTTATAACAATACAATCAAAATATAGAAGCTCTTGAAATATGCTAAGTCCAATTCATGATGATAAGTATAATGTTTACAAAGTAAGTCTAGTATCTTAAATACTTTGAAGTACATAATAGAATAATGAAAATTACTAACAATAAGAAAAAGATTCACAATGAAAGTGTATACAAATTACACAATAAAAATAAGAGTCTTTATAACAATACAATCAAAATATAGAAGCTCTTGAAATATGCTAAGTCCAATTCATGATGATAAGTATAATGTTACAAAGTGAGCCTAGTATCTTAAATACTTTGAAGTACATAATAAAAAAATGAAAATTACTAAAAATAAGAGCTTTATCACTTTGATTTGCCTGTCCTTCCAAGCCTTTGTTCACAATAGGATGCTTGGCTAGATTGTTCACTATAACTTGTTGAACTTGCTTTGGGACATGCATTTCAATTGATTTTGCCAAGTTTCATAACTTAATATTAGGGGGTGATTTATAATGCCACATCATGCTGAATGACTAAGGTCCCAATTATTCTTGATGTGGCTTGGGATGCCATTCTATCTACTTCAACACCGTTGCTTCTCAAAACATGAAAATAACTTAGTTGAGAAAATAAGGAAGAACGATTCGTAGCCCGAATTAATGCTAAAACAAACCTGACCTGAAAATTAATTGGTTCCCTTGATCAAGCAGTAGTGAAATTCTAAGTACAATCTATGGATGCCTAATTGGAAATCCAAACAACAAGAAAATCTGGGAAAAATTATCTAAGGGAATTACCCTTCTTCCACAAGCAATCCTGACATAACTTCCCTTCAGAAAACTTGGCCTCTAGTCCCTCTATGTTAGCCTCTATGATGCTTTGTGCATACCCTGTGACGCCAAGCCTCCAACCTGCCTTTGATGAAATCATTCTGCCTTTCTCTATTGAGGAAATCATCTCTCCAACACTATGGACCCTCTGTCCAACCTCTATAACTGAGAACAATTTTTTCCTCAGCTAAATCAAACTACCTTTCTAAAGCAACTACACAGTCCTCTACATTTCCTCACTGGGAATAGTTTATCCCTCTTGCTGTTTCCTCTTCGGATTTGGAAAACTTCCTTCGGATCATTGCCCTTGCCCCTCACTATCTCTGCTACCTCACTAAAGCTCAAACTCTCTGACAACTGATTAGTGCCACTCTGGAAAATTGAATTCTCCAAGTGACTCTGGTGTATTCTCCTTCACCACATTGATCTCCTCTTATTATCCATTCTTGGAGCACCAACGACCAATATTAAAACTTAATCAATGGCTAGGATCATCTATGTATCGATCTGTGTGAGTTAAAGGAAAATTTTAAGGATGGAAGTTTATCTTAAAGTTTAGAAACCTTGGCGAATCTTACTAGTCCCTAATATAAAAATTATAAAACATTTGGCAATATTTTTGTAAAAATATTTAGATTTCTAATTATTTTAGATTAGTCTATATACAATTTTGGCGATTTTTAGGGTAAAATAATTTTATACTATAAAATGTGGGTGAATCATTTTTAGAAAAAAATGGAAATTGATGAATCTTTTTTTGGAAAAAAAATGGAAAATTAGCCCACATGCGAATATTAGCCCCTAAAATTTTCCCTGGTGAGTTTATAGATGATTATCACCTTATCTCAATCAATATTGATTTATTAACCATATTCCCTATGTTTAAACTTAGGAAATATTTAAAAACGATTAATAATCTGATTGAGACATTTCTAGGCAGAATTTCTAGAAACGATTTCTAGGTTTTAGAGATCTCATGTATTCTAGCCTCTCCACCAAATTTCATGTTTAGAACACATATGATGCTACAAAAACTAACACTCCCTCTTTGTAAGGAATGTGTTTTAGTGTTGCGCATCTTGCCATAACACCCTGTTTATGTGTCATCTCCTATCACGCTGCTGATGTATGGTTGCTGCTACCCACCAACCACTGCACAACTTTGATATATGATGCATCTGTGTTGTTGTTGACCTTGTTGAACTACTGCCAACACTGAATTTTCACTGCAACTCAGTTATTGCTGCAACTACATCATCTACAACTAAAAAACATCCAAAATGATGAACGAACTTTGTTCAATATGATTCATCTGTCACCCAATTCTTTGACTGCTACTAGCTACTGCTATGTCTACTGAAGACTTTAAACTATTGTTGACTCTGCATTGCTGCCAACTCTACACTATGCTCCCCAACATATGACTGCAACTAGTCTCTTCAATTGTCACCCTAGTATTGACAACATCAACTGCCACTAATCCATCCTACTACTGAAACATTGTGGGCCCTCGTATCTAGGTAATGATCCATGAGGTGGACTACTAAGTGGACCCTGCCCAAATATGTATCTCTCTGAGGATACAACTCTAAATCACCCCACCTCACCCCTGGAGGTATATGGGAAATCATAGCGAAGTCTTCCTCCAACCTAGAGGAAAATATATCTATCTCGACATGAGATGCCACCTGGTCTTGCTTCTCCTCTTTTTCCTTATTCCTGAGAGGACACTGGGTACTTTAGTGGCCAAACTCGTCACACCCGAAACATTTTACCTTTGACAAGTCCTCCTTCTTCTTTCTCTTCCCCCCTACCCCTTACTGGGACCCTTAGATGTGAGGACCACATTCTCCTCCTCCTTCACCATCTTCGATTCATTGCTACTTCTACCATTGATGGAGATATTTATTAGAGCTTGTATCAATTCCTCCTGCTGCAAATCAGCACACATTTTGTTCCTCTGGTAACTTGTCTCTGCCCAATATGCTTTGGACAAAAACCTGCCAATCCTCTTAGACATTGTTGAGTGTCAATCTCACTGGCTCTGTGGGTTGAGGCATTGCCCCAAAAATTGATAGTTGGTCTCAAACCTCCTAAATTATAATAAGGAAGGGATATATGCCTTCCCCTTTCTGCATCCAGATGCATCTCAGCTTCTCCTCTAGGAACATCTTCCATTGCTCAGAGGTTCCCTGGTATAACGTGGAGAGAGCATCCCACATTTATTTGGAAGTATCTTTTCCAGTTATATGTGAGAATATATGATCCCGAACTCCATCTATGATCAACCTCTTCTCTCGTGCCATCTCCTTCCTATATTCCTCTAGCTAAACTGCATCTTGAGGAACTACCACTACATTACCAATATAAGCTTTCAGGCCATATTCATCTAGAAAGAAGGAAATCATAGCCTTCCAATTGGCATAGTTGGAAGCTCCATCCAACCTATCCTAATCATGAATACTTGCAGTGTCCATCTCAAAGAACCATAGAAATCTCCCTCTTTCCCTATGCTTGGCTGCTGCTCTGTAACTCACACTCCCCTCTGGAGTGAGAATATCTACTCACAACTACTTCCAATCTGCAAGGACAATTCGAACTTCTGAGACTCAAAGTTCCTTGAGGAAAATTTTCCCTCTGTGTGTGCTTTTCTCTCTTCCACCCAATGTTGGCTCTGCGCTTGAGAAATACTAAAAAACCCTCTACGTCCAGCCAGAAATATTCCCAACGAAGAATCTAAGCTACTCCCTCTGCTTCTGGAATCACTCGATCTAGAAAATCCAATTTTTCTGCCTCTCTGCTTAGAAAAATCAAACTTCCTCAAGCGATTCACCTTTCCTGACAAAGTACTACATTGATCTTGGGAATTTCGACCTAATTCTCTTACTAAACAATGAAATTGATTCTTTCACCTCTAAGCTCCCTGACTGATCAATTGTGCTTTGATACCATGTGAAAATTTCATTACTGAAATCCTATTGCAGCAAATAGTATTATTTCTTCTAACTGATAAATTAATTATTAAGTTTATTTCTATTACAACATTGAAATAAACACACTACAACCTTCGAAAATAAAAATGTGGAAATAAAATAGTGTTGGAAATTAAGAACTAGCACACACACACATAAAATGACACCACTATTTTGGGACAAATGTCCCCGGAAAAACCCAACTTGGGAAAACCGGTGCAACAGTGAGGGTTTTTATTATTATGTAATAGTAAAATTTTGAGTGCAATATATGGATTCCCAAATCATAATCTAAACAACAAGAAAATCTAGGAAAAATTATCTAAGGGAATTTCCCTTCCTCCACAACAAATCCTGATAAAAATTCCCCTCATAAAACTTGGCCTTCTAGACCCTCTGCATCAGCCCCTACACTGATATGTGCAGACTCTATGACTTGAATCCTAAAACCTGCCTCTAATGAAGTCTTTGTGCCTATCTATGCTGAGGAAATCGTCTCTCTGACACTCTGGACCCTCTGCCCGACCTTTGGAACTGAGAATAAATTTTTCCTTAGCTAAATATAATTGCCTTTCTGAAGCAACTGTGCCATCTCATTGGGAACAACTTTTCCCTCTTGTTTCTGCCTCTCGAGATATGGAAAACTTCCTCTGGATCATTGTCCCTACCCCACTCTATGTCTGCTACCTCACTAAAGCTCAAACTCTCCAACAACTGATTGTTTCTAGTCTTGAAAACTGAATTCTCCAAGTGACTCTAGTGTATATTCCATCACCACATAGATCTCCTCTTATAATCTACTGTTGGAGCACCAACGAATAAGATTGAAACTTAATCAATGGCTAGGATCATCTCTGGATCAATCTGTGTTGGTTTCTAGAATATTCTCACCTTATCTCAATTAATATTGATTAATTAACCATATTCCATAAGTTTAGACTTAGGAAATATTTAAAAAATGGTTAATAATCTAACTGAGACACTTCTAGGCGAAATTTCCAGAAACAATTTCAGGGTTTTGGAGATCTCATGTATTCTATCCTTTCCACCAAATTTCGTATCTAGAACACATTCGATGCTACAAAAACTTACAATGAACTCAATGATAGTTAGTGTGTGGTATCTAGATAGAGGAGCCTCATTACATATGACGAGCTACAAATAATTTTTCACTGACTTTGAGGAGAGGGACCTCCAGATGCACATTGAGTTGGGAGATTGTGGAAGGTATAGTGTGAATGGTATTGGCACAGTTACTTTTCAAAGGGATTTTGACTCCCCTCTCAAATTAAAAGATGGCATGTATGTTACAGGTCTGAAGAAGAATTTAGTTTCAATTTCTATGGTGGAAGACTGTGGCTACGATGTGATATTTAACAAAGGGAAGGCTTTCCTTAGACACATCGCCATGGGACAAGTGAAGCGGATCGGGGTTCAAGTGAAGAATCTCTACAAATTGGATATAGAATATTGTGTAGCATTGAGCACAAAAGAAGAGAAGGTGCAGAGCTGAGACATCAATGAATTATGGCATAGGATACTTGACCATTTAAACCATGGATCTGTTGGAAATATGATGCAGAGTGTTGTCCTTGATGGCAACCCACTGAATGAAGATGAAGACATGTGACTGTTGACATGTGTTGTCCTTGATGGCAATCCACCTGATGAAGTTATTCTTGACTTGATGGACTTGGTAAATGATGTAAATCCGATGTGATATGATGTTTGTTGACAATATGATCCTGAGTGTTGTCCTTGAAAGGAAACCCACTTAATGAAGATGATGACAACTTACTTGGTGAAGTTGTGCTTGTTAGAATATGTTCTTGATGAGCTAAATATGATGTATCTACAGTGTGTACAGAAGGCAGTGAAGAAAAGAAGTCAGCATGTGCTAAATCTTGATGAAAAGAGTATGTCTCTAGGAATACGCGGATATGTCTAAGGGAAGTCGCGTATGCACGCGGAAAAGAACGTTCCAAGTCGCGTATGGGCAAAAGCGCTCAAAAAGTGCAAATCCAGGGGCCCGTGGTATTGAAGACTCATGGTATTGATTTGGCTCGTGGTATTGAAGGCTCATGGTATTGCTTTGGCCCGTGGTATTGAAGGCTCATGGTATTTCTTTGACCCGTGGTATTGAAAAAAGGATAAACCTATATAAGGAGAAGAAATTCATTGTGCAAATTAGAAGTGTGGGTGCAAGATGTCTGAGCTTGAATGAATACTTCTCTTTGAAGTAGATCTGAATGGAAAGGGTTACACTTGAAGATAAATTTGAATGTATAATGCACCAATGATGAAGAAGGGGATCTAGATCTGAAATGCATTTGTATTTACTAGATCTGATTATGGAAGGCTTAGATCTGTGATGAGGCGAACATCTAGGCGAACATCTGTCTGAAGTGAAAGGGTAAATCTGAACTGAATATCTGATCTGAAGAAGTATGCTTCTCTATAATGATTGAAGATCTATACGCTACTTCGCCGCAGAGGAAGCGCGTATATACGCGGCTTCGATGAAGTGGAAGCGCGTATGCGCAATAAAATACATACAGAGGTATACGCTTGTTCGTGTGGACGGAAGCGCGTATATACGCGACATCAGTAAAGTAAAAGCGCGTATGCAAACTAGGGTTTGCTGAAGCAAAGGGTATGAAATATCTGATCTGTTCTGCTGTGTTTCTGCTATCTGATCTGTGTTGATAAGTATTTGTTGGTGATGTATGTTTGTGCTTAAAAGTATGGAAAGGGTCCAGTTTGAAAATATGATGAAATGTGGCCTGCAAGTGTTGTTCTATTGAATTTGTTGGATCCAGTGTGAAAATTGATGAAACGTGGTCCAAGGTGGTGCTGAAGGTTGTAGCCTTCAGTCAGGGGGTTGTAGCTCCCTTCCAGGAGAGGCTGGTAAACGAGATCGGGGGTCGTAGCTCCCTTCCAGGAGAGGCTGGTAAACGAGTCAGGGGGTTGGAGCTCCCTTCCAGGAGAGGCTGGTAAACGAGCGCAGGTGGGTGCCTGCGTGCTGGTCAAGTCTGCGCCAACACATTTGTTGTAAGATGTTTTCTCTATAATAAAATATTGAAGGCTGAGCAACTGCAGCGGTGGTTTTCTCCCGATTTGGGTTTCCACCTAAAAATCCTGGTGTTCATGTGTGATACTTTGTGTGATGGTTTATTCTGTTCTTACTGCACCTGTTTACTGTTTATTGAACATCTGATGAATGAATGATGGAATAATATAAGTAAAGATTTAATGACAGATCTAGATCTCTGTGTATACGCTAGTTTCATAAAGGGGATCCGCGTATATACGCTAGTTTACTGAAGGAAAGTAGCGTATGGGTTTTAAGGAATGAAAAAGTAAAAGATTTGATTATGCAGTAAATACTGATTCACCCCCCCCCCTCTCAGTATTTTTCCCAACAATTGGTATCAGAGCAGGTCCTTGTGCAGAAGCTTGATCGCTTAAAGGAGATCCGTCGCAATGGGAAGTCAAGAAGGAGTAATGTCTATAAAGCCACCTCTATTCAATGGAAACAATCTGATATTCTGGAAGGTACGAACAAAAGCATATCTGCAAAGTCTTGGTGCAGATGTATGGGCAATCGTGGAAGAAGGTTATCAATACCCGGCAAGTATTCCTACTGATGCAGCTGAAAGAAAGAAGTATGAAATCAATGCAAAAGCAGTGAATGTCTTATTGGGAAGCATGTCTGAATCAGAATTTTCTAAAGTGATGCAGCTACATTCAGCAAAAGAAATATGGGACAAAATCATTCTAAGCTATGAAGGAGACACAAAGGTAAAAAGTGCAAAACTCCAAACTCTTAGAATTGAATATGAAAATTTGAAGATGCATAGTGATGAGAGCATTGCCCATTTCTTCTTACGTCTAGATGATATTGTAAATCGAATGAGAAATTTGGGTGAAACCATAACTGATACTACTTTGGTGGAAAAAGTCTTAAGATCCTTGACTTCAAAATTTGACTCTAAAGTTTCAGCTATTGAAGAAAGGCAAGATCTGCAAACTCTTACTATTGTTGAATTACATGGTATTCTGACTGCTTTTGAAATGAGACAAGGAGGTCCTTCTCAAATCAAAGAAGCTGCTTTTAAGGTATCTGCAAAAGGAAAAGAAAAGGAAGTTGTCAAAGAAACCAACTATATATCCGAAGAAGAAGAAGCGAATTTTGTGAGAAAACTCCAACTAGGTACTGGAAGATTCAAAGGTAAGCTTCCCTTCAAATGTTTTGAGTGTGGAAAAGTTGGTCACTATGCTGCTAAATGTCCTTATAGAGAAAAACATGGCAAAGGGAAACAATTTGAAAAGAGAAAGAGTTATTATGCAAAAGATGATGATGATGAAGTGTCCAGTGAAGATGAAGAAGATTCTGACCAAGATCTGAAAGTGCTCATGGCTAAGAAGCAAAAGAAGAAGGCTACTCGAAACAAGAAGATACCTCAGAAATCATGTATAGAAAAAATTGAAGAAGATGAACCAGGTATTAATCGTTGTTCTTGTCTCTTACTTAACTGCATGTGCAAAGATTATGATAGTGAAAGTGACAGTATGGATCCAGAAGTTTCTAACGAAGCTCTACAAGTACTCATGGCAAAGAAGGAAAAGAAGAAGGCCACTTGTAATACTCTTCTTTGTGCAAACAATAGTGAAGATAGTGAAAGTAAAGTTGTAGAATCTCTCAAGACTAAAGTTGAAGAACTACAAAGTTCAAATTCTAAGCAAGAAACTATTTACAAAGAAATGACCTCTCAAATGAAAGATCAAATAGAAATGTTGAATGGACAGGTGGACAAGTATCAAAGGTTTCATACTTATGCATCCAATCGAATTAAATATCTAGAAGCAGATCTTGAAAAATCAAGCAAGAAGAATGAAGGACTTGAAGCTGCAATCATCTTTCTACAAACAGATCTTGAAGCATCAAATAAGAAGAATGAAGAACCTCTGTCATTTGAAAAGGAAGGCCTCGAAGCAGAAATCATCTCTCTCAAAGAAGATCTGGAAAAATCAAATAAGAAGAATGAAGAGCTGCAACAAACATGTGAAGGAAATGAAGATTGGTTGAAAGAAGAGATTCTAAATCTGAAGGATCAAGTTGAAGATGGAAGAAGAGAAGAAGAAAGCATGACAAAGCAATGTCAAGCCTTGGAGGTTGAGGTAAATATTCTCAAAGGTAAATTAGAAGAAAAGGTTAAACTTTTGAGGTTTCATGATAGTACTAACATTTTGGACGATATTCTGAGTAATCAAAGGTCTCCTGCTATCAAACATGGTCTTGGTTTCCATGAAACTGTTAAAGGAGAATCTAGCTCACAAGGAAGTGCCAAAAATTCAGAGGAAGTCAATGAAAAACCTGAAGTGTTGAAAGAGTCAAAAGATCAACCAACAATCATGAATTCTCAAAGGAATTCATTCAAGAACGTTGAATGTTTTAAATGTCATAACTATGGGCATGTTGCAGCAAATTGCAGGAGCAGATCATTTCAGCCTCAAACAAACAGATTCTACTCAGAAAGGTACTCTGGTTTATTCAAGGGATATTGTTTTTCATGTAACAAGTATGGACATAAAGCAGTTGATTGTAAAAGGAGGAAGAATAGAAATACTCATTATGATTCTTATGTTTATTTCTCTGGCCACATGAGATGTTATGCTTGTAACAAGTATGGACATGTAGAAAAAGAATGCGGGATGAACAGATTTGGGAAAGTGGACAATTTTCAGCACACAGTTGGAAAGCTCAAGCAAATTTGGAAAAAGAAGGAGGACCGATCAGAAACGTAGGGAATTCAGACCCTACTGCAGTCATCCGCTTCTGGAAGCTTACTTCTCTGATTGATTGCAGGAATGATGTGGGATACATTAGGAGATTTAGTAATGTATCGTCACAGGGGGAGCAATGCATGATGTCTCTCATGGTTGATTTGATCATTCTGGTTATATGTATTTCTGACAAAGCATCTGATGTGAAGAAAAGACAGGAACAGAAGGTAAATTTGCAGGAGGAAATGAAGGTGTGAAATTTTCTATATTTCACTTTCCATACGCGGGTTCTATGAAACAAAGTCGCGTATACACGCGAGTTCCAGCTGACACAGCCGCGTATGCATTGATGATGAGAAAATTTATCTGATAGCTAAAGATCTGGAGCAGAGGTCCAGGGGGAGCATCAGTCTGACTACTGATGATTGCACTATTAGCATTATTCTGGTTAACTCATGATAATGAAATGATACATGGGTTCTTGTGTTGAAGATTATGGATGAAGTCTGGTTGCTTTATAATGAAGAGCATTCGTTGATGAGATGAAAGTCTTATAATTCAGAAATAAGGACAGATCTTGCAGAGATTGTTGCTAATAACTTACTGTTGAAGGTGTTTCAGATTGCACAAGTTAAGGAAGAGCACTGGTTTAGGGGGAGTAGCAGGTTGAATACTAATGATTGCATTGTTGGCAATATGACTGCTTATTCCTTGGTTATTGTGATACTCATGCTCAAAATGATGATGACTTAGTACATGGTTTATTGTGATGAGACTTTGAGCCCTGGTTGTTGATAAGTATCTTTTGTACTCACACATGGATGAGTTGGATGTCATTTGATTCAAAAATAAATCATGCAGAGTTTGTTACTATGGTTGAGAGATCTTTTGCCTACATATGTTACTTCATGTTAAATCTTGAAGATCATGGTGATGTTGGACCACATGGATGATTGCTTGACACCTATGTGAAGATGTTGTTCTGGTATGAGAATCTCTCTTGGAAAGATTGTATTGATGCTGCAAAGAATCTGAAGGCTTGGTTACTATTGTGCTGATGCTACAACCGTTGGATGACGCTTGAAGACACAACTACACTGTTCTATCTATCTGTAGTCCAGGGAAGCATTCAAATATCTCAGAAAGAAGCTGAACATTGTCTTTGCCTCACAGAGAATCAGATCTGGTTGAAATTTAGAAGATGGCATTGGATACGCGGGTTTCATGAAACACAGTCGCGTATATACGCGAGTTCCTGCACAGAAAACCGCGTATGTTTGGTTGCTGGAAATTTTTGGTTGGTTCAGCTCTTTTCAGCACAGCTGCAGTGCTGTTTGGTGTCTCTGATACTGTTTGGTATCTCTGGTGGTGTTCCAGTTCTCATAATTCTTTTCTAATGATTTAATGAAGATGCCTTGATGATTTGTTGATAAAAGTGTTCAGGATGCACAAACTAAGGGGGAGCCTTAGTCATACGAAAAGAATGCTTGGATGCATAGATTCAGGGGGAGCATTAGCGTTGCTGATTATAATGCATTATTGGCATTATGATGGTTCTGAAATATGTTCTCTTTCTTGAGGACTTTCTGGTGTTGGTTTTAAATGGTCATTTTTGTAATTTGTTGAAAAGGTCTTGTTGAGACCCATGATGTAAAATTGTAATATTCAGTCATGTAAGGACTTGTCATTTTTGTAAACCCACTTGGTTGGGTAGCTGAGTTGCAATGTGTAAACCCACTTGGTTGGGTAGTTGAGTCTCTTATGTAAATCCACTTGGATTGGATATTTGATGTAAGTATGAGTCTTTGGTGATAGGAAGTTCATAGAGTCATGTACTTCATTGAAAATTTGTTTGAAGATTCAGCATGAACTCAGGGGGAGCTTGGTCACTTCAGTATATATCAGATCTGCAGAACGCTTCTTCCACATGAGGAGAAAAGAGGGAGAGTATGTTGGTTTTTGATCCGCCCTTTGCCCTTGATGTCAAAGGGGGAGAGTGACATGGTGTTTGAATGAAGAGAAAGAATGGAGAGAGTGACATGGTGTCATGGTATTCTTAATGTACCTATCTGTTGTGGTGATCAAACACCATCGTGGTTGCCATCAAGTCCAAAGGGGGAGATTGTTGGAAATATGATGCAGAGTGTTGTCCTTGATGGCAACCCACTGAATGGAGATGAAGACATGTGACTGTTGACATGTGTTGTCCTTGATGGCAATCCACCTGATGAAGTTATTCTTGACTTGATGGACTTGGTAAATGATGTAAATCTGATGTGATATGATGTTTGTTGACAATATGATGCTAAGTGTTTTCCTTGAAAGGCAACCCTCTTAATGAAGATGATGACAACTTACTTGGTGAAGTTGTGCTTGCTAGAATATGTTCTTGATAAGCTAACTATGATGTATCTACAGTGTGTACAGAAGGCAGTGAAGAAAAGAAGTCAGCATGTGCTCAATCTTGATGAAAAAGTATGTCTCTATGAATACGTGGATATGTCTAGGGGAAGTCGCGTATGCACGCGGGAAAGAACGTGATAAGTCGCGTATGTGAAAAAGCGCTCAAAAAGTGCAAAAACGGGGGCTCGTGGTATTGAAGACTCATGGTATTGATTTGGCTCGTGGTATTGAAGCCTCATGGTATTGCTTTGGCCCGTGGTATTGAAGGCTCATGGTATTGCTTTGACCCGTGGTATTGAAAAAGGATAAACCTATATAAGGAGAAGAAATTCATTGTGCAAATCATGAGTGTGGGTGCAAGATTTCTGAGCTTGAATGAATACTTCTCTTTGAAGTAGATCTGAATGGAAAGGGCTACACTTGAAGATAAATCTGAATGTATGATGCACCAATGATGAAGAAGGGGATCTAGATCTGAAATGCATTTGTATTTGCTAGATCTGATTATGGAAGGCTTAGATCTGTGATGATGTGAACATCTAGGCGAACATCTGTCTGAAGTAAAGGGTTGAATTTGAACTGAATATCTGATCTGAAGAAGTATGCTGCTCCATAATAATTGAAGATCTATACGCTACTTCGCCGCGGAGGAAGCGTGTATATACGCGGCTTCAGCGAAGAGAAAGCACGTATGCGCAATAAAATATACACTGAGGTATACGCTGGTTTGTGTGGACGGAAGCGCGTATATACGCGACATCAGTGAAGTGAAAGCGCGTATGCAAACTAGGGTTTGCTGAAGCAAAGGGTATGAAATATCTGATATGTTCTGCTGTGTTTCTGCTATCTGATCTGTGTTGTTAAGTATCTGTTGGTGATGTATGTTTGTGCTTAAAAGTTTGGAAAGGGTCCAGTCTGGAAATATGATGAAATGTGGCCTGCAAGTGGTGTTCTATTGAAGTTGTTGGATCCGGTGTGAAAATTGATGAAACGTGGTCCAAGGTGGTGCTGAAGGTTGTAGCCTTCAGTCAGGGGGTTGTAGCTCCCTTCCAGGTGAGGCTGGTAAACGAGATCGAGGGGGTCGTAGCTCCCTTCCAGGAGAGGCTGGTAAACGAGTCAGGGGGTTGGAGCTCCCTTCCAGGAGAGGCTGGTAAACGAGCGCAGGTGGGTGCATGCGTGCTGGTCAAGTCTGCGCCAGCACATATGTTGTAATATGTTTTCTCTATAATAAAATATTGAAGGGTGAGCAACTGCAGCGGTGGTTTTCTCCCGACTTGGGTTTCCACCTAAAAATCCTGGTGTTCATGTGTGATGCTTTGTGTGATGGTTTATTCTGTTCTTACTGCTCATGTTTACTGTTTATAGAACATCTAATGAATGAATGATGGAATGATATAAGTGAAGAACTCATGGCATAATTAGATCTCTGAGTATACGCTAGTTTCATAAAGGGGATCCGCGTATATACGCTAGTTTACTGAAGGAAAGTAGCGTATGGGTTTTAAGGAATGAAAAAGTAAAAAGATTTGATTATGCAGTAAATACTGATTCACCCCCCCCCCTCTCAGTATTTTTCCCAACAGGATCTTTGAAGATCATGCAACATATTTCTACAAGACTTCGCAAGGGTGCATTGCAACAATGAGATACATGCAAAGGGTTTACACTAGGGAAGTACACAAAATCCACCTTTCATGATTGGGATAGTAGAGCACACACAATCCTTGAAAGAGTTGTCTTGGATGTGTGTGGGCCTTTTTCGATATCCTCCTCAACCAAGCATATGTATTATGTTATTTTTGTAGATTATTTCTCACGGAAGTGTTGGATCTTCTTCATGCAGATGAAAGACTATACATTCTCCAAATTTTTTGAATTTAAATCACTTATTGAGAAAGAAACTCGTAAGAATGTGAAGTCTCTCAGGAGCGATAATGGTGGAGAATATGTCGAATGAGTTTAATAACTTATATGCAAAGGAATACATTTGATGTGAGTTAATAGGAACCAATAACCCAAAACATAATGGAGTGTATGAGAGGAAGAACAAAAGTATTGTGGGAGATGCACAATCCATGTTTCATGACCAGATCATACTGTTGCACTTGTGGGCTGAAGTATGCAACACAATTGTTTATTTGCAGAATAAGAGTCCTGATAATCATAAACTTGGGATGAGTACACCAGAGGAAGATGTTTTAGGGAAGAAACCAGATTTATCGCACTTCGGGATCTTTTGATCATCAGTTTACTATCATGTTTCCAAGGATACAAAGAAAAATATAAAGCCTACATTTGATTTTTGTATATTTGTGGGGTACACAAAAACACCTCACAACTATTAGGTGTACATGTCATCTCTCAGGATGACAATTGTTAGGAGAGATGTGAAGTTTGATGAGGATAAGGCAATGAGGTGTTCTCTTGAGAGGGAGCTTCATTTTCCTTCATATCAGAAGCTTTTGGCTCCGAAGGACGAACCTGAAGGAGTTGTGGAGAAACCACAAGAAGAGGAACAAAGAGTGGAGACACCCAGTCAAGAAGAGACATCCATAGATGCAAGGAACCACAAAAGAGAAGCTAACAGATTATTGCATGATGCTATAGAGAATGCGGGACCACCCACATCACAATGCAGGAATAGGAGGTCACCAGATCAGTACACTGACTACATGGCTCTAATGAGTGAGCTTGTAGAGATTGATCCATCCTCATTCGAGGAAGAAATGTAACAACCAATGTGGGTTAATGCCGTGGTAGAGGAATATGATTCCATTATCATAAAAAAATACTTGGGAAGTTGTCCCAAGACCAGAGGACAACTCAGTGGTAGGTTCTAGGTGGATCTACAAAGTGAAGCAAGCACCAAATGGAAGTATCGAGAAACACAAGGCCATATTTTTGGTCAAGGGGTTCTCGCAGGTGGAGAGAATTGACTATGAGGAGACCTTTGCTCCAGTAGCAAGGTACTCTTCAATCAAATAAATTATAGCACTTTCAATGGATATTGGGTGGAAGATACATCATATGGATGTGAAGACAACATTCCTCAATGGAGTAATTGAGGAGGAGGTGTACATTGAGCAGCTGGAAGGATTTGAGACATTCGACAGTGAGTCACATATGTGCAAAATCAAGCGAGCATTGTATGGATTGAAGCAAGCACCCCATGCTTGGTACACCGAGATCAAATACTATTTCACGACGTTGGGCTTCACCAAAAGTGAAGTAGATGCAAACCTTTACCATATTGTTGTTGAAGGTAAATTATGTATTATAATATTAGATGTTGATGATTTAATTTTAACTAGTGATGAGAAGTTGATAAAATCTTGCAAATAGGATCTGAAAAGAGAATTTGAGATGAAGGACATGGGGCTCATGCATTATTTCCTTGGTTTGGAAATTTGGAAAGAATATGGGGAACTGTTTATCTCTCAAGGCAAGTATGTCAGTGAGATATTGAGGAAGTTCCACATGGAGGGAAACAAACCCATGGAGACTTCTCTAGCAGGGAATTTTAGGAAGGAGGATGCTACTTTAGGTGAGGTAGTAGAGGGTACCATTTATAAACAGCTTGTGGGTTCACTTATGTATTTGGTGAACACGTGACTAAACATGTGTTATGCAGTTAAATGACTTAGTCAAGGAATGGTTAAGCCAACCAAATTGTATTATAAGGAAACAAATCATGTGTTGAGATACCTCATAGGCACTACTCAGTTTGGTCTTTGGTACAAAAAGATAGAGGGAATGAAGCTCCAAGGCTTCACAGATGTATATTGGGTAGGGAGTCCATCAGACATGAAGAGCAGATCAGGAGGAATTTTCAGTGTTGGGTCAGCAAATTTTTCTTGGTATAGCAAGAAGCAGACATTTGTTGCACTCAGGTCAGCAAAAGTATAATACATGTGTGCAAGTCAAGCAACATATGAGGCTATCTAGATCATAAGGATTATTTTTGGGTTATTTGGTCAACATACAGATCCTATAGTGATTTACTATGACAATCAAAGTTGTATCAAACTCTATGAGAATCCAAATTTTCATGATCGATCCAATCATATCGACATCTGTTATCACCATCTACTAGATTGTCTGCAGAGGTAGATAATGTTGTTGGAATACATTCCTATAGGGGAATATGATGCAAATATTTTAACAAAGGCGTTGTCAAGAGGAAAATTTGAGTTCCATAGAGGCCGGATCGGGGTATCACATAATCCCTTTCTTGCTAAGAGGGATTGTTGAAAATGCAGCAAGAAATTCATAATTTATTTTTTCCTTAATTAAATTAGGAGAAAATTGAATTTCAATTTCAGTAAAATAATCGGAGGAATTTAACTGAAGTGATATGGCCCTTATCATTTAGTTAAATCAATTAATTCAAGTAGGAGACACTTGAGTTATGTTTTAGTTATGATTGATTTCTAATTTCTAGAAATTTGTTTCAGCTAAACTTAGTTATTGTGAGTTTAACTAGTTCTAACTGATTAAGAACTAGTAGAAGTTCTAGTAGTGGGGTGCATCACCTGTGATCAACCAGTTAAATCATCAATCAACCTAGAATAATTGATCCATGAATATAAATTGAGTTACCCGGTTGAGATTGAAGTTCAAGGGAAGTGTACTATCATTTATAGAGAATTCCAAATTATATAGGTGGTGCATGTAGTTAGAGAAGGGCCTACAAGGATTATGCAGTTTTGAATTGGGATTTCCCTAATTAATAGGGGGATAATTCCTTGGGAAACAATGCAAGGAAATAGGGACTTGGGAAGGCTTTGATTTGGTTATGTATTAACTAGAGGTAGCTTTTGAAGTAGTGATATAGATTATACTAGTGCAGAGGTTGTTCAGGCTTGAGCAAGCATCATATTTCTTCTCTATTTTCTGACTAATGCAATACATATAGGAAGGGGTTTTGAGTAGTTTCTTTCCCCTATAAAATCATTGTGAAATGTGTGATTGAATCTTGTCTCATGTATGTGTTGTGATTTTGCGATCGTTAATTTTTTTTCGCAGTTGAGTAGATTAGATTCAAGTCTTTTGATTTAGTTAAATTTCATAAGCAGTTTGAATCTAGAAGGAAATTCTAGATTTCCTGTAAGCTATTACAAGAATATTTTTTTTGAAAAATGGGCCTAAGTAGCTATAAGATTTCATATAAGCTTCTACAATATTTTCTGTTCACCAACAACACCTTGAAAACACCTTCACATACACAAAAATAAACTTCCAGTTCCATGAAAAGGTAAGCATCAAGCATGAAAATATTTGACACTCACCCTACAAATTCTTTTGAAGCATTAGGAAAACTTTGGTTATGTAAAAATGGAATGGTTTAATAGCCTGATAAACTAGCACAAGTATCGAATGGTTTGGAATACAAATCCACCTTATCTAAATTTATTCCCATGTATGGGAGGATGAGTGATACAAAATCAATTATCTTTTGAAAATTTAATCATTATTTCCTATTGATGATGAGGTGAGGTGGATATACAATTTACACAAAGACGGATAGGGGTAGGTGGGACAACTTGGAGCTACACATTAAGCCTTCATCATCCACCACCCAAAATCATTTCCACTTAAAACAAGGAACTGAATCGAGCTCACCACTTGCTTCCATTTAATGTTTTTCATGTAACCGTGTTAAGAAGCCCATGAAAAATTTTCCATTGATACAAGAGGAATATATAGGGCATAGAGCTTGGAATTGCAGAGCTATAGGAGATAGAACACAATCAGCTACAAGAGATAGAGGGGTTTGCTACAAGAGTACAAAGGACCGTTGAAACTTCTCATAGAGACCCCTAAATAGAATGAACGAAAAAACAAAGGCCCTTGCTACCACAAGAAAATTTATATCATGTAGCAGCACAAGAACAATATTTCCCCTTCCTAAAAATTTGTACAAAATTATGAGATCAAATGCAAAACTTCTGAGTATCTTTTCATACACCATGAGGGGTGGATTTAACAAAATAGAACCAATTGATAACACTAGAATTCATCAAAATATTGAAGTTGTGCATATCCTAGAAAATTGGCAATGGTTGAACTAGTGATATATTTTGATGAAAACTCCATTAATAGGGTCACCACTCTCCCCAAGGGGGAAATATGGATCAGGTGAGAGATACAAGAGGCTATCAATGCCAAGAGAGGATTCTTCCTCTCTAATTAACAACCAAATGAGGATAATAATGGAATAAGAATAAAAATCCTACCTTACCCTTGGGATGAGGTAGCCTACCATATTCTCAATACATTTCTTGTGAGGGTAGGCTAATCATAGTAAATGCCACCAATTTAGATTCCTATACCAGTTGATATTTCAAGCTAACCTACCAACTCAAGAGTTTTTAAGTATCCCATACTTCCTCTTTAAATCCCTAAAGGAGATGAGCACGAAGGTAAATGAAGGCAAGCATAATTACCTAGCCCATCATGCCCTGATTAAATTGGTAATCACTGATGCATTAGAAAATATTCAAAATCCCATCCTCTGGATGGATTTCATGGATATAGATAGAAATGCATTCCTATTTTCCTAGGAATAGTTTGAAAAAACTAAAATATTTTGACCAGGAAGAGGAAAGGGAAGGTAGTGGACAACCCTACATAATATAAGGACGCCCTAGAGGAGAAAGAGAAGAAAATTACAACCACATTAGTAGGCCTCAACATTCCCACCGAGTCAAAAATAATAGGTCTATTCAACATGTTGTTTAAACCAAGATAAAATCACTGGGATAAGGTATACTAGAAATCCAAAGCTTCCTCCTCCTACCCTTATCACTATTGATGAGACCCCAATCCAGCAAAAGAAACACTACATGATGTAAATGAGCAAGATTTATGTAGAATCGAGGTACATATAGAAGAAATGCAAGAACCTACTGAAGAAATAGGGAAATAAGTACAAACACAAGGGTAGGCCACCCATCTATATAAATAGGATTCCCATCTATAGGAAAGGTTTCCCATCTACAAAGACCAGCTTCCCTACTACAACAAAAACCTATAGAATTGTAGAAAACTGAAAAAGAAGTCAAGAAACTAAGAAATTCCATTCCTATTTTCCTTGGCCATTAATATTTTATCCGCATATTGCAGGATCATCAGGAGTAATTCTTATTTAGCACCTAGTGCCCCAACTACTACTCAAGGTCGATAAGGAAAAAGGTAGAAACTCACAGTTGGAATAGAATATACCAATCAAAAGGGGTAGTTGATATTGCTAGAATGGAAGATGAGATGAATAAGATGAGGGAAGAAATGGTCTTCCTAAGGCTAGCTAAGGCTAGATGAAATAAATAGGAGGAAAAACTTGAGAAAGAGAAAAAAATAATTGAAAGTCCAATTATAAAAAACACAAGTATTTCTACAATAAATGGATATTTAGGTTCCAAACTTTGTGGTACACCTCTCTTTAGAGACAATCAGTTGCAGAAAAGCTTTAACGATTTACTCATTATTTGTAGAAGAGAAATGGTTCCATTTTCATATCAATCAAATAGAATAGAGATGGACCATATCTCTATAAGAAAATAAGGAATTCATTAATTTTTTCCTATAATGTAGTATAGAGTACAAATCCAAGGTTACTAAATTCTACCTTCACAACCTTGTGCTTACAAATTTGACCGTATGGAATCCAAACCTATATCTGGAGATGCACTATTATTGGCCCTAAAATCATAGCTAGGGATTGAGGAGGTCACATTTGAAGAGGTAGAAGGACCATGGATGGGGAGCTGAAAGAGCCATTGTGGATTAGTCCTGAACACCCAAACCCATCCATTCTCACCTCCACTCATGCAATTCTGGTAGAATATCCTAAAGTAGTGAATGTTTACACATAGAGGTAAGTGGAGGTCACCCTCCAATTTAATGATACTTTCAATATGTTAGGAGGGTAAATCTCATAATCTTTCCAAGGGAGATAGCCAACATTGCCAAATGGTATGAAAATTAGAGAATACCACTCTATTTATCGATTACAATTTGCACTTTCCAAGACTCCTTTATATAAGAGGTTTATTCAGAGACTTGTACTCTAATGGATTAGGCTGAGATTCAATCCACCCTTCCTACTAGAGCTCCAACAACAACATATTTAGGAAGAGGATTCTAGGGAGTGGAATTCTATTGGAGAGAAAGCAGGTTTCCACCTAGCCAACGTAGCTACCTCTATCACAACATGGAATTTCAAGCAAGTTATAAAAGAGATGAATGAGAAAGAGAAGAGGGGGGAAGAAGAGTAAGTTTCTCAAATGGAGAGAATTAATTCTAGTAGGGTGTATGGTGGGCATCCCAACTAGGTAAAAAATAAGCCCCATCTAACCAATCCGATGCACTTAATAACACTTTCCTAGTTTAATAAGTTATTAGGAGAGTCAAAGATATTTTTTATAATTTATGTGGTTAACATTACTTTAGTGAAATATATTAAAGGGATTTGAATAGATTTCAAGGAGATCCAACTAGATATATTCATGGGGTATGCTCCCTATTACAGAAGATTGCCAAATCAACTGGTTGAGGATAGTAAATACTCATTCCTATTGTTGTATGGTGATGCAAGAAACAAGATCTAGTGTTTTAGGGATTTTAGAGGGAAATTAGTCCTCCCCTCAAGGAGACTTCCCCATATCCTTCTTGTATAAATAAGAGTCCCAAGTGTCCTAGTAGAAAAAGTAGGATGATCTGAAATTGTAGGAGAACTTCTCCTTCCTAAAAACTTACTGTCCTCTTGTTAGAGTGAAATTCTAATCACAAGCGTACGAAAAAATCTCACTTTATATGTGCATAAAAAATATCCCTAACATCAAATGTGGCTGTCAATTTCCTTAGATCTACAGTAGGTTATCAGAAAAAATGCTACAAAAATCTAGATCTATGCAGTTAAAGACATTAAACAATGAAAATATACAAAAGTTGCTCCATATATCCAATAGACAAGACAAGAATTTATAAAGAATTTTTTGTATTATGACACCTAGGAAGGGAACACAAAAAGGTGTTACCATTCCCCCTCAATGGGATGGGTTCTTGTATTTCCTCAGCCCTTCATAACCAAGATCTCTCTCTCTTGATGGTGCAGAAAACCCAAACAAAATAGAACTCAAAGGGAGCTCACAAGAAAAAGTAGAAAAAATATGACAATGATGGAGGATCAAAGTCAGACCAAAAGTATAGATCAAAAGGTGATAAAAAAAGGTAGTGAATGAATGGAAAACCCTTCTATTTATAAAAAAATATCGAGTTAGTCTAGATTTTGGTGCATAATTAAAATATTATTAACCAAATCTAGGTCCAACTTACTTGGAATATTTTATTATTTTTCGTGGAGGGAAAAGGAATTTAGAATTGGTTAAATCCATTTATTTAGAAATAATAAATAAATAAATGATTTATTTATTATTTCAAGGATGAGGTTAAGGAATAATTAAATAAATAATGATTTATTTGATTATTTAAAAATGATTTATTCAAATTCAACAAGGAATATTATTAAATAATGATTTAAATAATTATTCCCAGAGAATAATAAGATAAATAATAATTTATCTTATCCTTTTAATATATTTCACTCTTCATTCTTCATCATGTCCTGAAGATGGATCCCCGTCGGGACTCAAAACGTCGACCATTGTTTTATCACACTGTGGAAAATCCGGAAACTTCATTAATAATTTATCTAATTAATTCTCATGTTTTGGGTTAGATATGACCAGGAATATTAGTTAAATAGTGGTTTAGTTAATTATCACTAGAGGAAAATAAAAAAAATAAGGATTTATTTAATTATTCCTCATGGGGTTTCCTATTTAGACCAGAAATAATTTAATAAACTATGGGTTATTAAATTATTTCTCATAGTGAAAGCAATTTTACTATGGTAAAATTAGTCTTACATGGTGTACTTTAGTCCATCTAATAATAATAGGTTAGATGACCAAAAATTGGTGTAACAGATTGCCCTCCAACGTGTGAGCATTAGGAGCTAATCGTATGACTGAAGTACGTTGTAAGAACACAATCACTAGACACTGAAGGGGAGTCATAGAGAGAGAAATATAAGACAGACTGAAGCAATAGAGGACAAGACCCTGAGGAGGCGAGACATACAGGTGCGAAAAGTCTCTTTTATGAGTGACTACTTATTCTAAATGAGGTGGGGGAGGCATACCTATGCCCGTCGAGATGACAAAGTATAATAATGGTGCACCCAACAAACATGGGACTGAGCTATATAGTACATGGTGGCATAAAAATGGGCAAGATAAAAAACATAATGGATCCCACATATATACTGTGCCTGGGACAACAACCAGGAATTATACAATAATATCTCAGTACATGAGACATAATAACAACCAAAGAGAACCTATAAAGCAGGAAAGGGCCCTGAAAATCTAAATGATACATGCAAACTAAAAAGGCACTGCAAGCAGCTAAGGCCGGAACCATCAAATCTACATAGCTACATCCAAGGCTGTAGTAAAGAGGTCATCTGGGTATGTGGGGGGATACCTGAAGGGCCACCCCCTCATGAGGTCTGAAACATCTCACACACACCCGATAATCACTGGTACAATCTGCTGCATCACTGAACCATCAAGTATACAGATCTCGATCATGCCATAGGAAGATAGAACTAAGAAAAAATCAAGTAAAAGGGAAATAAAGGGTCCCTTTGCCTGATCCGAGGCACCGAAAAAGAGTGGAAGCTGGAACTAAGGTATGCCGCCCTCTAGACCTGTCTTCTGGAATCAATAACCTGATGTCGACAGAAGGAGGTCTGCCATAGGTGAGGAAATAAGGAATCCTCAACTAAGGCATGAGGGATAATAGTTGAGCAACTGATAGAGTGGCACCAGAGATGATGGTGGAATGGGGGGTACTAAGTAGCAGGATGACAACTTACCTTGTTAGAGAATTAAGGGAATGAATGACTTGGCAGCTACTGACTCAACTTTGGAGGGGATAGGGGAAAATATGACTGAAGGAAAAAATGTGCGACACGAGAGAGGTACAAAGCAATGAAATATGGAAGACTATGAACGGAGACAAAAGGAACTCGGGATAGACTCCATGGATGCGATGATGACTCAAATTGGATGCTCTAAACAAGGGCGACTTGATGATGCTGCCACATAGAATAGGCTCGGTGGGGACCATAAAAACATGAATAAAAGATGGTTACTCACGACGAAAATCAGCACGAGCATCGACAAGTATGAAGGCAAAGTGGTGCCCCAAGTACAAGTGTCACAAGTGAAGAAATTCGATTTTGAGAAGGGGCGAAGTGACCCTTCTTGGAAAAAAAGGCTTCCAGGTGAAGTATCAAATCACTAAAAATAAAAGGATACCCATTTGATTGCTCGGTGAGAGCTTTCTAACGGTGCTGACGATTCGTCGAAACAAGCTACAGTATGGTCGTAATTGGTGAAAGAAAAATTTATGGTTTTTCTTTTCATAAGGCAATTTCCCTCCAATTTGATTCATTTTCAAGTGTAGTTGTGGTGAATGTAGAGAGGAGAAAAGGCCCTAAATATTGCAGCGATTGTAGCAGACAAGCGACCGTTGGAATCGAGATCCGTAAGTTGCAAGTAAGAGGCCTAACCATACTCTTTCAATTCAGTGGATTAAATTTTCAGATTAGGCACCCAGAGCCTAGGAACACACCTCTTATCCTTCTCACGGCCAGGACACACTTTTTGGGGTCTGTTCTACGACTTGGGTAGTAGGTACTGGGCAGAAAAATGCAACCTGTCCTAAGAAATGGCCTGAAAAGTATGACCTGTTAGAGAAAGGGGTTTCAGTGTTGTTTTTGGCTGAGAGCTGGGATTTTATGGTTATGATGCAGTCTTTCCTTTTTGTATGCTGACAAACATGATGGCTTTGTGCAGGTATGGCAGATTTGAGGATCAAATGGAGAGAGAGAGACCTGGATGCATTACATTTTGAGATCCGAGGGGATCATGTAGTTCGCACCACATTGGCTAGGTTTGGGGTCCTCAAATTTTTGAGAACCCATTAATGAGGGCAGGAGAGCCATTGCTAGCCCAGATAGTTAGCTATTAGAACCTAGATCATGAGATATTTATAGTGCAGGAGCACCGGATCGAGATGACAGTTCAGGACATATATTTCCTGACTGGTCTCCCACCACTGGGGATGGTGGGAAACACACAACTAGTGTTACTGTGAGGGCGAAAAATTATGGAATTTGTATAGTGCCACTGTCGACCGGGTGTCCATGTGAAAGGCACACGGATACCAATCGGAGATCTAGAGATGCTAGACACTTGTGTTGTGGCCCCAACGGTGCTGCAGATCCTGGGCAACCAAGTGCTCCACCACATCACTAGAGGGCAGATGATGCTGGTTGAGGGTGTATTGAGTGGGACCTACTATGAGTGGGCCCAGATGATGTTGTCGTCGTTCAAATGACAGTTTTTGTTGTGAAGCGGTAGGTGAACCATGACTATGCATATGGCACAGTGCTTTGCTTGCTATTCTTTGAGAATATCCCTACATTTTGTCCTCATATATAGATCTAGGATGGGGGCCCATGAGAGCCCAGGATGCGCTACTGGGGGAAGCTACTGTGTAGAGGATGAGGTGGGTTAGTTGGACGGGTGTTCTGACCCTAGTTTTTTTGCGCATTTGGATAATATTCCATTATACATAGACAATTATCCCTATAGTGGGATGAACTATCATGGGGACTCAGACTTTCCACTTCCACCAAGTCGAGCATGGGGGCCAAATGGTAAGTGAAAATTTCCTTATATTTTATGGTGCATTTTAAAGTTTCAAAATATTGTATATGGTACTGATTCATTTACTTTTGGTATGAAAATATAGCATCGGTGAAACTGGCTGGGTATATGGGATGGCATGTAGTGTCAGGAGCTACAAAACCTAGTGGATCGAGGGGAACGCAAAATGAGGATGCAGTGGCCCTCTTGGAGGATTTCCACCGTAGATGTGAGAATCTGTTGACTGGTGTTTCTAGGTGCGATTGGAAGGACCTTGACGACCAGTACATAGAGCCATGTGTTGGTCTACCCTCAAAGTGACAAGGATTCATGTGGTGCATAGCGATGGCCGGACAAGGGATGCGTGATCTACGGGCTGCAGGAGCCAAGCCATTGGCCTAAGACCCTCCAGATAGTGATTAGATGTAGGGGCATGAGGTGCCCCCAGTTTTGGTTTTTTGTAACATGATATGGGCACGTCATATGTATCAGAGTTAATGGAATCCAAAACATTGTATATTTGGATGACACATATTATGGATATGCATCATTTTATGGTTTCTGGTTATTGTCTTGTGTTAAATGTGTGTGATAAATGACAATTTAGAATATTGTTTGCAATGATATGTACATAGTGATTCTGGGCTCTAGGTACATGACTGAATGTAATGGTTTCAAATTCACGGATTAAGACCTTCACTCATAAATAGCTTCTAAAAAGGACAGGATTATGCACACGATAAACACCATTCAATTGCATGACAAGCAACAAAGAATCTAAACGAACATGAAGGTGAAGGATGCGACGGTCAAGGGCATCGGCTAACAAACCTTTCACTGCATCATATTCGGCCTGGTTATTGGTGGCAACACCAATGCATACGCTGTTAGAGAGGACAAGTTAATGCAAGGGGGTGAAAATGGCCCACGCTGCTGAGGCTAGATTCCGGGAGTAGCAACTTACACCATCGGCATAACTGATATACGATGCGGATGAGGGATCTATCTGAAAGGTGCCACAAGACAACATATGATATGATGATAAACAATGTTGGCAACCTGAATGTAAGGCAGAAATAAAACAAGCACTGTTAGGGGGAATGCTATGGGTAGAATTTCTACACCCCACACACTGAATAGTGGATGGTGTGGAGGAATTATCTTTGGGACAGCTTGTGCTCAAGTTGCGAAAGTCACCATAGACACAGATGGTGGCATTTTTGTTATGTGCTACATAAATAAATTCAAGGGTGGTAAATTCTTCCATAATGTCATCATCACAGTAGAAGATGGGGTGACTGGTGGGAGGATGACCACGCGGCGAAGCTACCTAAATCATTATTATGAGAAGTGAGGTTCACATGTGCATCGTCATGGAGGGTGACAGAAGAACAAGTAGATGAAGAATCTACTGATGTTGACCCCAATGTGATCACTGAAGGGAGGTGAGGCGAAACAAAAAGGGATGCCCTAGAGGGGTCTTCCACCATGGATCTCATAGATGATGATAGGTAGAGGATAGTGGTCGAAAATTTTGTCATATCAACATTAGGAGGGGTATGTCAATGGGAGTGGATGTTTCCTCTGGTTATTTTGAAGCAACACTCGTAAGTAAGGGAGAGGTGGACTCATTATGCTTAGCCTCGAATTGAGAACTGCTTCCAAGGAGGTGCGAAAATCATCGAGGCAGGGACATATGTGAGTATAGTGGCCATGTAAATCACACAAAGAAAAAGGTTTGTTTGTGTGTAAAGTCTTGAGTTTCTTGGCTGAAGCCAGTAAAGTAACATGGACTTCTGGGATATCATACTTAAGAAATTCTTTGTTGACCATGGGTTTGAGACGACGAAATTCGGGACAATTGTGGGTAGCATGACCGACAATGTCACACAAAGTACATGGAGGTGTATTCTTTGGGAGCAGTTGTTGTCTGGGAAGCCTTATCCTTAGGTTCCTTTTTGTGGGCTTTTCCCCCCTCACTCGAGGCTTTCGTAATAGGAGTAGATTCCTATTGAGGTGGCTGAGGCACAGAAGCAAAGGGAGGGGTCATAACGACTGGTTGGACCGGGGTCAAAGCAGTGTAAGGTTTGAGCTTACCAGGCGGGGTATTGGCTAGGGGTTCAATGTACCAAGCTGGGATCCCCAGGTTCATGTTGGGAAGGGTCAAGGTAGCCATAACAAGTACCGAAAATACTCTGGAAGGGGGAGCAAGAAACTATATCTAACCGGAGGGGTAATGGCCAGGCGGAATAACTCCCAGATGATTAAGGCTATGGGGAACCGTTACATGAGGAAAAAGAGGATCAGTGACACCAGCTACAGATGAAGGGCCTTGAGGAGGAGGTCCCGAAGGTTGAATCAAAGTACTAGGCGCAGGTTGCAAAGGGCTAGGTTGTTGACTATTTGATCCGGACCATTTGAGGTCGGACCGAGACGATTGCATCATGCAAACATTCTTTGAGCTAGGGTCAGGGATAAGAGGGGGGAGACTGGGGAATGAACCAAGCAAAGAGGAATCTTTATAGACTTTGGGTGAGACACTAGTCGGAGGCTCGACTGTTTGTTTATTGGCTAATGAAGAAATAATGGAATCTGGTGAGGTCTGAGACTTCAATTCGTAATATGTCAGCTAATCTATAGCGATGATTTTTCCGTTGTGAGGAAATCACATCTTATGATGAATCGCAGATGGGACAACAAAAATCGCATATGTATAGCTACGACCCAATAGAATGTTGTAGTCTAAGGGGGCATCAATGAATTCAACATCAACACAAACAGTTTTTCCCGCAAGAGTAATAGGACAATTGTAGAACATGCCAAGGGGCTGGAAAGAGTGGCCATCCCACACATGGAGCGTGATAGTGGAAGGGGCTAACTTAGGCAATCCGAGCTTTTTCCAAACAGAAGCAGACATCACGCAGGTGGATGCCCCCTTGTCAATGATACATTGGGAGACGTGGGCATGCTGGATCTTGATAGGTATTTGGAAGGTGACATATGCAGGTAGGGTTGGATGCTCTGACTTGTCAACATCAAAGACAATAAAATGATCATCTGAAGGATCCACATCACCCATGGCAGTTAGTAGAGATTTACATTGTGAAGGGCATGATTGGATGACTTCCATCGTTGAAATGGCGGCACGAGATTGCACCAAGTCATCTACTATACTGTAGGTGTGGGTGACTTTACCGGAAGTAGGGTTTCAACGTAACGATCCTTTGGGGATCTTTGTATGTACCTATGCCTTAGGCTGAGGGATTTTAAAAGGACCATTGGGTGTCAAAATTGGCTTTGTGGGACCTGAGGACTGGGGCTCAGTTGTGGACATAGCAGGAAGCTTGGTGTACTGGCACAACCGAGTCTGAATGTTGAGATCAACAATATTGGCTTGGTCAGATTACATCATAAGTATTTGGTAATTAGAGGTACCATACGGAGGAGGTTGAGCGGGCGCTTGACCTTTAGGGGGTTGGGCAACCACATATTCTTGCTGGGGGAAAGGATTGGTAAACAAAGCCTGTTGAGTAGGGGCAACATTAGGAGGAACCGAAGCAGAGGCTTGATGTCCTCTAGATGCTGCTTGAGATTCCCACAGTTGACACATCTGAGGTAAAAGGGGAAAATCATGGGTATAGTGACCATGGACACCACAACAAGAACATGGCTTATTCGTACGAAGAGGACTATTATTCTTGGGTTGATCTCCCTGTTGCTGAGTTGCAGTGTTAGATGTATTCCCTTGGGTATTGTTTCCTTGATTACCTTGAGTGGGTTGGTTCTGGTTGCCTTTCCTCTTCTTTTTGGAAGTGGGAGGATTAGTCGCACTCTACTGTGCATACAATTGATACTGAGGGGGGGGTGGTTGTTGCTGCAGAGCTTGAGAAGACATGGGAGGCTGAGGTGCTTATGCTGGAGGAGATGGAACACCTGGCTGTGGATATAGATAGTAAGGAGGTTGAGAAAAATTTGGGTAAATAGGTTGGGAAATAGCAGGCCCTTGCATAGGAGGATGCGGTTGGGAAAAGGCGTGAGGCATGTTGTGTCCTGGATACATGCTACCGGGAGGGGGAAACATTCTAGAGGAGCTGACCCCTCCTTGAGGGAAACCATAACCAATAGAAGGATGAGTGTATGGATGTGAAAGGGATCCAATGATACCATCGGCAGCATGAGATGCTCGTGGTGCATTGGCACTTCCAAGTCTAGGGAGATTAGGTAAGACGATATAAACATAACCAAATTGCACATAGATCAAGTCATATTTCAATACAACTTGGAGGGCTTCTTCCTCAGTCTGAGGAAAGTGAGACGCGACATATTTACCAATAGAGGGGAAAATGGATTTGAGAAACCAGTCCATGTAGACATGGTCTTCAAAAATTGGAGCTCGACATAAGCTCTTCCTTCTACGTCATTCTTGAACATGGTTAGATAGGCGGGTGGCGGAAGTTTGACGGAAAGCGGTCAAAATTTTAGTACCAATGTCATAGCAAAGGGGCAGTTGGAAGTAGGACAGAAACGCCTTTGCAAGGGTTGCAAAAGTAGCATGAGAGGCAGTGATCTGGTCGACATACCACTTGGAAGCTTCTCGAGTAAGCATACGCTAAAATAACTGAAGACGGATAGAGTCATCAGTGATAGAGTTGGACGAAGACCACATGTGGAAAGAACGAACATGGTTGGTAGGATATGTTAGGGTCCTATATTTCATAGGATCTCAAGGTGACTGAGTTTATTCTATCTGTCAAATTTACTTTGTAAAATGATTTTCAATCTGCAAATAATTTTCAAAATAAAAAAGGAAATAACATAAAAAATCAAAAGAGGATATATGTTATAAATAAAAAAAATAAGATGTGAACCCCATCAAAATGAAGAAAAACAATAAAATTATGAAAATGTTGCACCTCTAAATGCCACTACTCTTAGTTTAGCTTATTTCTGAAAATAAATTTTGTGCAGCTTGTTTAAAATGCCACAATAGTTCATAAATTCAATCATATAGTTTAAGCATGATTGAATTAGGTTTAAATTGCTTGTTAATAGATAGTTAAAATTTATTTTTCAAACTGTTTAATATTGACAGATTAATTAGTTAGATAGAAAATAAACATTGGTTCAATATTTTAATCTGAACCAAGGGAGATGTTGTAACATCATTTGTCTTGATAAGTTAAAAATGTTAGGATATGGATGCAAAAGAATGAAAATTTTAAAAATGTTAGGTAAATTATTATTTTTGTAGGCATCCATGTCAATAAAATGTTAGGTGTTAGATGCCCAAAATAAAGAAGGCAAAATAAAATGTTAGGGAAGCAAGAAGGAAAAAGAAAGCTTCATTCTGTTTTAAAAGATTTGATTGCTTGCTAGTCTAAATGCGCCTATGGAAAAATGTATTTGTATGGTTTAAATCCTCATTATTAACTTATATCTTAAAGTTTTAAACCATAGAAATATATCCCCGCCATACTTTCATTTATTCATTCATTTCCCTTTATTTTACATTTCATTCCTCGCTCATATATTTCCATACATTTCATTACAAATCCCTTCATATCTCTCTATGCATTATTTAACAAAGTCCCGACCCCACTACTTCCACATCATCGCATTACAATCCCTTTTCTTTTCATTTTCTTTTAAAAACATTACACCTTACCTTTTCTGCCTTTTTCACTTTATATTTCTACTTTACCTTTTTTCACCGCTATATCATTGTTTTACCTTCACTTCCGATTTCCTTGATTGTGATTAAAGCGGGTCATTCCTCCCTAACACGTAACCCTCCCCCCACGATCCATCACATTTTGCAAATTATAATGTTTCACATCGCAACAAAACCTTAACATTTGCGATTGTCGATTTGCGATATATCGCATCGCACATTTGTTAACTTACCTTTGAAGCGCCCACAATATATTTGGTTTAACTTGCGATGTAGTTGATCCCACCACAGCAGCTTCGCCCCCCACTTCAGGCCACTTGAATCATAAAACTTACCTTACACAGAAGATTTTCTACTTGCAATTGCGATATAGGTGGGTCCCTCTCCCTGCACTCTGTAATTTTTAGAAGTTTACCTCCATGCTTATAAATAAAACTTAAGAGTGTGATCTGCGGGTTTCGGTCCAATCCCACCTTATCTACCACGTCCCTCCTTTCTCCCCGCACTTCTCATTTCACATTTTTTAGAGTTTTCTTCGTGCTTATAACTAAACCTTAAGAGTTCTGATCTGCAGGCTGTGGTTCGGTCCCACCTTCCCTCCACGTCACCTCCCACTTCGCATCACATCACTGATTACATTATTCATAACTTAAACTGTAAATATTGCGAAGTGTGCAGATGCGATGCGGCTTCAGAACTACAATCAAAATATTTCCAAGTCCGGGTATATGAGTTTTTACACTTTTTTGTTTATAAAAAGGGTTAATCACAACAAAAAGAATTTGGGTGGCAAAAAGGCAGAAAGTTCGAGTTGGGCAGGAAAAGGCATTCAACACTCCGTTCATACAATAGACTTTTCCATCACAACATTCAGTATGCCAGCACATCAGTAAAATGTGGTCCACGTCCTAACTGTCCCACTACATCAACACTTGCTTTGCACAACGCATTCCACCGAAGCTATAATTTTGTAATAGTTAAAGTTTTAAGTTCAAATCAGTTAGAGACTATATTATTGTAATTTTTTTTGTATAAATACTTTAGTTTTGGAGGTATCAAGTGTGGATTGATTGAGATCAGAATCATTACTATCTTTTGGACTACTATAAGCTTTTCACGGCACTGGAGCATCAATAATAATCAGACCATTCACATGATTCTTGTGGCTTTAAATATTGGCGATGTTTTTCTTCTGTTCTTACGTTTCATTGTCATATTTCACTGTAATCATTTGAATTCCAATTGCAAAGCATAAAGCGTGATGAATAGGATTTACTTTTGAGTAATGTATTCTGTATGCATTTGCAATCATAATGTTTTCCATTGAAACCCAAACTAAAGAATTCTTAATTGCTCTTTAGTTCTGCTGAATCTTTTCATATTTCTATCATAATCCATTTATAAATTTGAAAAGATCCAGTAAATACTCCTAGCTTGCACTGTGTTTACTCTGTTAAAATTTTATGCAACCATCCAGTTATATTTTGACTCCATTTCTCAATAGAAATTATTAAATTGAATACAATCAATTTTCCAAACCCAAAACAAACCTTAAAACCCAAGTGCAATCATAACTAGCGTAAAAAATTATCCAAACAAAGTTAAATCTTATAGAGAGAGCCCTCTCTGAAACTGGCATGGCTAGATCCTAGTTTCCAAAGTTGGTTTGATGTTGACCTATGTGATTAATTCTCACAATCTCTAGCAAATTACAAAACGCTAACACAGTGGCGACCATACTAGGGGAGAATTGAAATCAATCATAATTTATTTTATATTCAATCTCTGGTTAAATAAATCACTGTATTAATATTTCATAGAGATTCCTACCTTTTTTATTTTTTATAAATACAGTGCGCAATTTCAAATTCAAAATATTGGTGTGAGTTACATTTTATAGTGTGTGTTTTGATTTTCAAAACTGGATTCTAAGAGACCTTATACAAGATCCCATCTTGATCCCAAACCTCTTGAAATAGTGGATGATCCTCAAAGGATTGGAAAAATAACTAAGGATACTTCACAACAATCAATCAAACATATTAGTTCATCTAAAATTCAGGGAAGTAATAATCCTCTCCCTAGAGCACAATCCGTTCCTAATAGGCTTGAAACCTTACAAGATATCGACTTTGACTTAAAGTTTGAGAAAAAATTGTTTAGAAGAAATTCCCTAAATTGGGCAAATACATCAATCATTGACCAATCTATTTTTCATCCAAATTTACCTAAAAGACAACCTTATTTAACAAAATCTGCTCAAGAAATTGTCCATGATTTTGAGATCCTTGAAGATTTGGTATCAGACTTCACTTCAGCAGTTACAGATCCTTATCTCCAACAATCAATAGAATTGTCTAGATTAAATATTGTTGCTTCATCCATTACATCCCAAATAATTCAACAAAGATCTGTGAGTCCAGCCTCTTTTGATAATTCTATTACATATCCTCTCATAAAAAATCAAAGACCTTCTTCTCCATCACTTCATCCATCCTCTCCTTCACATATAGTTCATCCTTCTCCACCTCCTCCACCACCTATTAATCCACCACTTATTATTGTTAACCCTCCACCTCCAATCATGGTTGCACATTATGCTCCCCTGGTTCTTCCTCAAAATCTAGGGGCTATGCCCCAAGATTATCGATCCAAAATACCCCAGTTTGATAACACCCAACCCATTACTACTCAACAACATGTAGAAAAAATGAATGATTTCTTTGATTGCTATGAGATTGATGCTGTTGATGTTATGATGAGTTTATTCATTCAAACCCTTGGAGGTGAGGTTAGGAAATGGTTTAGAGCTTCACCAACTGCTTCCATCAATGATCTAGCAGTCCTACAACATCAATTTCTAGATAGATGGAAAGTTAAAAAGAATCCCCTCCAAATTCTATTAGAATATGAAAATATTAAAAGAGAAAATGGAGAAAGTGTGCAGGATTATTGTGCTAGATTCAACTCTATTTATAATGCTATTCCTGCTCAAATAAAACCACCTAAAGGACTAGTGCTAATTAAGTTTCCAGATGGTTTTGAAACAAACATAGCTTATCAGTTAAGAAAGAGGAATCCTGGCACCTTAGAGGAAATGCAAAGCATAGCAGTTACTGTAGAGGCCAACTTGTTGGCCAAAAGAGCTAGAATGAGGGTTGAGAAGAGAGTTACTGGAAAAGAAGAAGCATCAACCTCTAGGATTGATGACAAGATAGATTCTTTAGTGAGGACAATGGAACGAATGGCGACTAATAGAAACATCCCTAGGGAAAATCAAGACCTCCCCAAAAATCACAATCAAAACAATAAGAGAAATCACCACAAATTAAACAAAGGGAACCTGACTAACAAATTAGACCCGCTTTTCAGGACAATTATGTTGGTGAAAATTAATAGATCCTTCAAGAGGAAGAAGACAACCAAAGAAATTTGTTTGGTTTGCAAAATAATGACACTATTTTTCTCACAAAAGAAGAACAACAACTATTTTCATTAACCGAAACAGAGCTTGAGTTAGAAGAATCTGAAGAATATAAATAGGGATTTGAAAACACTATTATGGAGGTTCACAAACAATATAATCTTAGGAGAAGAAAAAATTCTGACAATATTGCTAAGAAGAATACTGATCAACCTGCCAAAATTACCTCTTATTCAAACCATAAGAAAACAGTAGAAAATTCTTCTAATAAATCTGCTGAAACTCTTAGAAAGAAACCTTCAGAGGTTTCCACTAAAAAGACAATTGATTTTGTTTCTAAAACAACTCAAACTGATGTTCCAAGCACCAGTCAGCAAACCCTACTTAAAACTAAAGGAACTATCTATGTACCTGACATTCCCAATGTTGTAAAGATGCAATCATCATTTAATCTTGAAAAAGAACTAGAAAAATTCAAAATTCCCATCCCTTTGACAAAGCTAATGAAAAAAGAACATACAGAGCTCAGGTAATGGAAGTAATAAATATAGGTGAAACTACAGACACCCTCAACCCTAATGATGATCAACCTGAATTGTTTCTTGGTCTAGAAGTATATGGTAAGTTCCGAGAAGGATTAGTCCCTCCTTTCTATGTTAGCTTAAACATACATGATAAAATGCTACATAATGCTATGCTAGATTCAGGTGCTTCACACAACTTAATGCCCAAAGCTGTAATGGAAAAGTTAGGTCTTGACATCACTAGGCCCTACAAAGATCTATACTCATTTGATTCAAGTAAAGTGAATTGTTTAGGTCTCATCAAGGACCTGTGTGTAACTTTGTCTCAAATCCCAGCCAAAAGCCTAGTTATGGACATTGTCATAACAGGCATTCCTCCTAAATATGGCATGTTTTTATCACGTTCATGGGGAGAAAAGTTACAAGGAACCCTTCAACTAGATATGACCTACGCTACAATACCAGTTTTTGGTCAGCAGAGAAGGTTGTATAGGGAAACACTCATGAAATATATGGTAAGCATTCAAGAAAAACCTCATAATTACCCTCTATATTTTGTTCACACTGATTTGGATTCGTTCATATTATTCAATGATACAAAAATTGAACCATAATTTGGAAATAACATTGATACACCTGAAAGCTCAGCGTTAATCGAACAATTAGATATTACTTTAGAACTCTTTTGGAATATGAGCTTTGATGGAGCCTGTAGTAAAGAAGGCTCTGGAGCAGGAATCTCGTTATCTAATCCATTTAATAATCATTGTGAAGGGCATTCCTACAAACTTAATTTTTAGTGCACCAACAATATTGTTGAATATGAAGCTCTGATGTTAGGTTTGCAGTTACTTAAGAAATTAGGTGCCAAAGAATTACTGTGCAGGGAGATTCAAAATTAATCATCAAACAAATAAAAGGAGAATATGCTGCTAAACACCCTAGATTAAGAGCCTACAGAAATGCAGTACACCATTTCTTAGATAATTTTGTGGAATATGATGTAGTAGTAATTCCAAGAAGTCAAAATGTCATAGCTGATAGTCTGGTTGTTTCTGCAAGCACTTTTAAAATACCTCACTAGAACAAACCAAACACAATTGAAATAAAACATCGACCTGCAATACCAGATAACATTCACTAGATACTGGCAGGTTTTCGGAAATGACAAAAAGATTGAAAATTTCTTACTGTCAAAGGATGAGTTTGAGGAAACACAGTTAGATTTGGATAATTAGGAACAAAATCAAATAGAACCAGAAGATCATGTAGAAAATAAAAAAGTTGTATATAATCCTTTGGAAAAATAGTGTGATAGATTAGATGTCAATAATCATTTAGATGAAAGTGTGCATAAATTAGAAATTCATGAAATAGATCCTGAAAAAAGAAGATTTTGAAATGCTTCAACTAAAAGATAACATTTTTCCCAGAGGATTATCTCCATTATAAGACCTTTTTGACTTCAATGATGTAGCAAAGAAGCCTAAAATTGAGCCCATAGGAGCAGAAGTTGAGGAATGCAACATAGGTACTGAAAAAAACCCAAAGATGATTAAATTGTCAAAAACATTACCTATTATCAACAAACGGAGATATATAGTCATATTCAAAGAATACATTGATGTTTTCTCTTGGAATTATGAGGACTTGAAATTTTATGATTCCATCATCATACAACACAAGATTCCAATTAAATAAAAACAAAAACCTTTCAAACAACAACTTCGGAGAATAAATCCAGTTTGTTACCTTTAGTTGAGAAAGAAGTTAAACGAATGTATGCTGCTAAAATAATTGTCCCCCTCGGATATTCCAAATGGGTGCCATACATAGTACCAACTAGAAAGAAAACTAGAGAAATTAGGTTATGCATTGATTTTAGAAATCTAAATAAGGTTTCTCTGAAAGATAACTATCCCTTACCAAAAATGGACCATATCTTACGAAAGGTGATAGGATCAAGTAGGATATCATTACTATATGGTTTCCCTGGATATAAATTTTTTTTGGTTGATCCAGAAGATCAAAATAAAACAACTTTTACCACCCCATGGGGCACTTTCATGTATGTGAAAATGCCTTTTGGATTGATGAATGTAAGGGCTACTTTCCAAAGAGCAATGGACATTGCTTTCTCAGAAGATATTGGACTCTTTATTGTAATCTATCTGGATGATATAACTGTGTATTCAAAATCTAACGAAGAACACTTGAGACATTTGAAACGAGTCTTTGAGAAATGCAGAAAATTTGGCATATCTTTAATTCCTAAGAAAACACTATTTGGCCCGGGAGAAGGAAAAATGTTAGGACATATCATATCCAAATATGGAGTAAGAATCTAGCCTAAGAGAATTGAATCAATCCTAAATAGCTGTTCCCCAAGAAACATTAAATAACTTCAATCCTTCATAGGTAAAATAAGTTTTATGAGAAGATTTATTCCTAATCTTGCTGAACTCCTTATAAACATAACCAATATGCTCAAGAAATATTCTGAAACCAAATGGATCATAGAGGCTAGGAAATCTTTTTACATGGTCAAAAAGGAATTAACTAAAGCACTAGTCTTAATCAGTCCAGATTTTACTAAATATTTTATAATATTTTATTTTTCTTCTGAGCACACTGTTGCAGCCGTTTTACTGCAGAAAAATAGCAAAGGAGTTGAGTAGCCAATAGCCTTCTTCAGAAAAACGTTAAGAGATGCTTCTCTCAAGTACAACATCATGGAAAAACACACCTTTGCACTAGTTAAAGCAATTAAAGATTTTAGAGTTTATATTCTGCATTCAAATATAATTTCTTATGTACCTAACTATGTGGTAAAGGATATTTTAACACAGAATGGACCATATGGTTAAAGAGGAAAATGGATTGAAGTTATTTTGGAGTATGATCTGGAAATAAAACCTACCAAACTAATTAAAGGGTAAGGACTTGCCCAAATTATGGCTGAGTCCAATTTTCAAGCCCTGGACATAAACTTGGTGGAAACTTTGGATGATCAAGAGGAGCAGGCGACTCCACAAATCAATGAAGAATTTTCAAATTCTCCCTGGTATGCATACCTTATTTATGTATTGTTAAATTTAAATGCTCGTCCTAGTCTTACAAAAACTAAAGCTATATTTATGAAATTAAAGGAAGTGAAATTTTGCATCATTGATAATGTCCTTTATTGGAAAGATTATGGTTGCATATTACTCAAATTTTTGTTGAAGAATGATTCAGATAAGATTATGCATGATTTCAAGTTTTCAAGGATAAAGCAACCAAATTTAGGAAGATGTGTAGTAAAGCTTGAAGTCTTACACTCGAAACTATCTCAACCAAGAATCATGCAAACCAAATTGAATATAAGGATCTATGTGTGGAAGAGCGCAATTTCATAAGCTACATGCTGGACAAGAATAACATTATCAATCCCAGCAAAAACCTCACCAATCAGTGGAACATCACCAGCAACAGTTGGAAAATTCGAATGAGCGAGGAGGATTTCAACATCTGGTTAAAAAATTGCAAAATGCCCTCTCTATTCTTTGATGGTGCGTCTAAGTCCAACCTGGGCGTGGCAGGGACTGGTGGTATTATCTGTAATGAAGAGGGTAACATTATTTCTTCCTTTGAATGGGGATTGGGAGCTATTTCCAATAACAGGGCCGAAGCTCTTGCTTTGCTCCAAGGCATATTACAACGGCAAAATCTTGGCATAAAAAATGCCATGATCTTCGACAATTCGACCATTATCATCAGCATTATGGTTCACAAACGCTTGGCATAAAACATGGCCCTTTAACAAACCACAAGCAGATGTCAACTCCTTATCGAAAATATGCAGGGTGTTAGCTTCTATCACATTCTCCACAACCTCAACAAGGAGGCAGACCTCTGTGCCAACAGGGCCTGTCACAGAACCATAGGAGTCCTCTCCTGCAATGATATCGATCTCCAAATCCACCTACCATGAATCTACACAATCAACTATGGATCCACAGCAAAAGGCTCTTCGCTTTACGGACCTGGTGTGCCTTTACCATCATAGTTTCAATTCAGAGGCGGTTTCACATGCCACATAAACATGCGCATGGTATTTTTACCACATCTGCAATGATTTTGAATCCTTTTTCATCTAATTTAAATCTCCCTATGCAAGTTTACCCCTTTCGAGGATGCTGTCCTCCCCACTCCCTCGTTCACCTTCTCATGACTTCTCGTGGCCTGTCCCACCCTCCCTTTCTTGCCCCTCCCTTATTATACGCCCTCCTCCCCTCTTTGGCTACCACTCCTCTCCATGCGTTTCTTTTCTATGGAAGCCTTCGCCATACTGCTGTTGCGTCTGCCCTTCTGTGGGTGTGCCCTCTGCCCCACGAGCTCTCGTCCTACCTCCAACGCCAGCCCCTTTGCCCCCGTTATCCTTCGCTTCATCCTTGTTGCTTGAAGCCTCATCCCTTTCCATTTTATCTTCCCTGTCTTTGTTACATACTTCTGGAAATTGGTTTTTATTGCCCAAAATGGCGAGGAGTGAAGACTATCTGCACTGTGCTGACCGCCAAGCGGGTTTGGAGAAAATCCAAGCCCATCATAAGATCATGGATGACAAGCTTCATTTTCAGGCTAAGCTGGCTGAAGAGAGACATGAAGCCAATCTTAGCTTCTTCCACTAGAGGGTCACCTCCCTCCAGGAGCAGTTCAAAGAACTCTCCAACAAGTGCACCCATGCACAAGAATCAATTGAAATTTTGAAGTACATGTTGGAAAAGAATACTGCACCGAGCTTCAGCTCTACAAATTTAAGAAACTAGGGAGCACATGCCAATCTAGAAGACTCCACTCCTCACCAGATCTACCAGATAAATATCGATTAATCATGTCTTGCAAATTTATCTTCTTACTATTTCAGTTCATTCGAATCTATGCTCCTTCTATTTTTCAGTTTTTTTTAAAAGTTAGAAGCAAAAGGGTGGCAGTAGACATCACTGCCACACTCTCTCTGCTTCTTATATATCACCTCTTGTAACCTTGGAGCTTCGTCTCCCTTTTTTTGAATACTAATAGCAACCGACTTTGTTAAAAAAAAAATATTATGCATGATTTTCATGAAGGAGACTGCGGTGGCCATCTGTATTGGAGGACTGCTGCTAATAAAATTCTCAGGGCTGGTTTTTATTGGCCCACCCCATTTTCTGATATCCATAAGAAAGTCACAACATGCCATAAGTGTCAAATTTTTGAAGGTAAAAAGAAACTTCTACCCTTGCCATTAAAACCCATTTCTGTTGAAAGCCCATTCCGGTAGTGGGGTTTGTATTTCATAGGTGAAATTCATTCTCCTTCCTCTGCCCAATGCAAGTGGATTTTAACAGCTACATATTACTTCACTAAGTGGATAGAGGCCATCCCTTCTAGAAATTCCACTGATGATGTTATTACCAAGTTCCTTGAGACCAATATCTTGTCCAGATTTGGCTGCCCAAGGAAAATCATCACTGAAAATGCAACAACCTTTAAATCCAAAAAGATGATTGAATTATGTGATAAATATCATATTTATTTGGGACATTCAATAGCCTATTATCCACAAGGTAATGGACTGGCTGAATTATCCAATAAGAGCCTGGAAAACATCATCAATAAGTTATTAGAACATAATAAAAATTCTTGGCATAATAAGTTACTCAACTCACTTTGGGCTGATAGGGTTACTACCAAGAAGTCCATTGGCATGTCACCATACCAACTTGTCTATGGGATGGATGTTATTTTTTCATCTTCTCTAGCACTACCAGTGATGAAGATAATGCAATAATTACAAGGGGAACCAAATGATGCACTCAGAAGGATCCATCAAACCATTCAGTCACAACAAATAAGAGAAGAGGTGTATAATAGAACACAACCCATCTAGGAAAATATCAAGAAAATATTTAAAAAAAGGACCAAGGCAGCTGATTTTTCTATTGGTGACAAAGTTTTAAAATGGGATGCAAGGAGAGAAGACAAAGGGAAGCATAACAAGTTTGATAATCTATGGATGGGACCATTTATTATAAATTCTTTTAGAGGTGACCATGCATTTTTTCTCACAGATATAGATGGAACAGAGTTACCTGGTGGTCTTGTAAATGGCAGGATGTTTAAGCATTACTTTTCCTAGTCTAAAGATTATTTTACATCATTGTAAATATCATAGTCAACATACATTGGATTGGATGTTTTGCTGATTAAGGTTGAATCTCGCAGAGAAGGCACTAAGCCATTATCAACAGACCATCATAACATTTTTTGAAGCAGAAAAGAAATCAGATTACAAATTTCTCAGATGTGCATATGGATAAGGCTACTGATCAAAATTTCTTGACACTTCAATGCATGTAAGTGCCATCCCCAATTGGAGCCACTGTTAGGGTCCTATATTTGATAGGATCTCAAGGTGACTAAGTTCATTCTATCTATAAAATTTACTTTGTAAAATGATTTTCAATCTGCAAATAATTTTCAAAATAAAAAAGGAAATAACATAAAAAATCAAAAGAGGGTATATGTTATAAATACAAAATATAAGATGTGAACCCCATAAAAAAGAATAAAAACAATAAAATTATGAAAGTGTTGCACCTCCAAATGCCACTACTCTTAGTTTAGCTTATTTATGAAAATAAATTGTGTGCAACCTGTTTAAAATGCCACAATAGTTCAATAAATTCAATCATGTAGTTTAAGCATTATTGAATTAGGTTTAAATTGCTTGTTAATAGGTAGTGAAATTTTTTTTGTCAAACTGTTTAATCTTGACAAATTAATTAGTTTGATAGAAAATAAAAATTTGTTCAATAGTTTAATATGAACCAAGGGAGATGTTGTAACATCATTTGTTTTGATAAGTTAGCATAAGTAGTTAAATAATTTTCAAAATGATAAGGTAGGATATGGATGCAAAAGAATGAAAAAGTTAAAAATGTTAGGAAAATTATTATTTTTGTAGGCATCCATGTCAATAAAATGTTAGGGGTTAGATGCCCTAAATAAAGAGGGAAAAATAAAATATTAGGGAAGAAAGAAAGAAAAAGAAAGCTTCATTCTGTTTTAAAAAATTTGATTGACTGCTAGTTTAAATGCGCCTATGGAAAAATTTATTTGTATGGTTTAAATCCTCATTATTCACTTATATCTTAAAGTTTTAAACCATAGCAATATATCCCTGCCATAATTTTATTTCGTTAATTTCCATTTATTTTACATTTTAGTCCCTACTCATATATTTAAGTAATATTCCAAAATGGAAAAGACAAGAATATAGAACAAATAATGGAAAAGTAGCAGTGAATAAATCAATACACCAACATGTGAGACAAATGTACAGCCATCTTATTAAACATATTAGCAATAAAGGGCACAATATCTTGAGGATCAAGTCACTCAAGCAATACCATACAATCCTCCACTAAGAAAATATGCCAATACATGAACTATAGCTGCTATACAAATTTCATGAGCCAAGACAACATAGTTTTAATGACTAAACTGCTATAGGAAAAGTATAACAATATGGGTTTGTTGTTATACAGATCAAAAGGTATTAGGGATAGAGATCTAAGCTCCCAGACACATTTCCAAGACAACCCAGAAATGGTTTCCGGAAATACCCAAAATGCAAAAATGTCGGAATGCAGCCCTAAGGCAGAATTGCAGCTGGAACTGAATACTTGAAGAAGGTGGCTGAAAATGATATGAATGTATAGATCTCCTCCAATATATCCTCCAAGTGAAAGGCGGATCCCAACATTGAAGATCTAAACCTCCAAATCAAGCACTGAATCCTCCACTGCAAATACTCACTAGAATAACATAGTCTATGAGGGAATCTACACTATAGGTGATGGAAATAGGTTGTCCTGGTGAAAAAATATGAAATAAAGCCCAAGGACCTTCCTTGCTGGCCTCCTAATGGAAGGAATGCTTCCTACACTAAAAATAAGGTCCAAAAATGGCCCTATAAACCCTCCACTGCTACAACCCTGCAACACAACGTAACTTTGAACATAAACTACGTTGTAGCTAAAGAATGAAGCTTGGCCTGATGCCTGGATGTGGATTATGCAGCTCAATAATAACTTTCCTAAGTAGGCACTCGAAGTCCACTGAGGATGAGTGTGGGATTCCCTCTCAGGACCACCCTTGTGCTAAATAGCACAGCAGACCATGCTAAACAACAAAAGCATGCATAGAAATGTCACCTGACAAATCCAGATCTAAAATGACCGAAATCAATAATCATCTAACATGCCTTCTATGGTTGCCTTGCCCTTCCTTATATGCATTGTGAGCCTTCTCACCTTGGGTCCCACTCATTAAAGCCACTACTCTCATGGATACTATCTCCCATTAACACTGCATTGTCTCCCACTAATGATCCACTGTCTCCATACCAACGTTATTGATTTGGTCAACATTGAACTTGTCCACATTCTTTAGCCCCTATTCATACATGGAGGTGCTTTATACAGCTTTCAAGATGATCCCTTTTCACATTAAGAGGGATTTTTTTCCTACTAAAGATATTTATGGGTCTCCCTACCCACTTATTCATCTATCTAAATGATAAATGCAAAAATGAATATTCCAATTAGATGTATGCTAATTTAGGAATATTATAGTACTCCCCTCCCAAATGTTGCTTGTCCTGAAGCAACTGCAAGGATAGAACTGAATAGCCTCCTCTCCTCCTCATGTAGCATCCTCATATGAGAAGCTTCTCCGATGGACAAGATGCTCTCTTATCGATATGTCCCCTAGTTGCTACTCCCAAGTGTAAAAGTTAGCCTTTGGTGACAAATCCAAATGGCTATTGTCATGAAGTAGTGGGATATCCATGGAGGAAACTATATGTTGTCTAGAGGCCTTATTGAGGTATGGAATCTGAAAAATGTTGGGAACCTCCATTCCCATGTGAAACTCCAAACCCCAAGCTATCATCCACACAAAGTGATTCACCCTCCAAAATGGTAAATCATATAAAAAATCCTCTACCTTTGGCTCCTGCAATGTAGGTGGGATGCATAAAAAAACATGATAGACCAAATGGCCTACCCCACAATGTCTCTCTCTCCACTTATGAAAGTGTAGAGCTGCTGCTGATATTGGGCTGAAATAATGTTGCCCTCAAGGGACAAAAGGACAACTGGATCTTCAAAGACTCCCTCATGAATCTTGCTTGCCCAACCCATCCCATATACAATAAATAGGTCATCATCACAATATGGAATCCAAATGAGAAAGGTATTGAAGCTTTTGTGTAATGCTGGATGGTACCAATAGTTTCCCAAGTGGTTACAATGCAATTTTTCTAACTGTTGTTTCAAAACATCATGTGGCAAGTAGAATGCCCCATACAACCAAATCTTCTGTTGCCATAACATATGGGTGCCATGCAAAGACCCAAACCATAACATAACTCTAGAAATAGGATATGTCATATGATGGCCAAAATATTTCAAGAGTAATCAGTGCAGTCACGCCTATTTATGCCCTATGTCATAGATATGCAAGTGGCTCTCCAACCTCTTGCTCACCATCCACACCCATTCATCCAAATGTGGTTGTCTCCTATCATGCTCCAAATTGGTACCCCTCTAATGGAGAATACCATCCTCCCAAATCAGATTTCTATCTTTGCACTTCATGGGATGTTGAAGTGAAACCTCTTGTAGATCTCCAAATGAAGACCAATCATAAATGACCAAGTTGTATCCATAAGGATCCAAATATGTTGTAGGAAAAATATTCTCCTCGAGTTGTGAAGTTCTCATCAAGAAGGATCCATCATAATAATGGGAGATGTCATCCATCAACCCTCTGCCTATCCAATGCTATACAAGTATAATGGTCATTAGAATTTTCCAATAATAGTTTGGCCCACAAATCATCACTGCTGCTCAATGACAGCGCTACTGATCTCCATGATGGTGCATTCGGTGTCTCATTATCATGCACAATGCTGAACATACAGTTATGCATTGGATTGATTAGGATAATGCTCATCCTATCCTCCAAAAATCTACACTCCAACCCAAAGTGTTGTGTGCATCTCAATAATGAGATACTAGGATGGCTATACATCTTCTCCTTGAACCAGTCAAAGGTCCTCTACATAGTGATATTCTGCTGCTCCAAATCAGCAATGTGATTTGACCCTAGGCCATGCATTTTCCCTGATGGCATGTTCCCACAATCCTCCATATGATGTGCTGAAATAATAGGAAGTGGAAATGTTTGCATACCTTGGTAAAGCTTGGGAACATTTTGTATTGCTACAGGGGTTCCTTCCTCCGGTGTGATGGCTTCCCCAACTATTGGTCATGATGGCTACTCCTCCACTGATACACTAGTGCTAGTAGAAGTTTTATCCTCCTCATGCATCTCCTGAATAATGCATGGGACTCCAAGTGTCAAGAGATCAAGATCACTTTGCAATGATGCAAGTGTTACTTCTCCTGATGCAAGTACTCCCGCAATAAGTGGTGGTGGAATTTTCTTTTCCTCGGTTTCTTCTTATCAAACTTCTTGATCAAACTTTGAGTAAAATTCTCATAAGCAGTCACTCTTGCATGACTCAAATGGCTGAACCACCAAATGTTTGCTTCCCCCTCAAGGTGCAATGGTGCAATCTCAACAGCTTCTCTTTCTACTACTAGATGTAGTAGGAAGAATGCATCCAACTTCCTTCTCCAAACCCTTGATATGCATGTCGATGACCCATCAAATTTAGACAATAGAAATCTATTCATATTTCTCCTTCTATAGCTGCAAGGTCTCCTCTCTTCCTTGATCTGAATAAAATGTTGGAGAGTTAGATTCTCCTTGAAATCCCTTGATTGAGATTTGTACTCGAGAAGATAATCCCTTAGAATCTTATGATCTAAGTTTCCTCCATCTCCATGCCTTTCACCTTCTTCTCTAAAATAAAAGGGAATAGTGTATTTCTTTGGAGCTCTATGCAATACCGGTTTTCTCTGCTGCTAATAGGAAGTGCATGGACCTTCCTCATCTTAAAACCCCCTTGAAGTCTCATTGCATCTCTCCTCTCTCATCTGCTTGACCTCCTTGGAGAGGTCCTTCATAGATATGAAAAGATATGAGGCAAATATGATTCCTTCCATTATTGTAGATATCTCCTTCTTTTCTTCTTCTTCTTATATCATATTGGTTGAAACTCATAAGCAGAGCCAAGATTATGCTTTGATACCACTGTAATATTCCAAAATGGAAAATACATGAATATAGAACAAATAATGGAAAAGTAGCAATGAATAAATCAATGCACCAAAATGTCAGACAAATGTACAACCATATTATTAAACATATCAGCAATAAAGGGCACAACATCTTGAGGATCAAGTCACTCAACCAAAACAATACAAGCCTCCACTAAGCAAATATGCCAATACATGAATTATAGCTGCTATACAAATGCCATGAGCCAAGACAACGTAGTTTTAGTGACTAAACTACTACAGGAAAAGTATAATAATATGGATATGATATTATATAGCTCAGAAGGTACTAGGGATAGAGATCTAAGCTCCTAAGCACATTTCCAAGACAATCCAGAAAGGGTTTCCGGAAATACCCCAATTGCAAAAATGCCAGAATGCAGCCCTAGGTATGAATTGCAGCTGTAACTAAATACTGGAAGGAGGTTGCTGAAACTGATATGAATGTATAGATATCCTCCAATAGATCCTCCAAGTGAAAGGTTGATCCCAACATAGAAGATCTAATCCTCCAAATGAAGCACTGAATCCTCCACTACAAATGCTCACTAGAATAATGCAGTCTATGAGGTAATCTACATTGTAGGTGATGGAAATAGGTTGGCCTGGTGCCAAAATATGAAATAAAGCCCAAGGACCTTCCTTGCTAGCCTCCCAATTGAAGGAATGCTTCCTCTACTGAAAATAAGCTCTGAAAATGGCCCTACAAACCCTCCACTGCTACAACCCTGCAACACAACACAAATCTGAATAGAAAATGCACTGTAGCTGAAGACTGAAGCTTGGCCTGATGCTTGTATTATGCTTGGATTATGCAGCTCAAGCTTGGCCTGAAGCTTGGATTATGAAGCTTGGCCTAAAGCTTGGATTATGCAACTCAATAATAACTCTCCTGAGTAGGCATTCGAATTCCCCTGAGGATGAGTGTGGGATTCCCACTCGGGAACACCCTTGTGCTAAACAACACAACAGACCCCGCTAAACAACAAAAGTATGCATAGAAATGTCACCTGACAAATCTAGATCTAAAAAGATTGAAATCAATAATCATCTAACATGCCTTCTATGGCGTCCTTGCCCTTCCATATATGCATTATGAGCCTTCTCCCCTTGGGTCCCACTCATTAAAGCCACTACTCTCATGGAGACTATCTCCCATTAACACCGTGTTGTCTCCCATTAATGATCCACTATCTCCATACCAGTGCTATTGATTTGGTCAACATTGACCTTGTCCACATGATTTATCCCCTATTCATACATGGAGGTGCTTTATCCAGCTTTCAAGATGATCCCTTTTCACATTAAAATGGATTTTATTCCTACTAAAGAGATTTATGGGTCTCCCTACCCACTTATTCATCTATCTGAATGGTAAAAGAAAAAATGAATATTCTGATTAGATGTATGCTAATTTATGAATATTACAGTCCTCCCCTCCCAAATGTTGCTTGTTCTCAAGCAACTGCAAGGACAGAACTAAATATCCTCCTCTCCTCCTCTTGTAGCATCCTCATTTGATAAGCTTCTCCAATGAACAAGATTCTCTCTCATCAATATGTCCCCTAGTTTCTCCTCCCAAGTGTACAAGTTAGCCTTTGGTAACAAATCCAAATGGGTATCATCATGAAGTAGTGGGATATCCACGGAGGCAACTATATGTTTTCTAGAGGTCTTCTTGAGGTATGGAATCTAAAAAATGTTGGGAACCTCAATTCCCATGTGAAGCTCCATACCCCAAGATATCATCCACACAAAGTGAGTCACCCTCCAAAATGGTAACTCATGGAAAAAATCCTCCGCCTTTGGCTCCTGCAATGTAGGTGGGGTACATAAATGAACATGATAGACCAAATGGCCTACCCCACGATGCCTATCTCTGCACTTATGAAAACTGTAGAGTTGTTGCTGATATTGGGTTGCAATAATGTTGCCCTCAAGGGACAAAAGGACAACTGGATATTCAAAGACTCCCTCATGAATATTTCTTGCCCATCCCATCCCATATACAATAAATAGGTCATCATCACAATATGGAATCCAAATGATAAAGGTACTGAAGGTTTCGTGTAATGATGGATGGTACCAATAGTTTCCCAACTGGTTAAAAAACATTTTTTCTAACTACTGTTTCAGAATATCATGTGGCAAGTTGTCTCCCGAAAATTTGCTAGCTATGCATGTTTTCTCATCTACTAGAAAGTAGTAAATGGAATTATATATCAGCTGAGCATACCAAGAATTGCACAACACTTTCCCAAAGCCATAAAATAAATGGTTATCTCCATCATAAATGTTGGTCTTACAAAGACCATGAAGCCCAAATATAAACTTGCCCTCTTGTGGAGCAATGCACTGTACATAGATGGCAAGAGAATGCATATAATTTATTAGATGATCAATAAGTGATAAAACACAACCCTTACCATGCACTATGAGTAGGCTGAAAATGAGGTCCATGGATGAGCCCTCCCATTAGAATCTCCTCATAGTGGTTTTAAAAGTGAAGGGATGCATACTCCCCTTGGAACACTCCATCAATAGATACATACTCCCAAGTGACAGCATTGTTCGCCTTTGTGATAAGGCTCTTGTCATCTCATAGCTCCATTCTTTGACATGCCATATACCAAAGTCATCTGCCATCATGCTTCTATATGTGGGAGATTCCTTCCTAAGTGTAAGTACCTCTTGATCCTCCAAAACTAAGGAGTAGCCCCTTTGCACCATTATTGTGCCATCCTCTACTCCTGAATCACAATGCACAGTATGGGAGAAAATCAACCCATACTCTCCCACGAGTATCCAAAGAAACAACAACTCTTGTTTCCTCCTCATATCATCATCATACAATTCAAGGAGTAACATCATTATGATTGACATGTAGAATTCCCCATACAACCAAATATTATGCTGCCATAACATATGGGTGCCATGCAAAGACCCAAACCATAACATACCTCTAGAAATAGGATATGTCATATGACGACCAAACTCTTTCAAGAGTAGCCAGCATAGCCAGGCCTCCTATTACCCTATGTCGTAGATCTGCAAGTGGCTCACCAACCTCTTGCTCACCATCCACACCCATTGATCCAAATGTGGCCGTCTCCTATCATGCTCCAAATTGGTACCCCTCCAATGGAGAATACCATCCTCCCAAATCAGATTTCTATCATTGCACTCATGGGATGTTGAAGTGCAACCTCCTGGATATCTCCAAATTAAGACCACTCATCAATGACCAAGTTGAATCCATAAGGATCCAAATATGCTGTAGGAAAAATCTTCTCATTGAGCTGTGAAGTGCTTATCAAGAAGGATCCATCATAATAATGGGAGATGTCATCCATCATAAGATGTCTTCCATCAACCATCTGCATATCCAATGCTATAAAAGCATAATGGTCATTAGAATGCTCTAATAATAGTTGGGCACCCAATTCATCACTGCTGCTCAATGACAACGCTTTTGATAACCATGGTGGTGCATCTGATTTCTCATGATCATGCACAATGTTGAACATACAGTTCTGCATTAGATTGATTTGGATAATTCTCATCCTATCCTCAAAAACTCTACACTCCAACCCAAAGTGTTGTGTGCAACTCAATAATGAGATACCAGGATGGCTATACATCTCCTCCTTGAACCAGTCAAGGGTCCTCTACATAGTGATAGTTTTCTACTCCAAATGAGCAATGTGGTTTGACCCTAGGCCATGCATTTTCCCCGATGGCATGTTCCCACAATCCTCCATATGATGTGCTGAAATAATAGGAAGTGGAAATGTTTGCATACCTTGGTAAAGCTTGGGAACATATTTTATTGCTACAAGGGTTCTTTCCTCTAGTGTGATGGCTTCCCCAATTGTTGATGATGATGGTTTCTCCTCTACTGATGCACCAGTGTTGGTACAAGTTTCCTCCTCCTCATGCATCTCCTAAATGTTTGGTGTGGAGCCTGATTATCTTGTTTACTTTGTATCACAGCATTGGACCCCTGTACCTTAAATGGAGCGGCAACGCTGCCCATAAATTAATCATTGTCGTGGGGGGTCCAGGGGGGCAGCAACGACTTTATGGGGCCCCCCCTTGGTGGGGGGTTTCGGGGGCAGCCCCCCCCCGAAGCTAAAAACATATGTAAAATTGCCTTGTAAAAGTATAGTAATTTCTAGTCAATCTGGGCCGTTCATTAGGCGGATGATTGACGATAGAATTTATGTTTAGTTTAGGGTTTTTTGCTCTAGAAGGAAACCCCTCTCTTTGTATGAGGGTATTGTATTACGGCTGATTATTACATGTGTATTCTCTGAGCGAGAAACAGAGAGAGAGACTGTGAGAGAGAACAGAGGATATTACAGTGGATCTGTTGTAGGTTTTGTCTCTTCATTTTGATGGATAATAGAAAGGAAGGACTGGCTGTTTGGGGTGGACGTAGCCCAAACTGGGTGAACCACGTATATCTGTGTCTCTGCGGTTTTATGTGTTTTGTGTGCTTGTATTTTCCGCATATTTTATGTGTTGCATTGCTCTGTAATATATAATTTTCTAACAACTGGTATCAGAGCCGAAGGTATATTTGGCTTATAAACTCACAGGAAAGAAGGGTTCCTGGTTCAAGTGGGAGCAATGGCGGAAGATGGTAAGCTTAGGGTTGAGAAATTTAACCGCCAAAACTTCCCGCTGTGGAAGATGCAGATGGAAGATTATATGTATCCGAAAGATTTGTATCTACCATTGAGTGGAAAAACAAAGAAGCCAACGACCATGACAGACGCGGAATGGAACATTCTCGATAGAAAGGCACTCGGAACAATACGGTTGTGCCTTGCGGCATCAGTCGCCTTCAATATTTCGAAGGAAAAAACAACAGAGGGTTTGATGCAGATGTTGGTGAAACTATATGAGAAACCCACGGCCTCAAACAAGGTATTTCCTATGAAACAACTATTCAATATGAAGATGTCGAAAGGTGGATCTATTGTAGACCATTTAAATGATTTTAATACAGTTACTAGTCAATTAAGTTCTGTAGGGGTAAACTTTGATGATGAAGTTAGAGCTCTGTTATTCTTGTGCTCATTTCTAGAGATTTGGAATGGTTTAGTAATGTCCATTAGTAACTCTATCTCTAGATCTAGTACTTTAAAGTTTGATGATGTCGTTGGTGCTATCCTTAGTGAGGAAATGCGACGGAAAAGCTCTGGTGAGACATCGGGTAATGCTTTGAGTGCAGAGTCTAGGGGAAGGAGAATGGAAAGAGGAAAGAGCTTAGGATATCGTAGTAAATCAAGAAAAGGCAGATCCAAGTCCAGATCAGGGATAGTGTGCTAGAAATGCGGAAAGAAAGGACACCTAAAGAAAGACTGTAGATCTAAGAAGGGAAAAGAAGGAGACGCGTAACAAGAAAAAAATCATGAAGCAAATGTGACAGGTGATGTGTTACAAGATGCTTTTATTCTTTCTTTTGAAAATGTTACTGATTCTTGGGTAGTAGATTCAGGGGCCTCATTCCATGCCACACCTGATAAGAAATATTTTCATGACTATGTTCAAGGAGATTTTGGACAAGTTTGTTTGGGTGATGATAAACCCTGTAAAATTGTTGGAATGGGTAAGGTTCTTGTAAAACAAAAAAATGGAAACCAATGGTTATTAAAGGAGGTAAGGCATGTTCCATATCTAAAGAAAAAATCTGATTTCAACAGGGCAGTTAGGCGGTGAAGGTTGTGTGACAACTTTCACAGATAAAGTTTGGAAGGTCACCAAAGGAGCCCTGGTAATAGCAAAAGGCGAAAAGGTTGGTACATTATATTTATGCAATGGTATTTCTAACTCTATTAACGCTTTAAATTCCAAAGGAGCAGATGCAACATTATGGCATCATAGGCTCAGACACATGAGTGAGAAGGGGACGAAGATTCTTCACTCAAGAAATTTGTTGCTAGGTTTGAAGAATGTTGATTTGGATTTATGTGAAAATTGCATTTATGGAAAACAAAAGAGAGTCAGATTTCTCAGAGTTGGGAAAGAAAAGAAGAGCGAAAAATTGGAGCTTGTGCATACAGATGTATGGGGACCTGCTCAAGTATCATCTCTCGGTGGCTCTCGTTATTATGTTACTTTTATTGATGATGCAACTAGAAAAACATGGATTTATTGTATTCAAAATAAATCTGATGTATTTGATACTTTCAAGAAATGGAAAGCTTTGGTTGAGATTGAGGCAGGAAAGAAGTTGAAGTGTCTCAGATCAGACAATGGAGGTGAATATTGCAGCAAAGAGTTTGATAGGTACTGTTCAGAGCATGGAATTCGTAGAGAGAAGACAGTTCCAAGAACACCACAAAAAAATGGTGTGTCAGAAAGGATGAACAAAACAATCATGGAGCGTGCAAGGTGCATGAGATTGCATGCAGGATTGCCTTTACAATTTTGGGTAGATGCTGTAGATACTGTTGTTTATCTAATAAACAGAGGGCCTTCAAGTTCCTTGGATGGTGGTATTCCAGAGGAAGAATGGACACGTAAAAAGGTAAACTTCTCCTTTTTAAAGCCTTTTGGTTGTGAGGCCTTTGTCCATATTAATAAAGAAAATAGAACAAAGATTGAAGCAAAATAAAAGAAATGTACCTTTATTGGATATGGTGTTAATGATTTTAGTTATCGCTTATATGATTATGAAAATCAGAAAATCATTAGGAGTAGAGATGTAATATTCGATGAAAAGGTCTTGTATAAGAATGAGCTGCAGGAAAAGAAACAGGAAAAATAAAGCAAGGAATACACAGTTCTTGATGAGATAACTGAAAAAGTAAAGGTGCCTGAAAATAATAATAATCAACAACCACAGTAGCAGCATTCTGAAAGTGGTGTTAGAAGATTTACCAGGATAAGTAGACCCCCTGAACGATACTCTCCTTCATTATATTATTTATTGTTCATTGATTCTGGTGAACTCGAATGTTATGAAGAAGCAATGCAGGTTGAAAGTAAGAAGAAGTGGGAGCTAGCCATGGAAGAAGAGATGGACTCCTTAATGCATAACCAGACTTGGGACTTAGTCAGGTTGCCTACAGGTAAAAATACATTGCAGAATAAATGGGTTTACAGGCTGAAGGAAGAAGATGGAGGAAAACAAAGGTACAAATCTAGACTTGTGGTGAAGGGGTTTGCACAGAAGAAAGGTATTGATTTTGATGAAATATTTTCTCCTGTTGTTAAGATGACTTCAATCAGAACTATTTTAAGTCTTGTAGCAATGGAAGATTTACATCTTGAACAATTAGATGTAAAGACATCATTTCTCCATGGAGATTTGGAGGAAGAGATATACATGCAGCAACCAGAAGGATATGAGGTCAAAGGGAAAGAAAAATTGGTGTGCAGGTTAAATAAGAGCTTATATGGCTTAAAATAGGCTCCAAGGTAGTGGTATATAAAATTTGACAAGTTTATGTATGAACAAGGTTATACTAGATGTCACTCTGATCATTGTGTTTATCTGAAAAAGCAAAATGATGGAAGCTATATTATATTGTTATTGTATGTAGATGACATGCTTGTTGTAGGGTCTAACATGCAGGAAATAAATGTGCTCAAACAAAAATTGGCAAATTCATTTGCAATGAAGGATTTGGGAGCTGCAAAACAGATCCTTGGTATGAGAATAACCAGAGATAGGAAAAATCGAAAATTAACACTGTCTCAGAATGAGTACATACAAAAGGTGTTGAAAATATTTAATATGCACAATGCAAAACCAATTAGTACACCTTTTGCTAGCCATTTCAAACTTGGTAAGGAGATGTGCCCAAAGACCCAAGAAGACATGGATTATATGTCTAAAGTTCCATATGCATTAGCAGTTGGAAGCTTAATGTATGCAATGGTCTACACAAGGCCTGATATTACACATGTAGTCGGAGTTGTAAGCAGGTACATGAATAATCCAGGAAAAGAAAATTGGATGGCGGTAAAATGGATTCTCAGATATTTGAGAGGTACCACGAATCAAGCATTATGCTTTGGTGATTCAAACATTTCTCTACAGGGATATGTTGATGCAGATATGGCAGGTGACAGAGATAACAGGAGGAGCACTACAGGATATGTATTTACTGTAGGTGGAACAGTTGTCAGTTGGGTTTTAAAAATCCAAAGTGTTGTTGCACTTTCAACAACAGAAGCAGAGTATGTTGCTGCTACAGAGGCTAGTAAAGAAATGATTTGGTTACAAAGGTTTATGGATGAAGTGGGTAAGAAGCATGATATGGGCATGCTATACAGTGATAGAAAAATTTCCATTCATCTTGCAAAGAACTCAACATTTCATTCCAGGACTAAACACATACATCTCGAGTACCATTTCATGCGGTTAGTATTGGAAGATGGAGAGTTGAAGCTGGAAAAGATACACACTAGCCAGAATCCTGCAGATATGCTAACAAAAGTTGTAACCAGGGAGAAACTGAGAATGTGCTCAGTTTCAATTGGTCTTCAAGGATGACAATGAAGATGAGAAACAACTAGGTCCAAAGAGGGGTCATTGTCCAGCAAATGAAGCAGCAGTGGAGTTGCTACAATCAGTCTCCAAGTGGGAGATTGTTGGGTGTGGAGCCCGATTATCTTGTTTACTTTGTATCACAGCATTGGACCCCTGTACCTTAAATGGGGCGGCAACGCCACCCATAAATTAATTGTTGTCGTGGGGGGTCCAGGGGGGGCGGTAGCGAATTTATGGAGCCCTCCCCTGGCGGGGGTTTTCGGGGGCAGCCCCCCCCCCCCGAAGCTAAAAACATATGTAAAATTGCCTTGTAAAAGTATAGTAATTTCTAGTCAATCTGGGCCGTTCATTAGACAGATGATCTGATGGTAGAAGTTATGTTTAGTTTAGGGTTTTTTTTCCCTAGAAGGCAACCCCTCTCTTTGTATGAGGGTATTGTATTGCGGATGATTATTACATGTGTATTCTTTGAGTGGGAAACAAAGAGGGAGTCTGTGAGAGAGAAAAGAGGATATTACAGTGGATCTGCTGTAGGTTTTGTCTCTTCATTTTGCTGGATAATAGAAAGGAAGGACTGGCTGTTCGGGGTGGATGTAGCCCAAACTAGGTGAACCACGTGTATCTGTGTCTCTCTAGTTTATGTGTTTTGTGTGCTTGTATTTTCCGCATATTTTATGTGTTGCATTTCTTTGTAATATATAATTTTCTAACACTGAATAATGCATGGGACTCCAAGTGTCAAGAGATCAAGACCACTTTGCAATGATGCAAGTGTTCCTTCTCCTGATGCAAGTACTCCTGTAGCAAGTGGTGGTGGAATTTTCTTTTCCTCTGGTTTCTTCTTATCAAACTTCTTGAACAACCTTTGAGTAAAATATGCATAAGCAGTCACTCTTGCATGACTCAAATGGCTGAATTCTTCTCCCTCAAGGTGAAGCGCTGCAATCTAAATAACTTCTCTTTCTACTACTGGATGTAGTAGGAAGAATGCATCCAAATCCCTTCTCCAAACCCTTGTTGTGCATGTGGATGACCCATCAAATGTAGACAACAGAAATTTATTGTGCTTTCTCCTTCTATAGCTGCAAGGTCTCCTCTCTTCCTTGATCTGAATAAAATGTTGGAGAGTTAGATTCTCCTTGAAAGCCCTTGATTGAGATTTGTACTCTGCAAGATAATCACTTATAATCTCATGATCTAAGTTTCCTCCATCTCCATGCCTTTATTCTTCAAAATAAAAGGGCATAGTGTATTTCTTTGGAGCTCTATGCAATACCAGTTTTATCTGCTGGTGATAGGAAGTGCATGGACCTTCCTCATATTGAAACCCTCTTGAGGTCTGATTGCATCTCTGCTCTCTCATCTACTTGACCTCCTTGGAGAGGTCCTTCATAGATCTGAAAATATATGAGGAAAATCTCATACCTTCCATCATTGTAGATCTCTTCTTCTTCTTATAGCATATTGGCTGAAACTCAAAGGCTGAGCCAAGATTATGCTCTGATACCACTGTAATATTCCAAAATGGAAAAGACAAGTATATAGAGAAAATAATAGAAAAGTAGCAATGAATAAATCAATACACTAACATGTGAGACAAATGTAAAGCCATCTTATTAAGCATATCAGCAATAAAGGGCACAAGATCTTGAGGATCAAGTCACTCAAGCAATACAATACAAGCCTCCACTAAGAAAATATGCCAATACATAAACTATAGCTTTTATACAAATGCCATGAGCCAAGACAACACATTTTTAGTGGATAAAATATTACATGAAGAGTATAAAAATATGTATCTACTGTTATATAGCTCAAAAGGTACTAGGGATATAGATCTAAGCTCCCAAGCACATTTCCAAGACAACCTAGAAAGGGTTTCCGGAAATACCCAAAATTCAAAAATGTCGGAATGCAGCCCTAAGGCTAAATTACAGCTGCAACTGAATACTGGAAGGATTCAGCTGAAAATAATATGAATGTATATATCTCCTCCAATAGATCCTCCAAGTGAAATTCTGATCCCAACATTGAAGATCTAACCCTCCAAATCAAGCACTGAATCCTCCACTACAAATGCTCACTATAATAACGCAGTCTATGAGGGAATCTACGTTGTAGGTGATGGAAATAGTTTGGCCTGGTGCTAAAATATGAAATAAAGCCCAAGGACCTTCCTTGATATCCTCCCAATGGAAGGAATTCTTCCTCCACTAAAAATAAGCTCCGAAAATGGCCCTACAAACCCTCCACTGCTACAACCCTGCAACACAACACAAATCTGAACAGAAACTGCACTGTAGCTGAGGAATGAAGCTTGGCCTGATGCTTGGATGTGGATTATGCAACTAAATAATAACTCTTATGAGTAGGCACTCGAATTCCCCTAAGGATGAGTGTGGGATTCCCGCTCGTGAACACCCTTGTGCTAAACAACACAACAGACCCTACTAAACAGAAAAAGCATGGATAGAAACGTCACTTGACAAATCCATAACTAAAAAGATCGAAATCAATAATCATCTAACATGCCTTCTATGGCTTCCTTGCCCTTCCTTACATGCATTTTGAGCCTTCTCACCTTCAGTCCCACTCATTAAAGCCACTACTCTCATGGAGGCTATCTCCCATTAACACTGCCTTGCCTCCCATTAATGATCCACTCTCTGCATACCAGCATTTTTGATTTGGTCAACATTGACCTTGTCCACATGCTTTAGCCCCTATTCATACATGGAGGTGCTTTATCCAACTTTCAAGATGATCCCTTTTCACATTAAGAGGGATTTTATTCCTACTAAAGAGATTTATGGGTCTCCCTACCCACTTATTCATCTATCTAAATTATAAAAGCAAAAATGAATATTCCAATTAGTTGTATGCTAATTTAGGAATATTAAAATTTCCATATATTTCCATACATTTCATTATAAATCCCTTCATATCTCTCAACGCATTATTTAACAAAGTCCCAACCCCACTACTTCCATATCATCACATTACAATCCCTTTTCTTTTCACTTTCCTTTAAAAAAATTAGACCCTACCTTTTCTGCCTTTTCTGCTTTATGTTGCTACTTTACCTTTTTTCACCTCTATATCATTGTTTTACCTCCGCTTCTGATTTCTTCGATTGTGATTAAAGTGGGCCATTCCTCTCTGACACGTAACCCTTCCCCCACGATCCATCACATTTCGCGGATTATAATGTTTCACATCACAACAAAACCTTAAATTTTGCGATCTCTGATTTTCCATATATCACATTACACATTTTTTAACTTACCTTTGAAGCGCCCGCAATGTATTTGGTTTAACTTGTGATGCGGTTGGTCCCACCACAACAGCTCTGCCTCCTACTTCAGGCCACTTGAGTCATAAACCTTACCTTACCGCAGAAGCTTTCCTACTTGCAATTGCAATGTAGGTGGGTCCCTCTCCCTGCACTTCGCAAGTTTTAGAATTTTACCTCCACACTTATAACTAAAACTTAAGAGTTGCAATCTGCAGGCCGTGGTCTGGTCCCACCTTACTTTCCACGTCACTCCACCCTCCCCGTTCTTCGCACTTCGCATCTTTTAAAATTTACCTCCACGCTTATAACTAAAACTTAAGAGTTGCGATCTGCAAGCTGTGGTTCAGTCCCACCTTCCCTCCACGTCACCTCCCACTTCGCATCACATCACCAATTACATTCTTCATAACTTAAACTGTAAATATTATGAATTGTGTGGATGCGATGCGGCTTCAGAAATACAATCTAAACATTTTCAGGTCTGTGTATATGAGTTTTTAAACTGTTTTGTTTAGAAAAAGGGTTAATCATAGCAAAAAGGATTCTGGTGCCAAAGACAGAAAGGTCGAGTCGGGCAGCAAAAGGCGTTCAACACTACGTTCATACAATAGAATTTTCCAGCACATCATTCAATTTTCCAGATCCAAACAAAGTTAAATCTGATAGAGAGAGCCCTCTTTGAAATTGGCATGGCTAGATTCCAGTTTCCAAAGTTGGTTTGATGTTTGCCTATGTTATTAGTTCTCACAATCTCTAGAAAATTACATAACGCTAACATGATCCTCTCCAACATTTTCTTCAAACTTAGGAATGTCTGAAGGAAGCTTGGTTGGCATAGCAGGCCAACCTGGATCATGGTGTATAGGGTCATTAATCAACTGGCTGAACTCATGAAGGCTTAGGCCTGCTATATAAGGAAGAAAGGGAGTAGCGGGGACCGTTCCTATTGCGGCTCCACTAGTAGTGACTCCAACATGAGAGCCAGGGCCACCATCAGCGGTAGGTTTTATACCAGATATGATCAAGGTGAAAGGTGGAGGAGAACCGTGGATAGGAGAAGAAGGAGAACCCGATGAACCGGAATCAGAGTCAGAATGGGACTCGACAGAGGACTAAATCGAACCCTATGCGGTGGAGTAAGTCTTCCTAACAGAAACTGAGGATGAAGGCCTTGGAGTCTCCGGGATAAACTCCTTGGGGGCGCAATGATGGAAAAGATACACGGAACCCAATAAGGAAGAGAGGTAAACAAGGGCATGGAGGTGCAGATTAATTAATTAATTACAATGTTTTAGTCTTGGCCTAATGACGTTAACCAGGTGCTCTTCACTTTAGGTGTGTGTGTGCATGATAAGTGTGTTAATTTTAATTAAGCCCATACGTGTGTATAGAGAAAAGAAAAAATATGTTGTATAACTGTAAATAAAATTGAAAGCGAAAGTAAAATAAACAGCTAAAGATGCATATATTTAAACCTAAAAGGAGGGCTTCCCAACAACTAGACTAAAGGTGGTCGAAATATACTCAAAACACACAATATGGCCAATAGATCTAAGGTAAAGAGGGACAGGGATCTAAAGTTCAGATCTGCTGAAAGGAGGTGCAAAAAACAACAAGAAACTAGAGGGAAAAATGCTGAAAAATATGTGGCGAAAGGCTACAACCTAAAGGGAAACGTAGGGGACCCTAAAGGGAGGACCAAAAAAAACTCAAAAGAAGTGTTTTGGATGGAAAAACAACCGATCTGAAAAGACAAGTTGATATCTAAAAAAATGGTTGAAAAACACTGAAATCTCATAAGACCTACTTTAGCTAAACTCCTCCTAAAAAGGTGGAAGCGTACTGAAGCCCTAAGGGGCTTGATTCCTACTTCAACGAGTAAAACTAAGCAAGTACACGTCTAAGACGGGAAAATATGGAGTTCAGAGAACCCTGAACAATTCCCCAGACAAGTGTGACCTGAGAGTTAAGGTCATAGGTTTTGGGTTGAAAAGTGCAACCTGCACTTCTAGTTGTCTCGGCGGCAAGTTTCAAAAAAGGCTATCGTCTCTATCACAGTTGATACCTGTTACCTGTGCAAATGGCCCAGAAACACATAGAAGTTAGAATTTTACTGTTTTAGGGTAAAAAAGGTTAAAAACAACATCAAGGAATGAAAAATAAGAAGCTGAAGAAAAACCCTAGTGGCTAAAGAAAATGGTCATGCAAGGATCTGAAAAACGACAACGGTCATAATTAAAAACCCTTGTCGAGTCGCCAGTTGTTAGAGTGAATTCTAATCGCAAGTGTACGAAAAAAGCTCACTTTAGTTGTGCATAAAAAACAACCCTAACATCAAATGTGGCTGTCAATTTCCTTAGATCTGTAATAGGTGATCAGAATAAATGCTACAAAAATCCAGATCTATCCAATTAAAGATATTAAACAATGAAAATAAACAAGAGTTGCTCCATACATCCAATAGACACGACAAGAATTTATAAATATTTTTTTGTATTATGACACTTGTGAAGGGTACGCAAAATGATGTTACCAATCCCCCTCAATGGGATGGGTTCATATATGTCCTCAGCGCTTTAGATCCAAGACTTCTCTCTCTTGATGGTGCAGAAAACCTAGACAAAATAGAACTCAGAGGGAGCTCACAAGAAAAAGTAGAAAAAATATGACAATGATGGAGGATCAAAGTCAGATCAAAAGTATAGATCAAAAGGTGATAAAAAAGGTAGTGAATGAACGGAAGAACCCTTGTATTTATAACAAAATATTGAGTTAGTCTAGATATTGGTGCATAATTAAAATATTATTAACCAAATCTAGATCCAACTTACTTGGAATATTTTATTATTTTTGGTGGAGGGAAAAGGAATTTAGAATTGGTTAAATCCCTTTATTTAGAAATAATAAATAAATAAATGATTTATTTATTATTTCAAGGATGAGGTTAAGGAATAATTAAATAAATAATGATTCATTTAATTATTTAAAAATGATTTAGTCAAATTCAACAAGAAATATTATTAAATAATGATTTAAATAATTATTCCTAGAGAATAATAAGATAAATAATAATTTATCTAATTAATTATCATGTTTTGTGTTAAATATGACCAATAATATTAATTAAACAATGGTTTAGTTAATTATCCCTAGAGGAAAATCAAACAAATAAGGATTTAGTTAATTATTTCTCTCGGGGTTTCCTATTTTGACCAGAAATAATTTAATAAGCTATGGGTTATTAAATTATTTCTCATAGTGAAAGCAATTTTACTATAGTAAAATTGGTCTTACATGGTGTACTCTACTCCATCTAATAGTAACAAGTTAGATGATCAAAAATTGGTGTAACACCTCTAATGCTTTGCAAGTAAACAAATGGGTCTTATTTAAACACAAGCTTTATGGTCTCTTCAAGGATAATGAGTTAGTTTTTTCATATGAGCTTAAAGAAACAACATATCATCATTTAAATCATAAATTCAAACAATAAGAGAGACAACACACAATTTGGTGAGGAATTTGACCCCTCCTAGGCTACATCTTTGGGCATACTAACAGAGCTAGATGACTCCATATATTTCGATGATAAAGAGTACATAAAGTATGTTGATAAAATGAGTGGCTAGTTTCCCCTTCAAGGAAACTTCTCCTGCAAATAACTCTCACTCTAAAAAGCATGAGAAACTACAGTCATTCATGAAACAATCAACAAGAAAAGGGATCTCACATCAAGACCCTGTACTCCATTCGAATATGAGCATAACAAGTACAACAATTCCACGTTAAAGTACTCAAAGAGAAATTTCCTTAAAAATACATAAAGAGAAAAGAGAAACATGAGCTACACCATAGATGTCACCGCTGCCACAAACAACATATGAAGGTTGGAAAAATCCTAAAATGTCCTCTCCATGCTCCAAATCCTTAAAAAATTTCTCCAAACCACTGATTGATCTTGGTACCATAAACTCAAACCTAGAAAAAATCTCTTTAGAAGTGCTCGAATTAGTAAATAGAGGATTCCATTGGATTCTGAATCACCAAAACCCCCTATCTAGACTCTTCTTTGGCTCCAAAAGGAAAAAAAATCATCAAGTTATCGCTCTCCCCAATTTCCCTCCTATTTGTCCTCGAAATTGGTTGAAATTTGCTCCACATACGGAGCAAATTGTTGCTTAGTTAATTCACACAATAACTATGTAGGCACAAAAATAGGGCCACATGGCATGCCATAAGGTCAGGGACTAAGCCAACGGTCCATCCATGTCAGCCTCGATACATTTTCTGTTGGGAGGAGGTCACATGGAGGTGATGTGGCCAGGGGCTAGGGCTAACATCCTTCCCACACTGCACTAGCCATCAAATTCTTTGCCAGAGGTTACACACCACCTAGGTGACTTGGGGCAAGGGGCTGGTCCCCGATCCCTCCACTCTGTCTACACCAAGGTCTTATGGAGGTGGACATTACTCGGAGCTAGGGCTTAATACCTAGTCCTTTCCACCAACACTCCTCTCAGGATTTCGCTTGGTTGTATGGACTGGCTTGTGACCAAGGGTTGGTCCCCACCGCACTCTGCTCCATTCGACTCTACGCCAGGTCACATGCGGAGCAGGGGGTAATACGACTGAGGGTTAGGGTTGGTCCCCACCCCGCCCGATTGAATACCTTTGACAATGTTCCATGGGGTGCAACACGACCAGGGGTTGGGGCTCACCGCTCAACCCCTCTCCTAAACATGCCCATGACAAAACCTTAAATACAAGCCGAGTTGTATATGGTTAAGAACCAATTTATATCAGATATTTGTAACACCTCCAGTTTAAGGACAAATTTTTCTTTTTTTTTTCTTCAAGGGAGTATTTATTTTCATCTGTTGTTATATCTTTCTATACTCCTTCAATTCTCTTTTATATTTTTAATATAATTTTTTTTTTATAACATTTAATATTTCCAAGGTTACAGCATACATGTATACACAAAATACTATGCCGCTCTTGATGTCCATAGGTATAACACCTCCTTCGATCCTACCTATACTATTTAGGGGCCAATATATATATGATCTATATATATATATAATTATAAAGCATATTCGTAGCCCTTACACATTCTCTATAGGTATATCCTTGGATAGAATTAATTAACAATGGAATACCCCTATGCACAACCCATATATATATACAATAATCCATATATATATGTTTATATCCACTATAATAAAACTATGGGGAGGCACACTTCGATATATATCTATTTATCACATATATTTATAAGTTCCCTACCCCTTTGATCATTTCGTTGGATGTCCAAGTAGATGTATGCATATACAATAACGACATATATATATATATGTAAATATTTTGAAAAGTTTATGGGAATTTCCTTGGCCGAGTTCGTGGGTAGTACTTGGGTATCTCGCTTTATAACCGTGACACCTCCCATACCGATCCGTTAACCATATATATATTTTTATAGCCGCTGCAACGTCCACGTAAGCCGCCATTATGGAAAGGTAGGGTAGGTGAGGTATTGATTGTAGCGACAGGTCAGCGCTACTTAGATATATATTGCAACTGCGGACCGGTCAATCCCGTCGTAACTCCGTTGGCGTGGTTTAATTGGTCAGGTACGCCACGGTATGGCCGCCATGACAGTTGTAATTTATAAACATTGTATTTCACGCATACTGTCCCGGCCACGGATCGGCGTGACAGAAATTCATAAAATAACCGAGTTCTTTCATCTTATGGCGGCTTGTGATTATGACTACTCTGATCCAGTGAATAATTGATGTGATTTCCCTACGCAGAGGTAGCAACACGCATACCAGTTAGGGTTGATAACGTCTGTATCGCCATGCCTTTTGCTCGGTCTGACCTAACGTATGCGTTGGGTTTTGTTTTTCTTTCAATGTCTTTGCAGGCAGAGACGGGTGTAGCTACCGGGAACAACGTACTTCTACTGGCGCCCCTCGTCCTCCTCGGTGCATCTTAGTCCAATATGGTACCCTCCTCTTGCCGTGGCAATATTTGCTAAATCAATATCGTGATTTTCTCCAGTCCTGGGGCAGGGTGCATTAGGGTTTTCAAGAGTTCTTTGTATTCAAGACTCTTACGCTGATCTATTTATTTGACTCTTTCTATGCAAATCAGAACTACAGAGTCATGTTCTTCCCTGCTTCCATCGCCTGTTGGGGGAGGGTGTAACCAGGTCGGCCTGCGTTCTCAATTAGTTCCTTTTGTTTTGTATTGTTTTTAACCAATAATGCCTTCTAAACATCTGCTGTTGTGGTTTGCGCAGAGAGGGAATATTGGTGACAGAGGGCCGGAGTCGAACGCGTTTTCTAGTCTGCATGGATCCTAGCTGCATGCTAACTGAGTTATACTTACTATTGATATATTTTTATTTTGTTTACAATCGGCTTCTGGTTCTATTACATGTAATAGTTCGGTGTTACCGATTTATACTCGTTGTGTTCAACACACTTTCTAGGATAGAGATTTATCCGCAGTATTTCATGTTGGTTATGCCCTGAGACATTCATTAATCTATGTTTTGTTTTTCCGATGTCAAATGGGCGAACGCCTGGGTTGTCTCTACACGCCCAGATTGTAACAATATCTACCTTTCGGCCGTTCAGCTTTCCTTGCGCATCGCATAGGAGGCTCGTTGTGCTGTGCTTCTACACGCCGCGAGGGTGGGAAGGAACCCTACCCTTCCTAGGTAACTTTCAGATTTTCTTGTTTCTGTCGTATCGGTTTATGTTTTAACTTTGTTGGGATGCGGTGTTACCATTCTGCTATGCATTGAGATCAACAGTTAACTATGCACCCTAATCATTGGTTGCGATTGTATATGTATATTAGCCTGTATTCGCCGGCCAGACTCAAGACGTCTAGTCTTGACCAGTTCGTATTGTTTCGATAGGCAAATGATACTAACTCATGGTATGTGCAGACTATTATTGCGGTCATTCTTATTTCTGCCTTATTCCTATTGTCTTTAATATTGATAGCGCTCCTCCGCGCGAAATCATATCTACGTTTTATACTCTGGTTTTTTTTTTTTTGAAGTTGTTATACCCTACCACCATCATATAAAAATCATTAAAACAAACCAGCGCGTAATCATATATACATTTGGTCTTGTCTATTGATGCATTATTAATTACTGTGGTTGCTTCTTGTAGCGTATATGAACGGACGTGCTCCTGTCGCGCTCACGTTCGCTGTTGGTTTACATAGTTTGTGTATTTTTATAACCCTATTGGCTGATCATAATTTCACCGAACCTTAACTGGCCGCATAAAATCTTTTTCATCGCGCCCTTTCTATGGCTTTGATATTAAATAAGAACTGCGATTTTTCTATTTGCTCACGGTACTGATATCATTGTTTTTATTTCACTAGCCTACACATGTATGAAAACCAAGATTGGACGAGCCATTAATTAGCTCTCTGCGTTTTCATGATTATTTCTATTGTGACTCTTTTTAGCTCTCGGCGCTGTCATGATTATTTACATTGTGTCTCTTTTTTGCTCTCGGCACTGTCATGATTATTTGTATTGTGTCTCTTTTCTTTTCACGGCCTGAATAAGTTTCGTGTCAACCATTTGGTGGTGCGCCTTACTTAGATTTAATTATGTTGCTAAGCTATTTATTTCCAAAGTTAAAAGTAGATGTAGTGTATTCCACATACTACAAAAGGTCTATATATATATCTTTGTTATGCATATATAGCTATTCGGTGGGGTTTAAATAGAAGTCCTTAATTTTAAATAAATTCTTTGGTTGTGTCACTTGGTTCAAGACCAAAAGTAGATTTATGAATGAACTTATTACACTTATAAGTATTATAAAAAAATAAATCCTATAAAGTAACATACTCTCTCTCTAGCAAAATTTCAAGAGGGCATAATTTAATGTTCTTACTTTCTTCCTTTTTATTTTGTCCCTTGTAAATTCAGTTGGGCTATAATATTTTTCTAGCATGCACATGAACAGATAATATCACCCTTGTATCTACAGGGAACAGAGTAATATTTGATTATCTGTAGAGGCTAAGAAACTTCAGATTTAAACCAAATTTGGTTTAGAATTTCTGGGGTTTCTCCTCTATAGATTTGGGTCTACAACTAACCAGAATCTGGAAGGTGGAAGCCTTAGGATAGACTCTGGTAAATGTAGTACTAAAATCAATCACACAAGTAAATTGGAGTTTATATGTAGCCAATTCATACTATTATGAAACAAAATAATAATAATTTCAAAACATACCACAATCTGCAATTGACCAACCTCCCAACCTTAGAGTCCTCTTTGTCTCCTAGGACTCACCCCCGAGCATAGATCACCTCCTAGAACAGATCAACCCCTGATCTGCCTAGGAGCAGCTTATTTAAGCTCATATTTCCCCAAAGCATGTTTCTAATTCTGCGTCCAGAATAGTAAGATGCTTTCTTTCCTGGCCATTTCAGTTTCCCATTTTGGGACGAAAGTCGTTTTAAGCTTTTCCTTACTTTCCCGCCTTTTCTCACCTCTTCCCAACTACTCCTCTTCATTGGGGAAATTTAGATTCCTCCTCAAATCTAAATAAATTTCTTTCAAGATTAAAGATTTTGGGGATTTGTTGCCTTATCCATCCTCATGGATTTGGCAGATTCTAATTCTCATCTTGGCTGAAATGTAATCATCATTTAATATTTCCTCAAATAAAATATGCAATTAAATTCACACCACACTTATCCCTTGGGGTCCACCCCCTTAGGATTTGAGTTCAATTGTCTAACTTTAAAAAAATTCAACACACAAATTGGGGGTGTTACAATGAAGAGGTTTGCATCAAAATGTGTGTATAAGATGGAGGAGGAAACATAGTAATGACGGTTGGGACCATAGGGAGGTTAGAGAATAAGTTGAAATCAGCCTACCACAAGCCCTAGAGAATATAGGGCAAAAGAGATAATGAAATTAGATGAGATAGCCTAAATAGGGGAGACAGAATAAGGAAGAAAACATAATCTTAGCTCAGGACAAGAAATGAATTGTATCCCAATGACCTTTCTTAGGCCATAACATGTTCCAACCCCATGACCCCATACACATATCCAAGTCCAAGTCAAGAGGGAAGTCCTTCTAACAATTTGCTGCATGCATTCTTAATACATGAAAGAAGTAAGGGTAGTATAGTAGTGAAAACAATCAATGTAACAGGAAGGAGGGATAATGTATCAAAGGTTCAGTTGGGAGGAATATCACTAGGAAATACCAAAAAATACATAATGGCTAGTGTTTATCCAAACCTAGAATTCATATTTTCATGGTACTAGGATAGAAGATCCCCCACAACATTTGTTTGTTTGTGAGCTTGTATTGATTGTTACTTAAATATTCAACTCCTATAGATATCATAGATAAGGGGCATCTAGAATTGAGAGGTGTGGAGAGGCATCATTTAGTATAGTGCAGTGAATCAATGACAATAAGAAATTTGTGTAATTCATTTATATTATAGGTGATAGAGAAGAGGGAATTAGTCTAGGTAGAGAAAAAATTTGTGGTTTCCATTGTAGAGTAATTCTTGAAAACCTATGAGTTATTTCATTCAAATGAGATTGTAGGAATAATGAGCTTGTGGAGCTAAACATGTTGATCCTACATATCATTTTTGAATGGTCTATAGACATTGGAAATAATTCATGGCAATAAGAATTTAGAATTTTCTTGAAGTTAATGTGAATTTTTGAATTTTTTTAATGTTTTTAGTGATTTGGTATAATTACCTATTGTGGGTAGATCATGAAATTACACTCAAAGATAATCAGGTTACAAACAAAAATGTTATAACATGAGATTTTAACCCAATTACATTACAAACCAACATATCATAATAAAATATTTGAACAAGTAGAGATACCATCCCACCACAAGCCCCTGGCCAATACCGTTGACAAAGAATAGATAATAAAACTAAGAGACAAGAAATGAAACAAAAGGGACTATTCTTGTGGAAGAGAGCATGTCGTTCACAATAATTTTATCAAAATAAAAACCAAAACACTTATAAGATCAAGATTTCAAATAAATTTCAAACATATTTATAAAAGGCTATTAAAAGATAAGACATAGACAGGAGGATATGTTTTAAAAGTGGAGGCTTTAAAGCTTTTCCCTGGACTCTAACAATGATATTCATGAGTTTGGGGTATTCCTCCATTCCAAGAGTGATATTTCCCTACCTTTAGTTTTAGTTATTAAAACTTTGGCTTTGATACTTTCTGAAGTTAAAGTAAAAAATGAGGAAGATAAACAAAATATGAAATAGAGTAATAAGAAAAATAATCACTAACTAACTCTACACATATCATATACTAGTTAGTTATATTTAACTAATATATATTTATTATATTTATTATCTAACTAACAAATAATACAATTAAAATATCTATATAATTTATTATATTATATCTCTTAACCATGTATAAGTATTTAGTTATAATATCCATATTAATATATATATTTATTAATGTTAATATTATTTTTAATATTTATTTTAATATATTTGGTTAGTATAAATATTAACATATATTTAAATATATCATTAATAGTACTATTATTATTTCCTATTAAATTATTTAAATATTATTAATTATGTATTTGTTTATTTCTTATAATTTTAATTTCTTATTAATTTTATTATTATTTCTAAATGTGACCAATGATGATTTATCATTTATAAAAGTTTTTTTCTATATAAATTATAGATAATTTTTAAAATCAATGTGTTTCTAAACCACTTAGTGTAGTTCATCATTACTACAAAGATAGTTAATATGATCCAAGTGAACAAATAAATACAATAGAAATACAACAAATAAGATGTAACATAAATAAAAAATATAATATTTTATTCAAACAAAATATTAAAACATAAAACCAAAAACCAAATAAAGATTATATATATATATATATATATATATATATATATATATATATATATATATATATATATATATATATATATATATATATATATATCTTATTAAATTAAAAAATATTATAAAAGTAAAAATAAAAATTAATTCATAAAAAATAAAAAATAAAAATCTATATGGCTTTAACATTGAAACACAAATTTAAAAATTAAATCATCAAAATGACTATGAAAAAAGTAAATATTTATGACATTCAAAGAATAAATTTAAATTTATTACTATATCTTATTTATTTCCTTCCTATTTTCTCTTTGTATATATTATTACTAATTTCTTTCACATGATTTAATCCCATTAGTTATTAACTCTTATTATTATTATTTATATAAAAAAATCTTATCTTGAATTTTTTAGCTAATTATCGTATTTATTTTGTTTTTATTTTTCTTTTAATAGACTTTTTCTTTTGATTTTTATTATTTTATTGTTTTTCTTCTAACGGTTACTTCATTTGAATTTCAACCCTATCAATTAGTTCTAAAGACTCCTCCCTATTTATTTTTAGTTTTATCATTTTATTTTTCAAATACTCTTGAAGTGTGGCTTTTTCAAAAGTTTTCCATTTTATTTTCCAAACTCATTCACTCAATGATTCATTTAAATCACAAGCTTTAAGGATGAAATATTCACAATTGAAGTGTCGTGAACGTCCAGGTCACAGGTTCTGGGTCAAAAAGTGCGACTTGCACTTCCGACACTCTCGGTGGCAGGTTTCAGAAAAAGTTGCCATCTCAACAGTGGCTGATGTCTGTCACCTGCGGAATAGGTCCAAAAAAAAACATAAGTCAGAATTTTTATCGTTATAGGATTTTATAGGTTAAAAACAACATCTAGAAAAATCAAAAGAAGGGGCTGAAGAGAAATCCTAGGGTTTGAAGCAGCTGGATATGCAAGGATCAGGAAAATGATAGTCGTCTTAATCGTAAACGCATGTGGAGTCGCCAGTTGTTAGTATGAATCTTAATTCCAAGCGTACAAAAAGGACCACTTTAGATGCACATAAAAAACAGCCCTAGTAGCAGAAATGACTGCTAATATCTTCAAATCTACAGTTAGGTGATCAAGATAAATGCTGCAAAAAGCTAGATCTATGCATTAGAAAACATTAAACAGTGGAAAAAACAAGATTTACTCCATGCATCCAATACACAAGACAAGAATATATCAAATGAATTTTGTATTAATGGCACCTCGGAGGAAAGAACAAGAGGGTGTTCCCAGATCTCCTCAATGGGATGGGTTCTTGTAAGTCCTCAGCAGTTCAGATCTACAATTCCTCTCTCTTGATGGTGTAGAAAACCGAGACAAAAATGGTAGAAAAATATGACTATGATGGTGGATCAATAGCGAGACCAAAAGTTTAGATCTAGTGGGATCTTTAGGCAACAAAAGGTGAAAAATGAATGGGAAAACCCTTCTATTTATAACAAAATATTGAGTTAGTCTAGATATTGGTGCATAATTAAAATATTATTAACCAAATCAAGATCCAACTTTTATGGAATATTTTATTATATTTGTTGGAGGGAAAAGGAAATTGATTTGGGTCAAATCCCTTTATTTGTAAATAATAAATAAATAAATGATTTATTTATCATTTTAAGTATGTGGTTGAGTAATAATCAAATAAATAATGATTTATTTAATTATTTATGGGTGATTTAGTTATATTTAAAAAAGAATATTATTTAATAAGGTTTAAATAACTAATCTTTAGGAAATAATAAAATAAATAATGATTTATCTAATTAATTTCCTTGTTTTAGGTTAAATATAACCAGGAATATTAATCAAACTGTTGTTTAATTAATTATTCTTTGAGGAAAATCAAACAAATATAGATTTATTTAATATTTCCTCATGGGGTTTCATGTTTAGACCATAAACAACTTAATAAAGGTGGTTTATTTAGTTATTTTTCACAGTGAATGCGATTTTACTTGGGGTAAAATTGGTTTTACTTGGTGTACTTGGGTCCATCTAATAACAATGGATTAGATGACCAAAAAAGGATGTAACACATCACATCATATTTAAGAGAATATTATAAGATTCAAACAGTGGAAGATCGCATTAAGCATTAAGAAGAAGTTTTCCAACTCTTAAAGGATAACCTAAATTTGGCACAAAATCAAATGCGGCAATAAGCAGATAAAAAACGCATCGACACAAGTTAATGGAGACAAGTTTTGATGTAGGCGACTCAGTATTTTTACAAATACAACCATACAAACAAATGTTCCTCAAACAAGCTAAGAAGGATAATAAATTATTTCCAAAGTACTATGGTCCTTACAACACGTTGCTAAAGATTGGTACTATGGCATAGAAATTGGTGCTTCCTGCTTCTTCGCGAGTACCTCTAGTTTTCCATGTTTCATGCTTAAAGAAGGTTATAGGTGAAAAACTTCGAGTTCAAATAATATTTCCAGAACTTGATGAGGAACAAAAAAAAACATATTGGAACCTAGAGAAATCATGTAAACAGGAAGTCGAAAGCTACGAAATCGATCAATTTCAGAGTGTCTCATCAAGTGGAAGAACTTACCCACTGAAGTTTCTACATGGGAGGATGATAATTTTATACGGAAGCATCCAGAGCTACTCAAGCATTAATGACAGCACGTTTTTGAAGAATAGGGCCATTTTAGGTCCCTATATTACTAGTATAGTCCCTTATAGTTGTTAATGTAACCCCCTTATTGTTATTGTTGTACCCTTGTAACCCCAATATTGTTATTACTGTGGGCTTATATTATTATTGTTAGGTCCACTAGGATTATATTGTGATCCCATTGACTCCTATATACATAAGGAGATTTTTTCATCTGTATCATCTAGGAGTTGTTCTTTTATTTAATGTATTGAAGGTTGCCCCGTCGAAGTGGTTGATTTCTAAAGGGTTTATCTCTCTTTTCTTCTATTTTTGCAGCTGATTTCATAACATAATTTTTTAAAACCATATCATTCAATTCTATGCTTCTTGGAAATCACACACCTTCCAAGCTCAACCATCCCTTTCTTTGCTTCCCCGATCCTTAAAGTTTTCTATTCCATGCAATGGATTCCTCGCTCAAGAATAGTCATCATAGATTCTTACATCAAAGGTATCCCACTTTCTTACTCTAGTAAAACAAAAAAATTTTCATAACATAACGCATGACGATCAATGCACATAATAGGGCCCTAGTATAACCACAATAGTTAGTCCACTACACTCTTGTCATGCTATTGTGATATCACTTGTAATAAGTATCATGTATATTTTATAGATAGTTCATCAAATCATCTATACCACAATCATACAATTATAATGATAATAATAATAATAATTCTAAATCAAAATTAGATGGAAATTCCAACAAGTGTTGCTTTAAACTAATAATTAAATTTATGATTATTATTTTCCTCTATCTCCATAATTAATTTCACTGTCTACATTGAACATATCCTTTTGCGCTCACATGCTTCTGTGTGTGGGGATTATGTTCTCCCGTGTGTTACTCACCTTTCCTAGCCAAAGAAACACCCATTTTGGATAGTCTACAAGTCGAAGGGTTTTCTTGCATGGCCCCCCATTAATTATTCACAGTTTGAAGCCCAAGAAATTCCTTTCCAGGTAGTATACTTACTCATGAGTTTTTATACATGGGAATATTGTTAGAATATTATATCCAAGTGCCTTTAGGAAATGATATACTATATTTACCATGGAGTATTATATCCAACTTCCATTTTGGTAGGCTCCACCACATTACTCATGGATTCTTATGGTCAAAGTGAATTTTGTGACTTAATCTCCATCAAGTAGAAAATGTCACACCTCCAAATTTCACACAGAAAAAAAATTTTCTTCACAAATTCAGACTTTTAAGCATAGGTTTATTATGACATTTCAAATCTTTTCACCATGATACTTTTCATCATCACATCATGTCGCAATTAAACCCTCTACCACTACCTCTTACCTTATGTTATTTTTACTCCAAGTGTGAAGATATTTTATATGACTTTATTCTTTACACAGGTCTCGCATAACCTCGCGAACTCACCTTTGACTTAATGGTCACATATCTCATTCATTTAATTATTGAATCTAAAATAAACCATATGGTCCCTTAACATGTATTATATAACATGATTTGAATGAGCCTTTGCCCAGGGGAATTTTTGACCCTTCCACTATCCATAGCTACGATTTTTCGGCCATGTATATTGGTATAGACTTTGGGGTATCGATTTTTCATATAATTCGATGTACATAATATTATGAATTGACTTTTTCATGCATTTGGAATTAACATATATATACGCCTGGGTTGATATGACCACACATCATTGTACATAAGATTTTTAATCGATTTAAGATATGGTACTTGGAGTTGAGATCATTCTACACGTAGAGCGTATAGTCACAATTGATTTGGTTTTCTATGTGCATCGCCGTGGTGAAATTTTTATCCACGTCAGGCGTCATGATAAATAAATGAGTGTTGTATGGTTTATGTCATTCTCTATACCCCTTCGTTTGCTTACATGGTGAATCCACGTCGCTGGGCTTGTTCGGCTTACGTGGTGTACCACCCTCACGCCGGTATATGCACAGGACATATTGAATTCAATTCGGATCTACACCCCATTAATGTTATACGACAGTCTTAACTCTCCACTGCTACCCTTCGATCCGTGTCTTGGCTTCTACGATTCTGCCAAGTGGACGATGGCGATCAATTCCGGTTAGGGTTCAGATGTTTGTCGAAGAATTATATAAGCCCTTGGTGTAGAGTTAAGTCGGTTTTCCGCGTTAATAAATTTGTTGTGCACCTCTGTGTCTGCGCAATTCTACTTCTGCCGAGGGTTTGCGATTCTCCGTTGCAGAGAAGAATCATGGTGCACCTGTTTCACCAACACAATATCAGGTAATTACCTCCGCGCTCATTTTTGCCTATTGTAGGTTTGAATGATTCAGAAAGTTTCTCGTAACTGGCCATATGCTGGTCCTGAGTATATATTCAATCATTATTAAGGTGAATGCATCTTGTTTTAAGATTTTCGAGTTATACTCTCAGCGCAAAGTGTGGTTGGTTTCCATTTTCAGGGTTATCGTCGACCCTACTCTGGCGATTTCATAAAATGAGACTAATTTGTTTTATGCCTCCTGTGTAGCGTGCTTCACATCCCTTCAGGCAGACGTATACTATTTAGTGGATCTTTATGAGGTGGGTTTTTTTTCGTCCCATCTCCGCATATAATTGTTATTTCCTCCTTATTCTATTCGAGGGTGTTTCGTATTAATCCCTCTCTGTTTAAATTTCGATTCCAGGGGCTCGGCGCATCTGAGATTTGCGTTTCACAGGTAGTGTTCTAACACCATGAGCATTTTCTTCCTTCACTTGTTTCCCCACGATGGCGCAAATGGCTAATTCCCATTTTGGTTTGAATTTGTCTTCTACAGGTAACCGAAGATTTCTGGCATGCTTATGAACGCAGTCCGTAACCCTTTCAATCGTTATGGATGCTAACATAGGTCTCCTTGTCGTCCAGGTCGGTATACTTATGGGATTACTTCCCCTCTCCTGTTGTGTTGTTTCATGGGCATCGAAACATTGTTCTCTTGTGATGTTGTGAAGTGTTCCTTGAGGAACGAGACTCTATTAGAGTCGTGCTTTTGTTTTTTTTTGGTTATCGTTGTCACTCTTGGATGGTGCTCATTTAAATTTGTTCTATTGAGATAGGGGTTGTGAGTTTTATACCCCAGCCTGATAGGCTCAGCATGTATTTCGATATTTTTGGACATATATATATATATATACTCCCTATTGTCTTAGGTCGAATTCAATATATGACGCTACAGTATAAATTTACATGGACTGTCTGAATCGTGTATATGATTTCATACCATGGAATTTCTCTTTGTTTAGTTTGCTCGTCAGAACAGTATTTGGTTCTCGGTAATACTAATGTTGTTCCAGATTCCTTGGTTACATTCATTAGAATTTTCAGGAAGTTATATTAAATTTTTATCTCTTCTTCTGATGTATTTCGTTCATTATTTTCTGTGGTTAGGAATCTTCACTCTGGTACTTGTATCATAATTACAGTTTCCTCTGTTCATGGTTACATTGAACTTGTTTTACCATTATCTGTCTAGACATATGAATGGCATGCGGGAAATTATGAGTCCATTCTCTTTTATAAACATATGGTTAATATGTATGAAAGTCTAGAATTTATATTCTCCTATTTTCCAAAGTTGTATATATATATTTCTATTCGCCAGTTTCTTCTCATTTTCTTATATCTAGTTACAACTCTTGTCTACCTATGTGTCTGGTGGTAGATATTTCTGAAGAGCTGGTTATGGGATTGGAACTCATTCCCTTTTTCCTCTTGGTCAAGGGAAATAGTGGTTACATAAATGTTACTGTGTATACTGTTGAAAATCATTTACTCTTTGCTCCTATACTTCTCAACTGTTTACTCATAAATTCCGCACTCTATGTAATCATTTTCAGTGCTATGATGTTAGAGTAGTTTCATGAGGCCATTGTTTCTGATAACTTTTTTTTTTATAAATATTTACTCCTTCCCTCCACTAGACTAAGTGTGGCTTATATATAACCTTGTTGTTTTAGACCATTTAATTTTCTGGAATTATAATGGAATGGTTGGCTGAACTTGAGGTCAGTCTATTGAGTCTCTCATTCCGTTCTTTCATACACAATATAAATTTTAATTCATTTCCTGCTATTATTCCAGTATACTATAGTGAATTCAATTTTTCTCTATGGTAGCTATAATAAAAATTATGCTAGGAAACAGAAGTAGATTAAAACAATTTCACAACTTTTTCCTGAAAGAACAAGGTTTCCTCAGATTTAAACCAACCCTGGGTTTAGACTTTCTGCGGGATTCTACTTTACAAGATCTTCCTCTACAACTATACAGAATTATTAGGTTACTGCCTGGTGATTAAATTCTGTTAAATGTAGACTAGTAAAATTTAATACCTTAGAAACAATTTTTGTTTTTATATGTAGCCAAATTCATACCATAATAAACAGGAAGACAATTTAACTCAGAGACATACCACTCGTGCAGTCGACCAACCTCCCAAATTTATAGTTCTTCTGTCTCCCAGAACTCACCCCCGAGCTAAGATCACCTCCTGGAACAGATCAACCTCTAATCTGTACAGGAGCAGCTTATTTAAGCTATTGTTCCCCAAAGCATGTTTCTAATTCTGCGTCCAGAATCTCAGGATGCTTTTCTTCCTGTTTGCCTAGGCTTCCCAATTTTAGGGATTCTTTAAAGCTGTTTTATGCTTTTCCTCAGCTTTTCCAGCCTTTTACCTCTTCCCAACTACTTTCCTCATCATTGGGGAAATTCAGATTTTTCCTCAAAAATCTAAATTTAAAACTTACTTTCTTTCAAGGATTTTTGAAAGTTTGTATGGAAATATTTGGCTCATCCATCCTCATAGATTTAGCAAGTGATCTCATCATCTCATTTTGGTCAATCTGCACCACAATAATTTATTCATTTCCTCATTTAAATGTTTAATTACATTCACAAAATAATTATCCTTTGGGGTCCACTCCCCTTAGGATTAAAGTTCAAGTATCTAACTTTAAAATTCAATCACATGAA
>CM076570.1:994902146-995073153 GCA_034641835.2 Pinus albicaulis | reverse complement strand
ATTGGATATGATCAAGGTGTTGAATTGCAACATAGAACCTCTAAAGTGGACCTTTCGCATATAAATGGGACATCAATGTGATTAGCAGTTTTTTCACAGTACCGATGGATCTTGGGCATTTAATAATAGTTAAGGGTGGAAAACAAATTTCTTACGCCATAAATGAATCTCTAGGGATCATTAGCCTTGAAGGTGACCTCAAAAAATAACAAACTTCCTTTAAATGTTATCATTGGCTTACAAGTGTAATATGGGTGCCACTTCAAAGTCTTGTGCATGAAGGATCAAACTTAAGGAATTATCCATTTTCAAGGGAGGAAAATAAGGATGTTAGGCCCCAGATGAACTAATATGTCCTCTATATGGGACAAGTGTCCTTTGAGTGAGATATAGGTATTATTACAATGTTTGTGCATCATAAATGGATCTACCTTAACCATGCTTATGGGATAAATCCAAAGAATTAGAAACTTAATGAATATTCATAGGCTGATGGGCCATGATTAAGGCCCTAAACCATAGTATAAGTCATTTAAAGGGGGCATTGGAATACAAATGGGTTAGGAGTGACAATAGAATTTATTTCATATTGGGGATAGGTCTCAGGGCCTTCGCCATGATTGTGAAAGGAAAGTAATGTCCTTAATATGTAAATGAACCTTGTATGCCTTACAATATATAAAATAAGACCTCAAACTACCACTATAATTCTCTAGAAAGGACCTTTATCCTTGAGTGGGATATGGGTTCCATTAAGAGGTTTCTCATACAAGGGATTGGTCCAAAATATGGGTTCTGTTAGGAGGTGTTTAACACAAGGTATATTTCTGGGTTATTTCACCTAAAATGAAGCTTTTGGGGTGTTGTTTCTTGAATTATGCCTCAAACCATCATATAGACCTAGTTATTTGACCTTTTGGTGGGTTTTGGGCATCATTAAGAGATTATGCATATTTACCATTGTAGATGAAAGAAAATAAGGATTATATGATCTAAATGAATCTGATATGGATCATAATCCATTAATGAGACCATGAATCACCAAAACACTTTATATAGAGATCTTAGCCTCCAAATAAGATAGGGGCATTATTATAAATTTTTATATGCAAAGGATGTGTCTCAAGACCTTAACCATGATCATGGAATAAAATGAATTGAGCTAGTCATTATATAATTAATGGACCATCCATAGGGTTTAAAACCACCACACAATTCCTAAAAATGGAATTTTTAGCCTAAATGTATAATATGGATGCATTCCATTATAACTTTTTGGATATTAGGGATTGATACCATAGCCTTTCATATGGTCAAGGGACAACAACTAGCATAATAAGGGCTAAAATATCATTTTGGGACCCATGGTCCATTCACAAATGTACAATAAAGGGAATATTCAACACATGATTCTAATTTGCAAACCATTTTGAGGTTCATTTCACTAACCATGATTATCAAATACCTATACAAGTAAATTTTATCCTATGAGCAAATATGGTTGTTAATGCCCTCACAATGGTTTTGGGAATAAAAATAATGATTCAAAGTGTAATTGGAAAGTCCACCTTTATTCTCTAATGAGCAGAAAAATATTGTATATAAATTTCAAAATTTTATAGTAAGAAAGATTTATATGCATTAAATATCTTTCCGATGGCTTAAAAATCATTTTAAGTGGAATTTAAGGCACGATGAGATGACACAATTGTTATTTTTTTAAATAGCAAATTTGTGAATGGCGTATAAATTTTGTATTTATTTTTATTTTAAAATAAAGAGTTCATGTTATGGATTGTGCATACTTAAGTACTTGTCTGTTCCATAATATGTTTAAATTATTTGAAATTATTAATTTTTTTTTGTGGGAGTATTTGTATTCAATAACATGTTTATATGTTATTGACTTGGTCATTTTAGACTTATTTTTGGGAAGATAAATTTGGTGGTTCATACTACTTTTAAAATAAAATAAAAAAATTAGAATTTCATTTTCATATTAATTTAATAATATATTTATTTTCCACACTAATTTTAAAATAAGATACAAATTTTGTTGATTTTTCAAGTCCAATAGATAAAAACATAATATTTCTAAAAAATGATAATTACTTTTAATGATGGTGATATTAATTTTAATTTTTCAAGTATATCATTGAGAAATTACACTTTTAGAAATCTAACCATATAAACATAGTAAAGATAGTAGAGATCACGACATATAGAAAATATAAGTTTTTCCCTAGTAAAACCCCAAAAAACTTCTTAATAGAGAAATTATTCTTTTCAACAAGAGACACATGTAGTCTAGGCCATCAACTAGGTCAAACTTTTATATATTCCTTTTCAGGAATTTCTGCAATATGTTCAGTGAGGACGTTGTATAAGGAAAACCATGCAATAGAAATGCAAAACAGGACTTGGATCCTATTATATATGCTATATGTAGCTTAAATATGAAATTTCATCAGAAACAAATCATTCTAGCTACACTAAACAGATCTCCCCAGCTCAAATTTGCTCAAAAGCAAGCCAATCCCATGACTTCACACAAAATAATTTCTGAAGACTGCAACAACGTGATTTTCATTAGGGTTTCTATAGAAAAATATATTAAAATACAGATCTGGAGCTTTCATTAATCATAGAATCAGAAATGGGATGTTTGACCTCCTTTACATGGACATTAGAACACCCCGGCAGGGGTTTCCGGCAAAATATCAATATAAAATGCAGTACTGCAGAAAATAACGCAGTCCACTGCAACTCTCTATTAAATATGACTGAAGATTATATAAAATAGATGCACAATATAGAAAATGGCCCAAGGCCCTCCTCAATAGACTTCCCGGAGGGAAATTGGCACCTCCTCCTCCAATACAAGCACAAATCATAAGGCTTACCTCATATCGCTGCAATCGCAGTCACATAGTTAATGTGAAGTGACTGCGTTGTAGGTGTGGATGGCTAGATAACCTCAAGTTGGATAATGGAAAATAAGCTCAAGACCTTCCCTTTTGATGTCTTAAACAAGCTGAACCAAAGGTGAAGGTGGAATTACCGCATGAGAATCCTTTGCATTAAACAGTGCTGAAACTACAACTAAATAGATGAAGCTTGCAAGTAGTCAAGAAGACCAAACATAGATGAATATTGAATGCATTCCTTGCTGCTATCTCCTCCTTCTTATCCTTGGTGAGCCTCCTCACCCCGGACCCCAATCATTGAAGAGGTGACTTCCTAGAAAAGATTCCTGTTTCAAAACTGCATTGTCCTTATTAGTTTCCCTCTTGTATCAGTGCTGTTGGCTTGGTCATTGGATCTATTTCACCTGCATTGTCCCTCTTTCACACCAAAGTGGCTTTATTTTCCCTCCTAACTTGATCCCTTTTCACACTGGGATTTGTTTTATTGTCTTCCTACTCTTCTACTGCAAAAATGGAGCAATTATAATATTCCAACTAGGAGTGGCTAATTGGGAATATTAAAGTCCTCCCCACTCAAAATTTGCTTGCCCACAAGCAATAATAAAGAAGGATGCTGGAAGATCTTCTCTCCTTCCCAAGTGGCATCCTCATCTGGTGGATTCCTCCATCGAATCAGATATTCCTTGATCACTCTGTTCCTTAGTTGCCTCTCCCTTGTGTCTAAGATTGCTTCTGGCTACAAAATTAGGTGGCCCTCATCATCAATATCGGTGAGATCCATGTTGGCAACTACATTCCTCCCAATGGCCTTCTTGAGGCAAGAGACATGGAAGATATTGTGGATCTTACTTCCCTTAGGAAGCTTCAGCTCATATGCTACCTTACTGACACACTTGATCACCCTATAAGGTCCATAGAAACGTGGTTTGAGCTTTTCATCTCCCTTATCCTTGAGTGTGGATTGTTTATAAGGTTGAAGACATAGATAGACAAGTTCTCCCACCTCAAACTGTCTCTCTATCCAACCACGGTCTGCATACATCTTCTGCTGGTTTTGGGCAGTAGCAATGTTGTCCTTGAGTGCCCTGAGTATGTCATAATTCTCCTGAATCCATTCCTTTTCCCTTGGAGCCTTACTTACCCCATACATGACATTAGCAAATGAGAGTGCTTCATACCCATATAAGGCCCAGAATGGAGTCATGCCAATAGAAATATGGTGAGTAGCGTTGTAACAATACTCTCCCAAGTGGAGCCAATGTAGCCAAGCTCTCTACTGCCCTGCTACATAGTTCCTCAAGTAGCCCTCCATCCACTTGTTCAATATCTCGGTCTGTCCATCGGTTTGGGGGCGATAGCTAGTGCTTGGAGTCAAATCAGTCCCCACTAATCAGAAAAGTTCTTGCCAAAAGCCACCCATGAAGCGGTTGTCCTGATCACTCACTATGGTCCTTGGGAGACCATGGAGTCTAAATACATCTATGAAGAAGAGCTCAACTACCTGTGAAGCAGTATAATGTGCAGAAATGACAAAGAAATGAGAGTACTTTGTTAGTCTATCAACTACTACAAAGATACAATCCTTACCCTGTACTGTCGGTAGGCCGGTGATGAAGTCCATAGAGATGCTTTCCCACTTCCCATCTGGAATAGGTAGTGGTTGTAATAACCCAACAGGGTGGGTGTGTTCTCCCTTGTTCTGCTGACAAATGGTGCACCCTTTGACATGTTGCAGCACATCCTCCTTGAGACCCTTCCATGAGAATCTCTCCCTTATGGCCCTATAAGTCTTTGTGAAACCTTGATGCCCGGCAAGTGGGTAATCATGTGATGCTAGTAGGATCTTCTCCTTAGGCTTGGAATTCTTAGCCAAGAAGATCTGGTCCCGGTAATAGATGATCTCATCCATCACCCTATACCTCTCATCCGATACCACCCCATCAAGTATCTGACATGCAAAATCATATTTGGAATACTCAACCAAAAGTTGAGCCTACCAATTTGCGTCTATGCCCCTCAAAGATAGCGCTGTAGGCCTCCTGGATAGAGCATCAGCTACTACATTGCTCTTCCCCTTGACATATTCTATGTCAAAATCATATTCTTGGATTTTTCTCACCCACTTCTGTTGTCTCTCCTGGAGTTGTTTATGTTCAAGGAAGAATCTAAGACTGTTATGGTCAGTCTTCACTTTGAACTTATTCCCCACCAAGTATTTCCAGAATTTGGCTAATGCATGCATGATAGCCAACATCTCTTTATCATAGATGGGGTATAGCCTCTCATGAGGGAGAAGCTTCCTGCTCTCAAAGGCTATAGGATTCCCACCTTGCATCAAGACTACTCCAATCCCTTCACCTGATGCATCACATTCTAGAACAAAAGGTTGAGAAAAATCAGGCAAAACCAAAAAAGGACAACTACTCATTACCTCTTTGAGCTTATCAAAAGCCCTTTGCACTGTAGGTGTCCAATGGAAAGCTCCCTTCTTGGTCAAGTCTGTGAGTGGTGCTGCTAGCTATGAAAACCCTTTCACAAACTTCTGGTAATAAGTGCATATGCCCACAAACCCCCTGAGTTCTGTGACATTCCTGGGCTCAGGCCAATCTCTGATAGCATGGATATTTTCTTCATGTACCCTCACTCCATCCACTCCTATGATGTGCCCCAAATACAACATCTCTGTGAGGCCAAATTCACATTTGGAGAGCTTGGCATAGAATTGCTACTCCTTGAGGATATGTAGAACTGTCTCAATATGCTGCAGGTGCTCCTCCCAAGTGCGGTTGTAGATAAGAATATCATCAAAGAAGACCAACACAAACTCTCTCAAATTACCACAGAAAATGTGGTTCATGCAAGATTGGAAAGTTGCTAGGGCATTGGTCAATCCAAAGGGCATCACGAGAAACTCAAAATGCCCATAGTGACATCTGAACGTTGTCTTGGGGATATCTTGCTCCCTCACCTTGATTTGATGATACCTGGATCTCAAATCAATCTTGGAGAAGTATTTAGAACCCCCCAACTCATCCATGAGTTCATCGATCCTGGGTATAGGGTACCTGTTCTTCATGGTCTTCTTATTCAAGGCTCTATAATCAATGCACATCCTCAATGTGCCATCCTTCTTCTTTACCAAGACCACTGAAGAACCAACAGGACTCGTACTAGGCCGGATGTGTCCTAGAGCTAGTAGCTCTTGGATGGCCCTCTCAATCTCATCCTTATAAGCCTTGGGGTGCCTATAAGGAGTGGTGATTACTACTTGGATCCCTTGTTCCAACTCAATAGTGTGTTCAAACCCTCGGTCAGGGGGTCTCCCTGGTGGGATATCTCCAAATACTGTAGAATACCGATCCAAAAGAGACTGAACATCTGGATGCAATAGTGAATCCTTGCCCCTTACTTTCGTTATATGTAGCTCCACTGCCCCTTCAACATCCCCTTTGCACAGATCTGCCTCCATCCTGTGTGCTGAAACAACCTGAGGGGGGTATGTGTTTATACCCTTGATCTTTTGATACTGACCATCCTTCCCTTCTGTCCATTCCATCTCCAAAGTTCTCCAATTAGTGGTAACTCTCCCAAGAGTGATCAACCACTGGACTCCCAATATGACATTGGTGTCTAGAATATCTACCACAATGAAGTGGCTTGTCAAGGTGTAGGTCCCCATGGTAATGGTTAGTGCTAGAACATACTTGGCACACTGAAGGGTCATAGCTCCTGGGACCAAAACTGAGAATCCCTCAAACTCCTCCATGTGGATCCCTCTCCTTTGTACCAGTTGTGTGTCAATAAAATTATGAGTGGCCCCACTATCTATCAACACAGAGACTCTTTGCCCCATAATAATATCTCTCACCCTCAAAGTCAAATATTTTGGGACCCCTCTTAACGCTGCAATAGCTCCCCCTCTTGGAGAAAAGTCTTCTATGGATGGTACAATGCTGGCATCCTTCTTGGAGAAGGTCTTGACATAATGTGTCCTTCCTGCAACACATTCTCCCTCCAAATCATGAACATGGATTGTCTTCCTTGGTCCTGAGTAGGTCTCCTGCAGCAATAATGTTCTTGCCCTGGGCAAGATGTGTTGTAGGTCTCTAGCTTTCTCCATAGCTTCAAGGAGTGTGGTTGGTTTAGTGGATTTGACCAACCCCTGCAATGGTTCAGCCACCCCATTAATAAACATGCATACCTTCCTGCTCATAGTGAGGTTGGATACCATCATTGAAAGCTGCAAATATTCAGCAATATAATCCTCAAGATCTGAGCTTGGTTAACTTGACAAAATGGGCTTCCGGATCTCTTAGATCAAATCTCTCCACTAGCTTCTTGGTGAAAGTTGAGTATGAAGTGATGTGATGATTCCCAAGTGTGGTCAGTCCATGAAACCACCATTCTTGAGCTTCCCCTTCTAGGTGCAATGCAACTATCTTGATGGCTTCTAATTCATAAACCTTGTTGAGCTGGAAGTATGTGTCCAGCTTCTCCATCCAAGCCTTGGCTGTACACTTAGGTGTCCCATCAAATGTGGGCAAGAAGAACCCTACCACACTGTGCTGTAGGGCTGATCCCTGCATCAAGTTCTCCTCCTTTTGATGAGGATCAACCCTCCTTCCATCCTTGATCCGGTAAAACTCCTGAAAGCTCAAGTGCTCTTTGAACCTTTGAGATTGGGGTTCATATTCTTCAAAATAATCTCCCAGGGTTCCCTCCTTATCTCCTCCAAATAGAAATGAAGGAATGGTAGAGTGTTGTGGTGCAGCTGAATGCTCCATGCCATTTGAAGTGCTGGTGCTTGCCTCATGGAAAAACCTTATAGAATCCCCTTCATGCCTCATCTCCTTGAGGTCCCTTGAAATGTTATGCAGGGTCTAAAGTAGGAGATTCAAAATATCTTCCTCCTCCATGCTGAAGATATATTATCCCCAAAAGCTGAGCCAAGAGCAGAGCTCTGATACCACTGTAATAGTCCTTTTCAAGAATTTCTGCAATATGTTCAGTGAGGACGTTGTATAAGGAAAACCATGCAACATAAATGCAAAAAATGACTTGGATCCTCTTATATATGCTGTATGTAGCTTAAATATGAAATGGCATCAGAAACAAATCATTCTAGCTACACTAAACAGATATCCCTAGCACAAATGTTCTCAAAAGCATGCCAATCCCATGAATTCACACAAAAGAATTTCTGAAGATTGCATCAACGTGATTTTCATTAGGGTTTCTACAGAAAAAGATATTAAAATATATATCTGGAGCTTTCATTAATCATAGAATAAAAAATGGGAGGTTTGAACTCCTTTACATGGACATTAGAACACCCCGACAAGGGTTTCCAACAAAATATCAATATAAAATGCAGTACTGCAGAAAATAACGCAGTCCACTGCAACTCTGTATTACATATGACTGAAGATTATATAAAATATATGCAAAATACAGAAAATTTCCCAAGGCCCTCCTCAATAGACTTCCTGGAGGGAAATAAGCACCTCCTCCTCTAGTACAAGCACAAAATCAAGGGGGTTTACCGCTACTACGCAACTCAGAGACGTAGTTACTTGGAAGTGATCGCATCGTAGGTGTGTCGATGGCTGAATAAGCTCAATTTATATGATGGAAAATGAAGCTCGGGACCTTCCCTTTTGAGCTCTTAAACAAGCTGAACCAAAGGTGAAGATGGAATTCCCGCATGAGAATCCTTTGCACTAAACAGTGCTGCAACTACAACTAAACAGCTAAAGGTTGCAAGTAGTCAAAGACCAAACATAGATGAATATTGAATGCCTTCATTGCTGCTATCTCCTTCTTCTTATCCTTGGTGAGCCTCCTCACCCCGGACCCCACTCATTGTTGAGGTGACTTCCTAGAAAAGATTCCTCTTTCAAAACTGCGTTGTCCTTGTTGGTTTCCCTCCTCTTGTAGCTGCGCTGTTGACTTGGTCAATTGGATCTAATTCACTTGCATTGTCCCTCTTTCACACCAAGGTGGCTTTATTTGCCTTCCTAATCTAATCCCTTTACACACTTGGATTTGTTTTATTGTCTTCCTACTCTTCTACTGCAAAAATGGAGCAATTATAATATTCCAACTAGGAGTGGCTAATTGGGAATATTACATTCTTCAACTTCAATTTTGAGAACTTGAACTTGTTCTTCAAGAGAATTGGAACATATATTCTTAGCCTTGAGCTCTTTTATAAGCCTAATTGCCTCCTTAGAAAATTCTTCTATGGTCAACCCTTCTTCTTCGTTGTTTGATACCTCTTGTTTATTGTGCTTGGCCATTAACAATACTCTCCCATTGGATTCTTCGTTGCTGTCATCGTCTTCATCGGATGATGAGATATCTTCTTTAGAGAGAAAGTTCCTTTTCGATCCTTTATTTTTTTCATGCTTGTTGAATTTCTTGAAGCCTTTCTTTCCTTTTGAGTTGCCATCACTTCTGTTTGGAAACTTTACTGCGAAATGCCCAACCTCACCACAACTGAAACATATCAATGGAAGTTTACCTTTGAATTTTCCCTTACCAATTTTTAGTTTTCTTGTAAAGTAGGTATATTCTTCATCTGAAAGACCTTCTTCGTCATCTCCCTTTTCTTCACACTTGCAGGTGCATGTCTTTTCAATTTAAGGTTGTTTGTCCTTATTAGATTTCTTAGATGCAACGAATGCAATTTCTAGATGTGAAGTACCCTCTTATTCATCAAGTCTTATTTCATATGCTATGAGAACTCCATGTAATTCCTCTTTGCTGAGTTTGTCCAGATTTGCACTGTATTCTAAGACCGATACCTTTGGGTTGAATCTCCCTTGTAAAGTTCTAAGAATCTTTCGTATAATAGTCTTCTCGTCATCTAGCTCTCCCAATCCTTCCAGAGTATTGGTTATTTCATCAACATATTGGAAGTATGCAACAATGTTGCCATCTTGTTTCATTCTAAGTTGCTCAAATTGTGCTCTATATATTTGAAGCTTTGCTTCTTTGACATTTGAGTCACCTGCATATATATTCTCAAGCTTGTCCCGTACATTTTTGGCGGTTTTACAACCCAAAACCTTATGATAAGAAGATTCAATAAGTCCATTAACAATAATTTTCTTTTCTTTTGCATCATTTACCAAATTCTTCTTACCCTGTTCATCCGTGATTGATGTAAATCCATTTTGAACAGTTTCCCATACTTCGTAATCTTGCGCCAAGAGATAGACCTCCATTATTCCTTTCCAGAGTGCATAATTATTTTCATTGAATAGAGGTACACCATTCTTGGTATGCTCCATGACTTCCCTCCAGCTGTTAAAATGCTATTGAAGGAACCAAGCTCTGATTCCAATTGTTGGAAATACTGAGAGGGGGGGTGAATCATTATTCCTTTCAATTAGAGCATTAGTTAATCTTCAATTATTATCAGTGTTTGTACAATGATAGCAGTAAACAAAAGGAACACAAATGCACACAATTTTTAAGGTGGAAACCCTCTCTGGGACGAAAACCACCTGAATTATTTTCTAATAATTCTTTAATATTCAACTCCAATTGAAAATAAAGATCCAACTTCCTAGAATCCAGAAAAGCATTATTCTCCATCTCCCACTGGATGGGCGCTCCGATGCCCGAGATTCTTTAGTAGTCAACTGAACAGATGCCCCGACACCCAATGAGCTACAACTCAACCTAGCACCACCCTACCACCCTAAAATTTTCACAGGCTTGAACCTATTGGTGACTTCATGCACTAGCCTAGCACCACCCTACCACCCTATAGAAGAATAAAACAAGAATGGACTCTTGTACCAGGGAAAATAGTCCACTTTACAATGATATAGAAAGATGTAGAAGAAGAAGACACATTATAACATAACCCCAACAATGACACAACCACCTAATGATGATCCTAGACCTCCCGACACTGCCTCTTCAACTCTTCGCAGATAGACACTTGTACAATTTTTACAATGATGCATTTGCAATGACTTAGTACAATAATACCTTTACAATGACTGTATGCAGTGCTGCCCACTTGAAGCTTCATGTGGTGAACTTCTTGCTGTTGGTTTACACCTTGATTACTGCTCTTGTCATGCTACCCTCTGCTGCACCTTGCTTTGCTTTGCTGCCCTAGAAAATCTGGTCCTTTGCAGCCCTTGACAACACATGATCTAGCTTTTTCTTTCCTTCTAGGAGCTAGATATTGAATCTATTGTATCTCTGTTATTTCAGATCCCAAATATGTGATTTTTGATCCTGTAGTAGTCCGCTGAGTCTTCTTTCCAGTGCCACAAGTCTGACCCAATTTGGATTCTTCAAGAGAGAGTTATACCCAATCTCTCACAATGCCCTAATTATGTATTGTTTCAATAGAGTGAAATTGTACGATGTGCCATGTGTCACTGTTTCTTCATTTGGCTCTAAAATTGATACAAAGAAAAATAAATTCTATGCACTATTTTCCTTGTTTTACAGAATTCCAATCCGATACTAAGAGAGAGAGTTATGAAGATTTTCACAAGGTCACTTCTTTGAGATGAAGTTCAGGAGTCTGCAAAAACACTGAATTCCAAAGATCATATCTCCGAAAATATTGCACATCTTGATATGAAATTTTTACAGGAGCTTCCTCAGGATTTTGGCTTTGCCTCATATAAATTTCAGCTTTTGAAGCTTTGTAGAAAAAAAAAATAGAGCGCAAATTCCACGATGACCTGTTTCAGGTAGCGAAATCCCTACATAAGGAGGATATGAGGATCATAATCTATATAAATGCTTAGGTTGAGAGGGGATTCAACAAGTGAACATGGGAGTGAATTTAGGAGCTTAAAAATCATTAATTATTGACTTTTCAATGACCCATGCCACAAACCCATGGGGTTTTAGACCACTAACTGGGGTTACAAACTTCAAACATGAATATCTCTCAAACCGTGAAGAATTACGTGGCGTTCCATATATCAACTAAAAAATCTCGACAAGTAGAAACCATCAAAATAATTCTTGACCCAGAATATAGTAATTTGGTAGGTAAAAATTCCCATGCAATATTGGGGTAGCCCCTAGTGCTACTTGGGTTGACATCAATGACAACCGTTGATCAAAAATTTTCTCCCTGAGCACTGCTCACCAAAGAATTTCAATCTCTGGATTATTTCTTTGTCTCGGTGTATTTTCCAAATTCCCCATCAAGTCCTTCTTATAATCTTCTCGTTGAGACTTCAACGACTGACATCAAATCATTAATCAACAACTACGGTAACTTGACTTGCTCTTTGTCTTCTCTAGAAGATTCAGACTCAGTTTTAATTAATATCCTTTAATTAATTTAATTTCCCAGGCTTAGACTTGGGGTCCTATTAAAAATAATTAATTGTTTTCATAAAACATGATCTCAGTGGAATTTCCCAAAACACTTTCTGGTTTCTTTGGAATACATGTGCCTATGCTTCCCTACAAATTTTGAGACTTAGATCACATTCGATGCTACCACAAATCAACACTCCCTCTTAGTGAGGAATGTGCTCTAGCAATATATCCAACTGAAGTATTGGTCTGATTCTGCAACATCTCCCTCTCTGCTTTTGATGTTTGACGTTGTTTCCCACCAACACTGCGCTGCTACATCCATGTTGCTGCTGCTTCCAACTACCACTGCACTGCAACTATGTTGCTTACTGCAAAAGCAAAAATCCAAAAATGAACTAAGTGATCAATATGATGCATCTCGGTACTGAATATTTGATCACTGCTAGCCTCTGAAGCTATTTCGCTACTATTGAATATGCATTGTGCCTCCTTGCATTGCTGCCAACTCTGCTCTATGCTTCTCAGACTCTGGCACTCACTAACCACTGCATTGTCAATTTTTCACTCCTCTGCACCAACTGAAACTCGTCCATCCTTCAAATTCAGATTTGGGCTCCCGTAGAAAGGTGATGATCCGAGAGGTGGACTCCTCAAGGACCCTACCCAACTATAGTTTTGCTAAACTACAACTCCATATCACCCCAATTCTCCCTAGGAGATATATGGGAAATGATCGCAAACTCTTTTTAGATCTCGGCAGTTGCAGTCTATGGATCATGCTTCTCGTCTTTGTCCTTCTTCTTGAGAGGACATTGTGAGGCATAATTTCCCATTTCTTCACACCATAAGCACTTGATCTTAGAGATGTCTTTCATACGTCTCTGCTGCTCCTATTGTCCCTTTGATGAAAGGGTTACATTTTCCTCCTCCTCCTTGGGCTTCAACCCACTGTTGTTGTTGCTCTCAAGCTTGCACTTGAGCATTTCTCTCCTCATCTCTTCTTGCTAAGGAGAAGCCCACATTGTTTCCCAATCTGGTAGTCTTTCTCTGTCTAGGATGCTATGGATGAAGAATTTCCAATCATCTTCAACCGAGTTCAGGGCAAATCTGACCATCTTGGTGGCCTGAGGCACAACTCCTACAACTGCTAGTTGATATCATTTCTACTGAAATCTAGATAAGAATGGATAAACACACTCACCCTTCTGCATCCTTGTAGAACGCAACTTACCCCCTAAAAACATCTTCCGTTGCTCGGAAGATCCTTGATATAATGTCTCCAAGGCTTGCCACATATCTCTAGTTGTGTCTTTTCTTGTGATGTGACACACGACATGATCCCTCACTCCGTTGAGGATCAAGCGCTATGCCTTTGCGATATCCTTTTTGTATGCTTTCAATGGATCTGTATCTATAGGTACAACTACCACTCCATCGATGAAAGCTTTGAGATCATGTTCATCTAACATGCATATGATCCTTTCCTTTTTTATCACATAGTTAGAGCCTCCCTCCAACCGATATTGATCTCTCAACCCGCTTGCTGCCATTTCTGTCGAATGAAAAATGTCAAACTAGATCCCTCTCTCTTCCTTTGTGTAGCTGTTGGCCTGACCTACGCACTCTCTACTAGAGATAGTAGATCTGCCACACAACATTGCTTCTCAGCTATCGAGAATTAGAATTCCCCGGCTAGGAATTCCCTGAGGAAGAAAATTCCCTCAACGTATCTTCAGCTACTCTTCTTCTGACGCTTTCTGCACTAACAATCACTACTACATAGAAACTGCGCCCCACCTGTTGTTGATCTACGATGAATTTGCTGCACTGCTCCCTCTGCCTCTAAAAATATGAAAACTGAAAAATCCTACCTCTTTGTTGACTCACTCAGAGAGAGATTTCCTTGCAGATATAGCCCTTCTGTATTGGACTGTGCAGTCACTAGGAAATTGATCTGCTGCTTATGCAAATATTTGATGTATGAATTCTTCTTCAATGTTGGATCTACTGGATCTGCTCTCTTGCTCCTCCTGCACTACTAAACAAGCTCTGAAACCATGTGAAAATTCCTACACCTGGAATCCTACTGCAACATTGATGAGAATTATCCTGTTTGTTAAATCCTTTGCAAAAATTATTTATGGTTTTCTACTGTAAATATCAAAAACTCATACACTACAACCTTCACGAATTAAATGCAGGAAAATATAAGCATGGAAACAAAATATGAGTAAGAGTAAATCATAGACACATGTCACGCTGTTTCTTTTGGACTAATGTCCCTATAAAAACCCAATGCAGGAAAAACGGTGGAACAACTAAGGGTTTATGTATTATGCAGAAATTCTGAATACAATCTGGGATGCCTTTCTCGCCATCCACATAGAGAATTTGAATGACAAAGAAGCTAGTGAGATTACCTCACACTGACACTAGAAGTCCAAACTGGCCAAAACCTCGAACTAACAAGCCCTCCACTACCACTGCGCAGTCTCTGCATCACTCTCCATGGGGATTACGTGGCTTTTGATTGATGGCTTTTATGTTGGTTGGAATTGACCTTCTAGCCCCTTTCGGTCTCACACCCCGACTCTCCGGCAATATATTTCACTGATCCTCAGCTGAATCACATACTTCCTTGAGGCTACTGCGTTGCCTCTGTTGGCTCTGCTTAGCTGCTATGTTGCCTCTCTATGTACTACTCTTTGTCTTCTCTGCTGTGTATTCTTTGGCCCAGGAATTTCTCCAACCAACAATTATCTCTGACCCTCTTTGTGAGAATCCTCTCGATCAATATTCTTCCTGAGCACTTCTCACTAAAGAATTTCGATCTCTGGATTCTTTCTTTGTCTTGGTGTATTTTCCAAATGCCCCATCAAATCCTTCTTTTAATCTTCTTGTTTAGAATTCAACGACCGAGATTAAATCATTAATCAATGAATAAGATTAACTTGACTTGATTTTTGTCTTATCTAGAAGATTCACACTCTGTTTTAATTAATATCCTTTAATTATTTTAATTTCCTAGGTTTAGACTTAGGATCCCATTAAAAATAATTAATTATTTTCATAAAACATGATCAGAGTGGAATTTCCCAAAACGCTTTCTAGGTTCTTTGGAATACTTGTTCCTAAGCCTCTGCAAATTTTGATACTTAGATCACATCTGTTGCTACCACAAATCAACAATAGAAACATAACCAAAATCCTACCTCAGTGAAGTTCAGGGAAGGTTATCACCTCTGCACAAATCATTTTAGATTAGAGTGAAACATGTGTTTACATAATCATATCAACATATCGACGCCATTCACTATGACATGAATCGACCTCCAATTTTCAATTACGGAAGTGGGGCCAACAAACTGAAACCTTCCTCACACCTCTTAGGGGCTATATAACACTCAAGGGCCAAAGGACCACCCCAGGTAACCAATCCCTAAGTTGGGGCTCTTTTTCTCTGACCTAGCACCCCAACCACAAGTACAACAAGTCAAGAGTGTGGTTATAGTCCTCCAACCACACACATAGGCCTACTTCCCTATGGCTATGGCCTAAATCCTTTAGTTTTGAGCATGCAGTTCCAAGATATGTGCCAAATTTTCAAGCCAACTTCTAGACCACTACCCAAAATTGTTTTTAACTTCTAGAATCATAATTAACATGATGACAATGACAACCATTCAAGCTTCAAGCAGGAACTTGACCCATAGATTCCTAATCCATTACAGACATTTCGTCAAACACATGGAAAACGTATAAGCTACAGGTCATGAATGCATATCTAGTCATATGAGTCCACAATTCATTTGATAATCATTAAGAAGGCTTTATGCCCTCTCCAAATAGTTGCAATAACACTTATTAGTCCATGCGTTCATCAACGTTTCATTAGCTTATCAAAGATGTAATGATCCATAAATAGAATACATCATATAAGCAACTTATAACCAAAATAGAAGCCATGGAAAAACAACCATAAGATAACCATCATATTCAACATATATTCTCGTAGATCACAATAGGAAAATATCTTATATTAAAATATGAAAATGCCAACCAAGTCAGGGACTTCCACGTACCACCTAACCATATATTGGGCTAAACCAAATCTCTCTTCTAGCCAATCACCCCCATACCATATTTCAATCATGAATGTGGGATTTTATGGAATAAACAATACAAAACCAACCAGGGATTTCAAAGGCAAGACCGCCTCAACCCTCAACCATAGTGATTCCACCTCTATGGTCAGAAAATCACTATCATCAATGAAATTAGTCTCTATCCATGTTGTCCAGGGCCCCAGGAACCAGTAACTGCCCACAGCCTTCCAAGGCTCCAGAGTGTTTGTTCCAACCACGACTCTAGGAACTAGTAACTCAACCCACCAAGGGCTCCAAAGTGTTTGTCCCAATCTACAACTCTAGGAACTAGTAACTCAACCCAAGTTGTTCCAGGGCTTCCTGAGCGTTTGTTCTAGTTGGCATCCATAGGGAAAATTGAGCACCAATAAAAAAACAAGTGGCAAAACCCACAACACCATGGCTATCCAAGAAATGGAAAGACAAGGTTGAAACCAATGTCAATATATGAAAATATCCATTTCAATGAAACCACATAACTAGGAAATTGCATGCATATACCATGTATCCAAAAATCAACAAGGAGATCATACATGCAACCCATCACTTACAAAGAAATCCAGTTGTATATGTTGATCCAATTTTCTCCTTTCACTTCCTTGCTCTACTTTGATTTCCCTTTTCTTCCTTGCTCCAAATACAAGTGAGTACTAAAGTTCTCCAAGTATGCTCCAAGAATGCTCTAAGTGTGCAGGAGTATGAGGGAGAGAGATTAAACAATGAGTCTAAACAAAAATCTGTCAAAATGATAAAACCAACAAAATTTGTGAATTTTTTCTCTAAATCCTTTTTTATCATTGATGCCTATATTTTCTTCATTTTGCCTTTAATTCCCCTCTCATGCAAATTTATGTCTCTTCACCTCCCTTTTCTCCTATTTTCCTTTCTTTTTCATAAATAAATGCCATTTATTGCCTCTTTTCCTTTTCCAAATTCCATAGCCATAAATAAACAATGAGTGATGCCCAATATAATGCTTTTCCCACCATTCATCTTTGAATACATGTCCCGTGACCTTGGTCTTATTTTATTTACATGGAAAATCATCCAGGGGATGTTACCATACATCAGGTGGGGGAGTAGCCTTCTTGAAAGGAGGGTTGCATTCCCCCCCAAAAAATATTAAAAGGAAGGGTTCTTGGCCCACATCTAACTCACAACAATAGGAGGGGGTATTAAATACCCCGAGCGAGTTGAGTTTAAGTGTTATTGTAGTAGGGAGAAAGTGCTTAGAATCTATCCAATGCTGGATTCTTTAGAATCTACTCAAAATATTTATAAATCTACATAATAAACATTTGAAGGTACATAATGCATGAAAACCACATTGAATCCTCTAGGAACTCATTAAGTTAGGAAAATATACTATTAAGTGCAAAATGTGGAGTCAAAACATTGTTTTATGTGCCTAAGAGTGGATTAATGAGCCTTCTGATTTACCCATTTTGGAGGCCCAACAATAATAAGTATGGATGCTTTCCTCCAATTTGTGCCAAGAAGAGAAGAGATCACATTCTTCCATAATTGAGAAGTACTTCGCATGGTTGGATCAACTAAGCATTGAGTTGAGAAAAAATTGAGTTAAGTGGCCCTTTCTTTATTGAACTAAAGTTTCTTGGAGTTAGGATGAGATAAAAATAACTCTGGGATAAAATTAGAATATTTAACTTAAGTGGTTTTTTTACTTTCCCTTTTTATCAATTTGAATTCTCCCAAATTTCTCTCAAAAAATTCAACTTGCCTTAAACTTAGGAAAATTGTCATCAAGTCTCCATTTAATAGGTAGAATGATTGATCTTAACCAAACACTTTTCTATAAAAAAAAAACACTTTGCATACCCCTTGAGATATTGTAAGGATTTCCTTTAAATTACTTGAATATTATCATAACATGAATATGTTAGCTCAAGAAATTTGTCATTATTGATATATTTTGTTAAAAAATACAAATTTTTTCACAATACCAAACGTTGAGATCAATATTTTAAAAGCACAAAGAAAGATAAAGAATGGATGCCATATGAAGCATATAACTGATTTGCAACAATGTAACATCATAAATACCTAGGTGTGAGGACATATGATTGAACATGTCATCATAATTTTTGCAACAAGTATGGGAAAAGAGTTACCCTACCACATGAAGGGAGGTGTATCATCGTACAGGCTAAAAAATAAAAGACAATGCAATTACTTTAAAGTTATGTCAACAAGATTTTTGTCAAATAGAAATTAAAGACATGAGCAATGAAAAGCTAAAATGTCTTTTTGTCCAATAAACTATATAAAATAGGATCTTATTTTGGGCCATGATAAGTGTTGATATTTTGGGGTAGCATCGGATGTGCTCTAGCTCCCAAATTTTGTGGAGGAGCTGGAGTACACCCAGAAAGCGTTTGAAGAAATTCCATCAGGTTTAAGAGATATTCAAATAATTAATCCTTTTAATTAAGGACCCTAAGTATAACTTAGGAAAATTAAAATATTAAAGTGAATTAAATTAAACATGTGATGTGAATGACTTAAGTGACGCAGATCAAACAACTTCTAATCTTAGCCGTCGATTAGATATTAGATCATGACCGTTAATGTTTCAACGAGAAAAGTATAAGAGAAGGGATTGGGGTCAGTTGGATGATCTGAAAGGAGTGTATTAGTTCTATTGTTCTAAGTGTCCTTTCAGTTAAATAAACATGTACAAATTGTCTCCATAAGTTTGCTTATCGTATGAGACTTTTAACCATGAATATTAGATGAATTAGTGAACTTTAAGCATGTAAATAAGCCTTAAAAACACTGAACAATAGTGCAAAACAGAGAAAAACATTCATCACATAAGTTTTACACAGTAGGCATGATGAAGCAGTTCACCCCTCCTGGGCTACATTTGTTGGTCCAGCTCCCAATGGCATGTCCCTCTTTGTCATTATGCTCAAAATTGTAAATTACATATGTTTGCAGGCCTCTAATGGCTGTTTTCTCTTCAACAATGGCTCCATAATTCTCAAATTAGTCTAGGTAGATTCTTGTTTCACCAAAATTGGTCGAAAATTGACCTCCCAATGCATTTTTCCCAATGACAGCTAGAAAATCTCCACTAAATGTGGAGACAGACAGTTAACTGAAGTTAAATTAACAAAATCCCTAAGATTAGGGTGTTGCCATAAAGTCCCACCAGTCAGAAACCGCATACTAACCGTGGCATTTAAAAACTTAGGTGGTTGGGTGGCCACATGCCGACCCGAACCACGTGGTATCCGCAATAAACGTTTGAAGGAACTGCATATAATAAATTTTGGAACTCGAATTTATGGTTCCACTAACCCTAACCGTGCAGAAGACATAAATTTTACATGATGCATGTGAATCCCTTGAGTGCGCAAGTGATTAAGTTATATGCTATGGTTTCATTGTATATTAGTTGCCGTCGATTTAAACATTTATCACAACAATTATCATGTGACCAAAACTATGGTAACAAATTTTTGTTAATTTTGACCCCGCCAGAGTTAACATTTCTTACAACCGCCGAATTAAACCATTACCAAACTCAGCATGTGATCACTGCCACCGTGTTACATTTGTTGTTGTGTTCAGAGTGGAGGCCTAAGGTTTTTGGCACAAGGAAGTATGGAGGGGGGGCTGGCCCTTCGAGGTTGGCCTCCCCAACCCCCGAATATAAAACATATAAACAATAAAATGAAACTCATTGCTTACAAGGTTAAGAACCAAACGTAGCGTGGGTGGTAGCATGCGGACTTGGCGGATGGGAGGTCGGGTGGTCAACTACCCCGGACTCCATAAAACATTTACCACAAAAATCTGAGGACAGCTGGCGGCATGTGGGCTTGCCACGTGTTTCTCAAGCATTGGCCCATGCAAAACCTCTTTCAACGGCTAGAAAACCACTTCGTACAATAAACTAAACAATCAACGACCCACAATGTGCCACATGGCGCCATCACGTTGGCTTAGAAGAAAATGGAATATTCCAAGAATATTCCTACTGACTGTACCTGCTTGCTGACTAGGCATCCAGTCACCAAAATTTTGTTGTTTGGGAAAACGAATAGAACACGATATCTTCCTCATACGACATTGGTTTTTCGAACTGTTCATGGCGCCGAAATCGCAATGATGAGACCTTTTCGGTCGCTTAGGTTTGGACCTATTTCGAGCACTTTCATTTTTGAGCATATGACTTGATCTCTTGATCACACCTCCCCATTGGGAAGCTTTTGGACTCCAAAAGCTCTCTGGACTACTAAACATGAATATGAGGAAACTGTGTCCCCACTCTTCCAATCTTAATCCACTGAAATTTCCCTAATTTCATTAATTGAAGCTTTTCATGAAACAACAAAATTTTCCTTGATTCCGTCAACCAACCATTGTTGTTTTTGACATTGTCATGCTACATATTTACTGAACTTGCATAAAAACAACCTATATTTTTAGTAGACATATTGTTTCTACATTGGTCTATAATCAAAGGAAACTTGAAATTACTCTCACCTTGCATCCTGTCCTTATGGCGATTTTTTGCTGAATTAGCCTTGAACTTGTGTCGATTCATGACCAAGTTTCTTTGCCATTGTACCATGCCTTTCTGAAACAAATAATGAACATTTTTGAATCCCGTGCCTTGTTTATCAAGTTTCTTTGCCCTCTCTTGGAACTTTACAACTTCTTGCACTGACACTTTGTTTTCAGCATCGTTCGACACCAATATCGATTGCTACAACTGCCTGTCATCTTCTTCCAAAGACAAATTGCTTTCAAACTGAAAAAAATCATTATATACATCAGTATTTGTATGAAAAGGATTATGTAAAACTTCCCTTTGCTTAATCATCATCAATGTTAAGTTTTGGCTTGCATTGACGAGCCTCTTCATTTTCCCCGCATTAACTAAAGAAGTGTCTAGTTTTTTACGAAGAGCTCTCACAATATAATACTTTCCATCTTTAAATAAATGGTATTTGTTCTCATGGAAATGGAAGATTGATTTCCTGTCATACAAGTAAGGACTTCCCAACACCATACCTTTTATATCAAGTGGAACAACATCTAATTCAACTGTGTCAATGAAATGTGTAGTTATTGCAAAGTGCAAAATGCGCTTCTTTGAAACCTGTAAATTTGCATTCTTACAAATTTGACCAAGTGGATATGGTTTCAGATGTGGAATGGTCTCAAGATTAAGTTTCTTGACCAAGTCTTCAGAGATTAAATTTGCTTGTGACCCGCCGTCAAACAATGTGTCAACCTTGGTATGTTTGGAAATGACCCTCACATGAAACTGTTCAATTCTATTTTCTTCACTTGGAGCTTCTATGTGACATTTAGATATACTAGAACTCAGTTTAATTTCAATCTCTTTCCCCTTTATGTTCTTTAGTCCCATAGCTATGATTTTGTTTCATCTCCTGAATCTGACCCTATGTCTTGTTCAGCTATTGCAACAATTTCACGTTTCTCCTTGGCTTTCTCTTTGGCCTTCAAACTTTCTGGTTTCAACTCTGGATGAAGTTTCCAACAATGGTCCTCATCATGGCTAGTTTTAGAACAGTGTTTGAAAAAGAATTTTCTCTTATATTTTCTAGTATTTGCATTTCTTTTTTTCTTCCATTTGCCTTTAAACTCATTTTCCCCTTGCCTCTAAATGTGTGGCTTGAACACAAACTTCACATAATCTTGTAGGGTTAAACATGAGGATTGTATGTCTTAGGTAGGTATGTAAGCCTCCTATATACTTGAGAAAAGTGTCTTGGATATGCAAATCTACTCCTGGTAAAATAGCTCTTCCCATAAATTCTTGAGTATACACTTGTACATTTTGTCCTTTCAATTGTTTAAAATTTTTCCAGTCCATTATGGCTTTCTGCATGTGAGCTAATGGATAAAATTGTTGTTTTATTGCAGAAATGAAATCAGTCCATGATAGAATAATCTTACCATATTTCTTGATCTCCTCCTTGGTCTTGGATTCCCACCAAATAAGTGCTGCACCTTCCATTCTCAATGAAGCTAGTTGGATTTTTGTGTCATCATCATGAAAATTTTGGATTCTCAAATAGACCTCTAATTTCCTTGTCCAATTATCTAGCATTTCTGCATTAACTTTACCATCAAACATTGGCAATTCAAAATTAACATTAAGTATTAGAAAATGACTTTTACGCATGTTATTTGACTTGTATGGATGATGTACTGAAGATGAAGTAGAGGATGATGAGGATAAAGATGAGGGTGATGATGGTGACTTTACACTATGTCCATTTCCTCTCTCCATTTCCTCCATTACCCTTCTTGGATATATCTTCATCATTGTGACCTCCTGATGATCCTTGACCTTCCTTGTGAATTTTGGATCCTTCTCCTTCTAGTCTTTCATTCCTGTCTTGATAAAGGACTCTCACCATTTCAGTCATGTCAATGAATGCTTTCCTGAACACTCTTTCTTCCTCTTTGGGATACACCTCTTCAAGGATTTATCCTTCTCGTGGAGGCATTCTTGATGCTTCTTCTACTTCTCTTGGAGGTGAACTAGGTGGTGGAGAATGTGGCAATATTGCCCTCCTTTGTTGTGGCTCACTTTGAGAACCTCTTGCTTCCACCAATTTGCATTCTCCTCTCTTAAGCTTGAGCCTAGTAAGCATGAAAACCCTTGCAAATAGTTAAAAAATCTTTGCACATAAAAACACTAGAGATAAAAATACAGCTCTGATACCAACTTGATCTGAAAGGAGTGTATTAGTTCTGCTGTGCTAAGTGTCCTTTCAGTTAAATAAACATGTACAAATTATCTCTATAAGTTTTCTTAAGGTATGAGAGTTTTAACCATGAAGATTAGATGAATTATTGAACTTTAAGCATGTAAATAAGCCTTAAAAACACTGAACAACAGTGCAAAACAGAGAAAAACATTCATACATAAGTTTTACATAGTAGGCATGATGAAGTATTTCACCCCTCCTGGGCTACATCTGCTGGTCCAGCTCCCAATGGCATGTCCATCTTTGTCATTATGCTCAAAATTGTAAATTAGATATGTTTTCAGGTCTCTAATGGTTGTTTTCTCTGCACCAATGGCTCCAGAATGCTCAAAGTAGTCTAGGTAGACTCTTGTTTCACCAAAATTGGTCGAAAATTGACCTCCCAACGCATTTTTCCCAATGACAGCTAGAAAAGCTCCGCTAAATGTGGAGACAGACAGTTAACTGAAGTTAAATTAACAAAATCCCTAAGATTAGGTCATTTCCATAAATTCCCGCCAGTCGGAAACCGCGTACTAACTGTGGCATTTAAAAACTTGGGTGGTTGGGTGGCCACATGCCGACCCAAACCACGTGGTCTCCGCAGTAGGCGTGTGAAAAAACCGCATATAATAAAGTTTGGAACCCGAAGTTACGGTTCCACTAACCCTAACCATGCAGAAGACATAACTTTTACATGTTGCATGTGAATCCATTGAGTGCGCTGGTGGTTAAGTTATATGCTGCGGTTCTGCTGTATATTAGTTTCCGCCAGTTTTAAACATTTATCACCACAATTATCTTGTGACCAGAACTATGGTAACAACTTTATGTTAACATTGAAACATTTCTTACAAGCATCAAATTAAACCATTACCAAACTCCGCATGTGATCACTGTCGTCGAGTTACGTTTGTTGCTGTGGTCAGAGTGGAGGCCTAAGGTTCTTGGTGCAAGGGCGTTATATGGAGGTGGGGCTGGCCCTTCGGGGTTGGCCTCCCCAACCCCCGAATATAAAACATATAAACAATAAAATGAAGCTCATTGCTTACAAGGTTAAGAACCAAATGCAGCGTGGGCAGTAGTGTGCAAACTTGGCGGATGGGAGGTCGGGTGGTCGAATCCCCCAGACTCCATAAAAATTTTACCACAGAAATATGAGGACATGTGGTAGCCTACAGGCTTGCCACGTATCACTCAACCATTGGCCCATCCAAAACCTCATCCAATGGCCAGAAAACCACTTCGTACAATAAAAAATCAAAGGCCCACAATGTGCCACGTGGCGCCATCTCGTTGGTGCAGAAGAAAATGGAATATTCCAAGAATGTTGCTGCTAACTGTACCTGCATGCTGACTGGGCATCCAGTCACCAAAATTTTTTTGTTTGGGAAAACGAACAAAACGCGATATCTTCCTCATACGACATCAATTTTTCGAACCATTTGCAGTGCTAGAATCGCAACGACGAGACCTTTCCGGATGCTCAGGTTCGGACCTGATTCGAGCACTTTCATTTTTGAGCATATGACTTGATCCCTTGATCATTGGAAGATACACACATTAGTGGAGCATTGAAGCTAAGCGTAAATTCTAGGGCATGGTTTACTAAGAATTTCAAAAGTCTTTGTATTGCAGCGAGGGGCAATATTGGCAAGGGGATGATCTGACCCATGCCAAAAGTACAATAGCGGTAGAGAGGTAGCGTACCGAGCAGTGCAGAGGCAAGCCAGAGCTACACAGTCCAACAGAGGCCACGCAGAGGCAACAGGAGCCACACAAGGTTGACGCAGGCCCAGTCAGGGCAGCGTAGGGGCAGTGTAAGCCCTTTAGGGGTGACACAAGCCCTTCCAGAGTAGTGCAGGGGCTGACGTAGGCTAGGAAGGCTGATGCAGAGGGCTAAGAAGTAGTGTTGGGATTTGAGGTGGGCCAGAAAGGACTCGAGTTCTTTAAATATCATTTGAGGGTGTGAATCAACCATATTTTCTGTCTCCGAGAGAAAGAGGTATAGCTGCAGTGATTTTTTCTATAGGGAAAACCATGTCTAGTGCCCAGAAATTGTTGTATTCAGAATCTTATTAATAATAAAACCCTCTAGAGCTAGCTACACCAGTTTTCCCGCATTGGGTTTTTTCGAGGACATTTGTCCGAAAAATCTATGTCACTTTGTCATATGAGCGTGCTATTCAGTAAATGATTTGTATGTGTAGGATGTTATTTGTGTTTACTTCGTTGTTTTTCTTAATATTCATATTAATAACTTGTATGATTAATCAAGTAGGATAATTAAATCAATGTTTAGCAGTAGGATTCTTAGATTAAGAAATTTTAATATGGTATTAGAGCGATTGCAGATTAAGTTGGATCTACAGCAAATCGGCTGAAGAAATATTTTTTTGCAGAGTAGCAGCTGAAGCAGCAAAGATCCAGAGAGGGTAGCGCAACATCAGGAGGACACAGTCCCAACAGAGGCCACGCAGGGGCTGATGCACTCCTAGCAGGGTGACGCAGAGACATCATAGTGCCTTCCAGAGGGATGTAGGTGTAGCCTGCACTGCGCAGAGGCTGCACTAAGCAAGTCTGCTCACGCAGAGGCCAGATAGAGGGACACAATCCACTTTCGAGTTGTTGTGCAAAGTTGCCGTGGTCCGAAAGCATAACTTTAGATCTTCAGCAGTTGCTGGTGTGATGGAGATTCTGTCGGTGAAAAATTGTACCTAGCTAAGTTGACACAGAGCGGGAGGAGAACAACTGCTTAACAGATTTTTGCCAAAGAAATCTGAGGATTGATAGTAGGGTGATCGAACAGAGATGATTCGTAGGATTTGGAAGATTTTTAAGGGAGGAAATCAGTTGTCAGAGGGAGCAGAGGGTGCCTTTCTTGGCAAGGACCCTAGATCTAAGTTTTTGTTGAGGTAACAACAGAAGAAACAGAAGTAAGGATAGGAGTATATGTTCCAAGAGATTATTTCTAAGCAAATATGGTGTCCCATTAACTGAGATATTAGGACAGCTTGGATGGTATTTCCAACTTTTTTATCTGAAGGAACATGATCTTGAAAGTCTTGGATGAGTACGACATCAAGGACAATGTAGAGAGAGTCCTAGTAGTGCCAACTGATACAGATCCTCTAAAGAAGTACAGGGGGAATCAAGTGCGAGAAAAGCGTTTGATCATGGACGAAGTCAAAGACCACGTCATACCACATATTTTCGGGAAGAATACGACAAATGGAATGTGGGTAGCCTTGGACACGATGTATCAGGGAGGCTCAGTCCAAAGAAGAATTATTCTAAATAATCAGATGCAGTTGTTCCAGATGCAGAAGAGTGAGGAGATAGATCCCTTCCTCTTCAGACTTCAGACTATCCGAGATCAACTAATTTCCATGGGTATGAATCTGGATGAGGGGATCTTGGTGAGGACTGCCCTGAATGCAGTGACCGATGATTGGGAAACGTTTTTCCAATGCATCTTGGGCAGGGAAATGTTACCATCATGGACAGATATGTTGGCAATCCTCCGACAGGAGGAAATCATAAGGATGAACAAGAGGCAAAGCAGAACAACGGGACAGTCAGAGTAAAGAAGGAAGAGGAGGAGGATGCAACCCTTGCATCGAAGGAAAGGAGGAAACAAGGGAAAAATAAGCGTGATCTATCAACGATCAAATGTTTCCGATGTGGTGATCTTGGACACTTTGCCACCAATTGTACTCTAAGGAAGAAGGACAAGGAAGCTTCTAGTTCCAAGGTTGCGGAAGCTATGGAAGACGATGGGAGTGATGATGATGTAGCCATGAGTGCTCATGAGCCACAAAAGTGGGGCGACATTGATTTGTAGAGCAGCTATAGAGTGGTGGTGGGATCCTTAAGTAGCCCAACTCTTGGATCACATCTGTGCTATAGGAGCCTTAATACAATAGCGGGAATGACTGGAGCAGTGGGTGCAGAGGATCACAGATTAAGTAGAGGTAGAGGTTGGGATGTTGTAGAAGGAACACTATTGTGTAGAGGCAGCTGTGCAGAGGGGATGATGGGACTTCAACAACATAGAGGAGGCGTGCTTACGCAGTGAAAAGATGCATCAGTGAAATGGCTTCAGGAGGAAAAAGCAGAGCAGAAACCTAAGGAGCGTTAGTGATGAGATGCATCCTTATTGACTTGTCTATCATTGGGCAGGGGTCCTTCAGTTGCTTAATTCTCAGCAACTGAGTTGCAGTGCAGCAGGTGGCAGCATGATGCAACAATTTGAGAGGGAGTTGCAGTACAAATGTAGCAGTGACGGTGGCATAGTCATGGGCAACAGTATAGAGAGAAGCAACAATGCAATGATGAAGGGAAGCAAGCCAAGCATCGGCACGGAGACCAATGCCATAGATCAGAGTAGTACTTCGGGGTGATTATATTGCTGGAGCACATTCCTCGATAAGAGGGAGTGTTGAGATTTTGGGGTAGCATCGGATGTGTTCTAGCTCCCAAATTTTATGGAGGAACTCGAGTACATGAGATCTCCAAGACCCATAAAGCGTTTGACGAAATTATATTAGGTTTAAGAGATATTAAAATAATTAATATTTTTAATTAAGGACCCTAAGTCTAACTTAGGAAAATTAAAAGATTAAAGTGAATTAAATTAAACATGTGATGAGAATGACTTAAGTGACGTAGAACAAGTTGCTTCTAATCTTAGTTTTTGATTAGAGATTAGATCACAACCGTTGATGTTTCAACTAGAAAAGTATAAGAGAAGGGCTTGGCATCAGTTGGAAGATACACATATTGGCGGAACACTGAAGCTAAGTTGAAATTCTAGGGCATGGTTTGCTAAGAATTTCAGAAGTGTTTGCAGTGCAGTGAGGGGCAGTATTGGAAAGGGGATGATCTGATCTCAGACCAAGAGTACAATAGTGGCAGAGAGGCAACATACTAAGCAATGGAGAGGCAAGCCAGAGCCATGCAGTCTAGCAGAGGCCATGTAGAGGCAATAGGAGCCACACAGGGCTGACGTAGGGGCAGGGTAATTCCTTTAGGGGTGACGCAGGCCCTTCCAGAGCAACACATAGGCTAATCCAGGTTAGGAAGGCGGACGCAGAGGGCTGAGGAGCAGCACTGGGGTTTCCGGTGGGCCAGAAAAGGCTCGAGTTCTATAAATCCTGTTTGAGGGTGTGAATCAACCATATTTTCTATCTCCGAGAGAAAGAGGTATAGATTTTCTCTGTAGGGCAAACCATGTCTGGTGCCAAGAAATTGTTGTATTCATAATCTGCTTAATCATAAAACCCTCTAGAGCTAGCTGCATTGGTTTTCCTGCATTGGGTTTTTTCAGGGACATTTGTTCGAAAAGTCTGTATGTCACGTTTTCATATGAGAATGCTATTCAGTAAATGATATGTATGTGTAGGCTGTTATTTGTGTTTACTTCGTTGTTTTTTAGAATATTCAGATTAATAACTTGTATGATTAATGAAGTAGGAGAAGTAAATCAATGTTTAGCAATAGGAGTTCTTATATTAAGAAATTTTCACAATAAGTATGACTACAATGAGAGGATCAATGCAGAACAATTGGCTAGAACCAGAATGCCCAACCTGACTTGAAGGCCTTACACTTGGTGGTCTAACATCATTATATGATGAATTTCGATAGGAAGCTGCCACAAATATGATATGCCAAATTAGAATATGAGTTAAGGACAATATCATACTACTAGTGGTTAGCCTAACTATATCCAGATTAGGGTGGCTTGAGGGGTTGAATTTAGGCAATTTCCTAGGGGTAGAAAACCCTCTTAATGGGTTACACTTGATGATTTTTCAATCTTAAGTTGAGCCAAAACCAACACCCTATAATTCTCTAATGCCAAAATAATTGACATGGAGACCCATAATGAACTCAACCCATAATTTCCAAAGAAAATGCAAGGGAACCTCCTTATTTGCAAGGAGTTTTATCAAATACAATGAATAACATCAATCCATCTAATTGTCTATCCATTTTGGGAATGTGCGCCTTTCTGTGCATTGATGTCTTTCTTGAATCATGCAATTGGTTGATTCTAGGGTCAATGGACAACTAAAGTATACACTCTTTGCTTAAAATCATTTTTTTTTGCCTCATCCTTACTAATGTGTGTTGAGAAGTACCCTCGCATTTTTACTCTATATTTAGTTATATATTAGATAATTGGTCATTTGCATGGCCAATGGAAGTAGTGTGGTGTGAAGTGAACTGGCCAATGAAATACAAGATGATTCTCTCGTTCCTAAGCTCCACAATTAGGTTTTTAATTTCATTTAAACATTGCTTAATTTCATTTTATAGGTCTTCTTGGTGGTTAGAGTTTTTCTTTTAATTGGTGTTTTTCTCTATCACGATGAACTAACAATTGCAAATAAACAACAACAATTTTTTATTAAAAAAATATAAATCTCTAAAATCTAGAATATATATATATATATATATATATATATAAAGTTAAATATTCCTAAAGATGATAGCTTCTTTTTGCAAAATTCTAAGTGCCAATGATGCTAATGTCTAGGCCTTAATGTACATGTTAATTTTGGGAATAGATGATCAAGTGTGGTTATACTAGGTGGTTGTGGGGGGAATTTCCACGGGTTGATAAATGTTGGAAATACTGGGGGGGGGGGGGTGAATCAGTATTCCTTTCAATTAGAGCATTATTTAATCTTCAATTATTACCAGTGTTTGTACAATGATAGCAGTAAACAAGAGGAACACAAATGCACACAGTTTTTAAGGTGGAAACCCACTCTGGGACAACAACCACCTAATGCTTTTATAATAATTCTTTAATATTCAACTCCAATTGAAAATAAAACTCCAACTTCCTAGAATCTAGAAAATCATTCTTCTCCAGCTCCCACTGGATGAACGCTCCAATGCCCGAGATTCTTCAGTAGTCAACTGAACGGATGCCCCAACACCTAATGAGCTACAACTCATCCTAGCACCACCATACCACCCTCTAGAATAATAAAAGAAGAATGGACTCCCATACCAGGGAAAATGGTCCACTTTACAATGATATAGAATGATGTAGAAGAAGAAGACACACTAGAACATAACCCCAACTATGACACAACCACCTAATGATGATCCAATACCACCCGACACTGCCTCTTCAACTCTTGGCAGATAGACACTAGTACAATTTGTACAATAATGTATTTACAATGACTTAGTACAATGATACCTTTATAATGATTCTATACAGTGCTGCCCACTTGAAGACTTCATGTGATGAACTTCTTGCTGTTGTTATGCACCTTGGTTGCTGCTCTTGTCATGCTACCCTCTGCTGCACCTTGCTTTGCTTTGCTTCCCTAGAAAGTCTAGTGCTATAGGATAAACTGCTTGGGTTGTTGGTTTTCGAATATCCCTCTCAGGGCTTTCCGGTGCCCGAGGCAGACAGTAAGATTAGCTGTGATGTTCACAAAGATGGCATGAGCATGTTCATATTAAATTAAAATAACTTGATGGAATGCGATAGAGAATTAACTCTTTGACAATCTTGAGTCCCTTGGAGAGCGCTAGGCAGCGAAACAAGAGTCCTTCTCCACCGGCTCCAAATCTTAGTCCTGCAATCAGTCAAAGCACCCGTGTAATTTCTAACATAATACATATCCTATCAATCAAGTCAAGATATAATGAACTTCTAAATTCTACAAATCTGAGCCATTCATATCATACTATGTAAATGTTCAAACAATAATGACAATATTAAGCATTGAATGGACAAAATGAACACAGTTCTATTGATTTTGAAATAAGGAGGATTACAACCATTGGTTGTACCAAGCCCTCCTCAGTCTCCCAATCTCTTTTATCTCTCCAGTGAAGAAGTCCAAGTCAACAAGCTCTCTAGGAACCTCTTTGACTCTTGGCCTTCACAATATAACACTATTCTCTATTCCACAAGTATGCAAAAAACCTTTAGCAATCCTTCGACCTTCAATTAAGAGCCTTTAGCTCCTTCATATAGGAGAGGGAGAAAGCCATTGTTGCCTTTCTCTTTCCACTAGTTTGGAATGGAAAAAACTTAGACGTTTCTTTAATCTCTATGCTTTTGCCTCCTTTGGAGTTCAGTCTTGTTATAACAATGACCAATAATGAGCTGGTGCTCTGCAGTTTCCTTTGTGAACTGAGCCAGAGATTCAAATCATTCTCTGCAGGCTTTTCCCGATTCAAACCTAAAACACAGGTAACGCTTCCCTCCAGTGTAAACAGAGCGTTGCCCTAGCCATTAACGCAGCTCATTCATTGATTAGCTGCGTTATAATGCTCTTGTGTTGTTATAGATAGGCGTTACCCTGGCAGAAATAGGTTTAATTTAGGTCTTTGTACTCCTTCCATGTTTGTCTTCCCCTCTGAGCTGATGAGGAGGTATTTTGACTTGTAACAGATGCCCCCTAAAGTGTGAGGTCAGAGACGAAGACGATGGCCGAAATACTTTATAATTTGTGTAGAGATAAAGGGATTGAAAGACTGAGGAAAACATGAAACAACAACATATGTCAGAAAATATAGTATCTGCCTTGAGTTGGGCATTTCCCATGCTCAGTAGCTTAAACAACATGATTTCTCTAGAATAGAGATATGAAGAATCTGTCCACTGATAGGCACAATGTGGAAGTGTCTGTCATAACATGATTAGGCTGAAGAAGCTGTCTCCATAAACAATATCACAACTTGGGGAAGGAAACACAACTTTAATGATGTAGCCTTTGCCCCAAGGTCTTGACTGCCGATTCACTTAAACTGCATATTCCTCGACATGTGAATGAAGGAGTTGTCGTCGAACATGTGAGAAATCATCTGATTACCAGTTGATAATGAAAAATGTTAACAGACGCGAAGGTGGCCACCGATAATGATGATGGTCCCTAAGATGCACAGTACAATCTAGCGAGTGTGAATAAAATGAGTTGAAGTCAAACACTCATAGAATCATTCGACCAGGAGCCAGTGATGAAGACCCCTAAGCAAACACAAGACCACCTGCCACTGATGTCTGCAAGTATCCGGGTACTGATGGGTTTCTGGATCAACTTCCTAGATAAGATGTTGAAGTCGATAGGAAGAGATCTGTTGAAAGGTAGGCACTGAGGCGTCCTACATCAGTCAACATGAAACGGAAACCAACTGATTTTGTTTATGATTGAGATAATGAAGAGTAAATGGGAACGTCTGACGACAAATAATTTCTGGCATAATGAGCGGTTTGGTTGATAACAGGAGCAGTAGATAGCGAGATCTGCTTGAACAATAGAAGGCACTCTAGTAGGGTACTAGGCAGCCGAAGCTTAATGAACACCAAAGAGTGTGTTAGGATTTTACTGGTGCAGGGACACTGGGAAATGAAGGCTAGTACTCATAGATGGTAGGGTTCGGCTAACTGCGAAAGAGTTTTCTGGGAAGTGCCATGTTCAAGAATTTTGCTGCCAAATCGACCTTTTTGAAAATGTAACAGAGGTAGTATCCATTTTGTCCAAATTTTTCCCCGTCTGATTAAGTTTAGCGAGTCTAGACGAGTAAACTCGGTAAATTTTTCATGTTTAGAGAGTTTGAAAAATGTCAGGAAAGACAACTCTGTGCCCAATCTGATTAGGTTTAACGAGTCCAGATGAGTAAAATCGGTGAATTTTTCATGTTTAGAGAGTCTGAAAAATGTCAGGAAAGACAACTCTGCGTCCCATATGATTAGGTTTAACGAGTCCAGACGAGCAAACTCGGTGAATTTTTCATGTTTAGAGAGTATGAAAAATGTCAGGAAATACAACTCTGCGTCCCGTCTGATTAGGTTTAACGAGTCCAGACGAGCAAACTCGGTGAATTTTTCATTTTTAGAGAGTCTGAAAAATGTCATAAAAGACAACTCCATTGGGGTACCTTTGTCATGTCTTGATAACCGGGCACGGAAAATGGGTAATAGTAAGCCCAAAATAGTTCGTTTTCCGTGAGTTAGTCCATTGAAGCCGGAAAAGTGAGAAATCTATGTTCGATGGACGTCTACCTCATTTTGTTATGAGTACGAGGAGATGGAGTAAACTCAATACTCTTTGTGAAATTTTAACGAGTCCAACAAAAAAAAACTCGGTGCCCTCCGTGAAATTTTAACGAGTCATGCGGAGAAAAATCGATTACTTTTTCAGTTTAAAGAGCTTTTGAAAAAGAGGAAAATAATGGCTCCTTGCTCTCTGTCGTGGTAGTTTAACGAGCCCGACAAAGTCAACTCGGGGTTTTTTCAGTTTTATCAGCGAGAAAAAGGTTCCTAAAAAGAATGCTCAGTGTTTCTTCATGATTTTAATGAGTTTGAAGAAGAGAACTCTAGGTTTTTCGGATTAACGAGCAAGAAAAAGACCACAAAAAGAACGCTCGATATCAACTTCGTATAAGTTTAACGAGTCCGAAGAAGGGAACTCGAGGTTTTTCGGATTAACGAGCAAGAAAAAACTGTAAAAAGAATGCTCGAAGCTTCTTCGTGTAAGTTTAACGAGCCTGAAGAAGAGGACTCGAGGTTTTTCGGATTAACGAGCAAGAAAAATACCATAAAAAGAATGCTCAGAATTTCTTGATCTCTTTCTCGTCAATAGAAGGATCTATGTCGGGAATTTTCTTGTGAGACCAAGCAAACACATCACAGAATTCTTTGAAAATGGATGTGAAGCGCGCAATTTCCTCAGGATTGCAAGCTTCTCCAATCTGAACATTTTCCACGATACCTGTTTTGACCGAGATATCAATGAGCATTGTCTCAGAAAGATTACCCATGTTCCCTTCTGAATCGATAGTTTGAACAGTCGTATAAGGAGAGGGAACTATCTCAGGTTGGTCAAAATATGGGATTTTAGTTTTTATCGCCTTCGAGTCAATCATCGAAGCGCGATGGTGAAACTCTCCCCAAGGTCGTTCTTCTAGAGACACGATCTCTCGAATAGCTTCGTTTGTAGGCAAGACTTCATTGAGGAGATCCTTAGAGAGAACAGTGATGGGAGGGAGGTTTGTACCTTCGGGCAAAACCATAGCAGTGGAGGGTTCAGATGCGATTTGGATGGCTTGGTAAGCCAACTCGGCTAGTGAGAGCGGCATCTGATCTCCGTAGGAATCAATGTCTGAAGGTGCCGGAATGATCCATGGGTCGATAGAGCCATCTAAAGAGGTGGATATCATTGCAACCGTGTTTGGGATCAATGGCGGCAGGAGAGGAAAACAACCCAGTAGGGAAGATGCCTTCAGAAGACCGGTACCGATACTGACGTAAGAGTCAGGAAAGCCTCCTATTAGGGGTACAGTGCTACTTGGTAACGTGGCATAATCAGGGGTGCATAAGGATAGCTGATCCACTGTGACTATTTTCCCATCCAATGGAAATAGGATGAGTCGGAAGACTGAAAACACAATGGCAGTCATGGCATAAGACCAGCTGCGACCAAGCAATAGATTATAGTCTAGATGGCGCTCTACGACTTCAACGTCCACGTTTACCGTTTTCCCACTCAGAGTGATGGGAAAGCTAGCAAGGTATCCTTTTGGGAGGAAAGTGTGGCCATCGAAAGCTTTGAGGGAATTCGATGGCGGGGTGAGGGCAGGAGAACCTAAATTGAGCCAGCAAGCTTGTGACATAACGCAGGTCGAAGCACCTTCGTCTATGACAGTGCGATGGATTGGTCTCCCTTTCGACACAACCTGCACCTGGAATGCGAGTTGGTGTGAGAGGTGAGGTTTAGCCTTTTTCATATCAAAGATAGCTAGCATGGAATCTTGGGGGTCTATTCCACCAATGGCTGAAAGCAAGGCTTTCCTTTGTGCTGGACAGGTTTGTAATACTTCGAGAGCAGACATAGCTGACGGTGCCTGCGCCAAATCTTCTACAATGTTGTAGTTTTGGGCTGCACGTGGAGAGGTGTTATGAGTCGTGCGTCGAAGTGTCCCTTTGGGGGGACGAATCATGGGGTCAGCAGTAGGCCGTTCGATATGCAAATCGTTTGGCGGCGGTGGATTTGAACTAGTATCAGGTTCTTGAGCATCTATGGTAGGGTTTCCATAAAGCTTAGCTCGAGTTTGAAGGTCAACACTCTCAATGCCATAAATGGCAGATGGTCCTTCGCCGGAAGGATAAGAACCACCATTGCCCCGTTGATGGGGTTGTGGCGGATTGTCAACCATGTGTTGATGTTGCTGCTGTTGATTAGGGAAAGGATTATGAAGAATGGCAGGTGTTCGCCCAGAATCCTTGTTGGCAATAAAATCGGTGCATTCTTGCAGCCGAGGACATTTGTGTGTCAAGTGGTCCTCCGCATAGATTTTGCAAGGAAATTTCATGGGTTTATCCTTCCCTTTGTCATTTTTGGCAGAGTTTTTCTTATTATGGTTATTTTGATTATCCGACTACTCTTCCGAAGAAGATGACTTTTTCTTGTTCTTCTTATTTTTCCCGCTAGATTTTTGTGAGGTTTGCACCGAATTTACCTCAACGGTGGGAAGAGTAGTCATTTGGTGAGGGGCGGTGGAAGCCGAAGATGGCTGGGAGGCTTGCCCCTGAGACTGCTTTGTGGCTACGCCAGAGATCATGCCAACGAGACCATCGGCATGAGCTCCGGTTTTCTGAGTAGCCGGAGGATTTGGGTTGCCAGGGGCATGGGGGAGCAAATCATATAGCGTGCCAGATTGTGAGTAGATTAAATCTAAATGCTGGGCACGACGAATGCATTGATCTTCTGTAACCACACCAGAAAGGCCAATGTCTTTAGCTATGTGGGGTAAGAGAGACTTGCAAAACCAATTGGCTAAGAGATGATCCGGAATTGGCGCTTTGACTAGCCTCCTCCTACATCTCCATTCATGAATGTGATCGGAGATGTGGGTGGCGGTGTCTTGGCGAAGCGAGGTTAATAGTTCCGTTTCGGTTTCAAATCTAATTGGTAGTTGGAAGTTCTTTAGAAACTCCGTTGCTAAAGCACCAAACGTATTGATGGTGGCGCGTGGTAATTCAATGTACCACTTGGCAGCATTGCCTGTAAGCGTGCAGGGAAATAGTTGAAGTCGGACACTATCATCTACCATGGAATTGGATATAGACCATAGGTGAAAGGTAGTGATGTGTGCGGCTGGGTCGTCCCCTTGTTTCCCGTCGAACTTCGGGATGTCGGAAGGAATCTTATGCGGTACTGGAGGCCAAAGCGGGTTGTGATTGATGGGATCATTAGTCAGTTTATGGATATCGGGGATGTCCAAAGCTGCCAAGAATGTAATTGTGGATTTTCCCCCGAATCTAACCAAGGCAGTATGGGCTGACTATTTAGACCATAGGGTCCACCCATAAATGTGTTTCCAGGAGGATAAGTAGGACTTTGGTAAAAACTTCCTATAGGCGGAGGAGTAGGGACATACGGTTGCTGTCCATAGGGCATGTTGTATTGCGGGGCGAACTGTTGGTTGCCCCCAGTATAAAAGTGCCCTCCCATTCCAGATGGAGGTTGGGGTTGGTTAGTCTAAATGGATGCAATAGAGTTTCCCGGAGGCATGCTACTACTTGCATAGTTTGGCAACGGCATAGACCCTACACCTATATTTGAACCACTTAAGGGAAGAGTATTAACAATAGGTTTTCCTATTTGTCCTAAGGATTGTGGAGGAAGTGAAATGTTCCCTGCTACCTGCATGCTGGTAACACTGCCCCCTGGCATAGAGCCCAAGGGGTTTGAACTCAGTAGAGGGTTCCATCCGAAAGGGTTGCTAAAAGGTACCGAAGTAGTCATACTCGTGGGAGGAGCTACCGTGGGTCCCAACGTGGTCACGGTAGAAGTAGATGCCGAAGGATTCGGTAAGATACTGACAGTTGTGATGACCATAGGGTTGGGAGTAGGTATATGTTGACTACTGGGGTTACCCAGTGATGGCATAGAACTGACCACCTGCGGGGAGGATGGTGGTGAACCTGGGATGGTTGCCATTGGCATCGACCCTGTGGATGCCGGTGGTGAAATGGATGTTGTTGCGGCCGAAGACATATCTTGGCGTGGTGGAATTTGAATTATCACAGACCCTAATGGATTAGTGAGCGGAGGATTGTAATGAGGTACAACCCCTTTAGTGAAAGGGTCCTCCGGAAATTCCGGATGATATGAGGCTATGTGATAATCGAGATTAGTAAGTGGAGACTGCTCTTCCGTAGAAGGCACGATTTCACCAAGGTTCAGTTCTTCCTCAATAGTTAGAGGAGGTAGACCTTGTTGTCGTCTAGACAGACGGCATGGGTCGGGGGATGCCACGGTGACCTGCTTAATTTTAAAATTTTTTAATAAATTGTAATGTATTATAAAGTCTCAGTGACAGTAACCACACACCTAAAAAAATAAAGAAAAAAGGACTCTCTAAAATCAATCAGCAAGCAGCCAGAGTAGGGTACCCTGTCTGAGTACTACCGTTTGCTGGTGATGAAATCCAGTATCACAATAGTATACAGAGAGGGTTGGTCGAAAGTACAGTTACGGTCACTCTAGAGCTTCGCCCGAACCTCAGACGATAGGTGTAAGCACTCTCGTGAAGACGAGTACCCTCCTAAAGACCGAAGATAGAGTGGGTCCGTCTGTTTCAGGTACCAGGATAGCCCGTTCCAGTCACCTTGTGTAAGTCCCTAAAAAGTATGGCCACTAAAGATACCTCAAATCATAGACATCATCAGGGGGGTCCACGGTCAAGGATAGTGTGCTATATGGGCAGAATACCTAGATCCCCGATCTAGTTTCGACATCCCCGAAGGGAACCCCAATATATAACACACCCACCGGGTGCAGTCGAAGGCGGGCTACCTTATTGTGCACCCAAGTGTTGTCTCGCGCTGAGCTCCGGTAAAGGAACGGTCCCGATAATATGAGTGCAGTAGGATTTCGCTCGTTAATGACTCTAGTTTCAAGTTTTGAGATCTTGGGTAGTTTTCTCACTGCTCCTAACCCAAGATCCTAGCCTGAACTACTGTTTGTGTGAGTTCAAAAAAAGAGTAATGTGATTGATTTTATTATCGCTTTATTCTTAGTGTACTTGATTATTAGTCTTGCGAAGGGGGAGTGGACGTATGAAATGTGATGAGACTCTGACTCAAGAAACCATGCAAAACATGCTCTAGATATTAAATTCGATGAAGAGTGTTTCTACAGGAAGAGGTTTCTTTTCAACATCCATGCACTAACATTCAACTAGCACAGTTCAACTTTTAAATATTCAGACTTCTATCTACCTATTTTAAACAGTCTATGAACTGAAAATTTCAAAATAAACTCAGCTAGATGCAAAAAAATAAAAAAATAAAAAAAATAAAAAAAATTTCTCTTAAAAAGTAAATGCTTTGGACACTGACTTTTCAAACAAGAGAAACAAATAGAAATGCCAACTTAGTAGACAAGCACAGGGATTCAGTCAGCGAAAGGTACTGATGGCCAAAAAACTCTGCAACTAAAACATTATCACAGCAGTGAACAACAAGGTTTTGGTTAACGCTCTGTCTGTGAGTAAAGACAGCGACTAACGCACTGTATTTAATCAGAGACAGCGTTATAACACACTGGACAACCTATAGAGGTAGCGTTAGCCAGGGAAAAGTTCTTCAGTTGGTCAAACATAAACAGGATTGAACTCTGCGAGCGTTTGATATGTCTAATGGGCATAAAAAATGGTCGGAAGGGTCTGTGAACAGAGGAAAGAAGAGAGGAGGGAAGAAATAGTCCAGAAAATATGGGGAAAATTCCCTAGCGGAGTCACCAATTCTGCTATAGGGTAAACTGCTTGGGTTGTTGGTTTTCGAATATCCCTCTCAGGGCTTTCTGGTGCCCGAGGCAGACAGTAAGATTAGCTGTACTGTTCACAAAGATGGCATGAGCATGTTCATATTAACTTAAAATAACTTGATGGAATGCGATAGAGAATTACCTCTTTGACAATCTTGGAGTCCCTTGGAGAGCGCTAGGGAGTGAAACAAGAGTCCTTCTTCACCGGCTCCAAATCTTAGTCCTACAATCAGTCAAAGCACCCATGTAATTTCTAACATAATACATATCCTATCAATCAAGTCAAGATATAATGAACTTCTAAATTCTACATATCTGAGCCATTCATATCATACTATGTAAATGTTCAAACAATAATGACAATATTAAGCATTGAATGGAAAAAACGAACACAGTTCTATTGATTTTGAAAGAAGGAGGATTACAACCGTCGGTTGTACCAAGCCCTCCTTAGTCTCCCAATCTCTTTTATCTCTCAAGTGAGTAAGTCAAAGTCAACAAGCTCTCTATGAACCTCTTTGACTCTTGGCCTTCACAATATAACACTATTCTCTATTCCACAAGTATGCAAAAAACCTTTAGCAATCCTTCGACCTTCAATTAAGAGCCTTCAGCTCCTTCTTATAGGAGAGGGAGAAAGCCATTGTTGCCTTTCTCTTTCCACTAGTTTGGAATGGAAAAAAATTAGATGTTTCTTTAATCTCTATGCTTTTGCCTCCTTTGGAGTTCAGTCTTGTTATAGCAATGACCAATAATGAACTGGTGCTCTACAGTTTCCTTTGTGAACTGACTCTCTTGTGAGGGAAAGCCAGAGATTCAAATCATTCTCCGTGGGATTTTCCCGATTCAAACTTAAAACATGGGTAATGCTTCCCTCCAGTGTAAACAGAGCGTTGCCCTAGCCACTAACGCGGCTCATCCACTGATTAGCTGCATTATAACGCTCTTGTGTTGTTATAGATAGGCGTTACCCTGGCAGAAATAGGTTTAATTTAGGTCTTTTTACTCCTTCCATGTTTGTCTTCCCCTATGAGCTGATGAGAAGGTATTTTGACCTGTAACATCTAGTCCTTTGCAGCCCTTGACAACACATGATCTAGCTTTTTCTTTGCCTTCTAGGAAATCGATATTGAATCTGGTGTATCTTTGTTATTTCAGATCCCCAATATGTGATTTTCGATACTGTAGTAGTCCTCTGAGTCTTCTTTCCAATGCCATAGGTCTGACCCAATTTGGATTCCTCAAGAGAGAGTTATACCCAATCTCTCACAATGCCCTAATTATGGACTGTTTCAGCAGGGAAAACTTGTATGGAATGCCACGTGTCATTGTTTCTTTATTCAACTCTAAAATTGATAGAGAAAAAACTTCAGACTGTGCACTATCTGCCACTTTTTACAGAATTCCAATCCGATACTCAAAGAGAGAGTTATGACGATTTTCCCAAGGTCACTTCTTTGAGATGAATTTCAGGAGCCTGCAAAAACACTTGCTTCCATAGATCATATCTCCGAAAATAATGTGCACCTGATCTGAAGTTTTCACAAAAAATTCCTCAGGATTTCAGCTTCGTCTCATAAAAATTTCAGCTTTTGAACCTTCGTAGAACAAATGTTAGAGTGAAAATTCCACAATGACCTATTTCAGATGGCGAAATCCCTTGCATGAGGAGGAACAATTTATATAAATGCTTAGGTTGAGAGGGGCTTCAACAAGTGAACATGGGAGAGATTTTAGGAGCTTAAAAAATATTAATTATGACTTTTCAATAACCCATGCCACAACCCCATGGGGTTTTATTCCACTAACTGGGGGTACAAACTTCAAACATGAATATCTCTCAAACCGTGAAGAATTACGTGGCGTGCCATATATCAATGGAAACATCTCGAAAAGTGGAAACCATCAAAATAATTATTGACCTAGAATATATTATTTTGGTAGCTCAAAATTCCCATGCAATATTGGGTTAGCCCCTGGTGCTACTTGGGTTGACATCAATGACAACCACTGATCAAAAATCTCCCCCTTTGGCATTGATGGCAACACAAGTACTCCCCCTACGATCATGACACCTCTTCCTACAACATTCTCTCCCCCTTTGACATCAATGGCAAAGGGTAACTCCCCCTGAAACACAACCATCCTGCAGACCTGTACACACTTCCACTCCCCCTGACACACAACCATCCAGCAGACCTGTAATCTAATGAGAACTTGTGAGAATCCCAAGCTTCTGACGAAGATATTCAAATGCTTCACGAGGTAAAGGTTTAGTGAAGATATCAGAAATTTGTTCTTTTGTGCAAACATACTCAAGTTTGATATTCTTTTCAGTGACTTGTTCTCTAACAAAATGATATTTGATCGAAATGTGTTTTGTTTTTGAATGCATGACAGGATTCTTCGAGACGCTGATGGCACTAGTGGTGTCACAGAATATGGGAATAGGTTCACTAAATTGTACTTGAAGATCTTGCAAAGTTTGTTTCATCCAAATGACTTGAGTACAACATGATGCTGCTGCAATGTATTCTACTTCCACTGTAGATAACGAGATTGAGGTTTGATTTTTGCTCAACCATGATACGAGACAACCACCTAGATAGAATGCTGCTCCACTAGTACTCTTACGATCATCAATGCTTCCTGCCCAATCTGCATCTGTAAAGGCTTGAATAATGAGATTGTTACCCTTGGGATACCACAAGCCATATTCTTCTGTGCCTTTTAGATATCGAAGAATTTTTTTGACGGCAATAATATGTGATTCTTTTGGTGCTTTGGAATCTTGCTACTTGTCCAAATGCTTGCGTAACATCTGGACGAGAGGCTGTTACATATAGAAGACTACTAATCATATATCTATACAACCTCTGATCCACATCCTTAGATGAATCGTCTATACTCAATTTGCAACCTGTTACCATCAGAGTAAGGACAGGTTTGCAATCTTCCATTTTGAATTTCTTGAACATTTCCTTGATGTACTTGGCTTGACATATAAATATTCCTTTCTCTTGCTAAGATATTTGAAGCCCTAAGAAGTATGTCAGCTCAACAAGTAAAGACATCTCGAACTCACTTTGCATCTTTGTAGAAAATTTCTTACTTAGTCGATCATCATTGCTACCAAATATTATATCATCCACATATACCTCAACAATTGTTAAATAATCTTTATCTATTTGTACATAAATATTTCTATCAACAATACCTTTCTTGAACCCTTGTTGACGTAGATATCCATCAAGACGAGCATACCATGCTTTGGGAGCTTCCTTGAGACCATATAGAGCCTTCTTTAACCCGCAAACATGGTCTTCTTTTTCTGATAGTAGAAAACCTTTAGGTTGTTCAATGTAAACTTCTTCTTCTAATTCTCCATTCAGAAATGCTGACTTAACATCCATTTGGTAGACTTTTATTTTTCTTGAACATGCATAGGCAAGAAACATTCGGATGGATTCCATTCTGGAAACTGGTGCAAATGTTTCATCGAAATCAATTCCTTCCACTTGTGCATAGCCTTTGCAAACCAATATTGCTTTGTTTCTGGTAACTTGCCCATCTTCATTCAATTTGTTCCTGAAAACCCATTTAGTCCCAATGCAATTTTTATCTTTTGGTTGTGGAACTAATTCCCAGGTGTTATTCTTCTCGATTTGATCCAATTCCTCATTTATAGCTGCTACCCAATGTTCATCCGTGTTGGCTTCCTCAAAACTACTAGGCTCAAAGGTTGCTAGAAAATCAATGTGAACTTGTTGTGATGAACGAAGCTGTCGACCTTCATTTATGTCACCAATGATTTGATTTGATGGATGGTTCTTTTGAATCCATTCTTTTGTTCTCCTTGGAGGAGCTTCTGTTGTTGTTCTGGTATATCTTGATGATCATTATTTACTTCTTCCTCGTTGATAGTTGCTTCTTGTTCTACAATTTTCTTTGTGTCTTTTTCAGCCTTTGTCTCAAGTTTCAAAGGTTCTAGATCCTCATCATTATTCGCTAGAACACCATCTTCATCAAATGTAACATTTATGCTTTCCACTATTTGTTTTCGTCTTATATTATAACATTTATAGGCCTTTCTTTTGCGTGAGTAACCAACAAAGATACCTTCATCAACACATGATTCAAACCTACCCAAATTTTGATCTTCTCTTTTGATATAACATTTTCTTCCGAAGATTCTGAAATATTTTACATTAGCTGGTTTTCCTTTCCATAATTCATATGGGGTCTTGTTGCAATTATTTCTGAGAAGACTTCGGTTGATAATGAAGACTACCTATCAATTGCTTGAACCTAGAATTTTTCATCCAATTTTGAGTCCTTCAACATTGTTCTACCCATTTCTTGTACGGTTCTATTCTTTCTTTCAGCAACTCCATTTTGGTGAGGTGTTCGTGCTGTTGGAAATTGTCTTTTTATTCCATTTTCGTCACAATATTGCTGAAATAATTTGGAAGTGAATTCTCCACCATTATGTGATCTTAGACACTTTATTTTCAAATCAGTTTCATTTTCAACCAACTCCTTGTAGATATTAAAGCATTCAAATGCTTAAAATTTTTTCTTTAGGAAACTAACGGCTGTCATCCTGGTATAGTCATCTATCATTAACATGAAATATAATTCTCCATCTAAGCCTTTTGTTCTCACATGACCACATAGATCAGTATGTATCAATTCCAATGGATGTGATGCAAAGTGTTCTTTTGTTTTTAATTGGACTTTTGTCTGCTTGCCATGGCGACAGGCCTCACATAGTGTGTTTGAAGGTTTTGAGATTTTTGGCATTTCTCGTACTGCTTCCTTTTTGCTTATCCTGACAAGATTGTCAAAGTTTATGTGACCCATTCGTTTGCGCCATAACTAGCTTTCATCTTCTTTAGCTAGTAGACATGCTTTAGTTGCTTCATCCAGAACATATATATGATTTGGAACTCGACTTGCTGTAGCCACAATTTTACCATACCTGCCTATCCTGGTTTCACATTTTGTGGAGTTGAATAGCATTGTGTGTCCTTGATCACAAATTTGTCCAACACTAAGCAGATTGTGATTCATGTTTTCAACCAATAGAACATTCTTGGCTATAACATCTTTGCTTTCGAGAGTGACGGTACCTGATCCTATAACATTTGAAGATCCATCATTTCTAAAGGATACGGTTCCAATCTTCTTCTCTTTCAGAGATACAAACTTCCTTCTATCTCCAGTCATATGCATTGAGCAACCGCTGTCAACATACCACACATCTTTGTTTTTTTGAGCCTTGAGAGCGAGAGCACAATTATCAGTCCTCTTCTTCTTCCATGTTCGTTCATTCTGTGGCTCTGAAGATTCTTCCAGAGGATTTTCAAGTCTGCAGTCTCTAGCTATGTGTCCAAAGTTCTGACATTTGTAACATTCCATATTATTTCTTAAATGTTCAAATCTATTGATGTTTCGTTGAGCCCTGGGAGGTTCATATTTGAAGGATCTCCTGGAATTGTATTGGTTCCTAGGGTACGTGGGTCATTCTATGGCTTTATGACCAAATTTTCCACATGAATAACAATAGCCATGAAAAAAATGTTGTTACCTGGATGGAAATCTTCATCGAGGAATCGTCTTCCAAGGATATGCTTGCGAATCTTGTCCAATGAATTCTACATGTATGTCAGATCTCATAGGTTCATTTTATTTTGTTGTAGAAGGTCCTTCTTCTTCTTCTTTGTAACCGAGGCCAGTTCTGTCATTGTAAGATCGTTGATTGTTGATGTTTTCTTCCAATTCCCTTGAGCTGTTGGCATAGTTTTGGACAGTTTTTCCCTTCTTCACTTCCTTACGTAGCGAGACTACTTCGGTTTCTAATGCTTCCCTTTCTTGGTTGCTTTCTTCCAACTTATTTTGAAGTGACTCTTCAATACATTTGTGTTCTTCAACTTCAATTTTGAGACCTTGAACTTGTTCTTCAAGAGTATTGGAACGGATCTTCTCAGCATCGAGCTCTTTTATAAGCCTGATTGCCTCCTCATAAAATTCTTCTATGGTCAACCATTCTTCTTCATTGTTTGATACCTCTTGTTTATTATGCTTGGCCATAAACAATACCTTCTCACATCTTCTTTGCTGCCACTTTCTTCATTGGATGATGAGCTATCTTCTTTAGAGAGAAAGTTCCTTTTGGATCCTTTCTTTTTGCCTTGCTTGTTGAATTTCTTAAATCATTTCTTTCCTTTTGAGTTGTCATCACTTTTGTTTGGACATTTTGCTGCGAAATGCCCAACCTCACCACAACCGAAACATATCAATGGAAGTTTACCTTTGAATTTTCCCTTACCAATTTTTATTTTTCTTGTAAAGTAAGCACATTCTTCATTTGAAAGACCTTCTCCATCATTACCCTTTTCTTCACACTTGCAGGTGCATTTCATTTCAATTGAAGGTTGTTTGTCCTTATTGGTTTTCTTAGATGCAACGAACGCAATTTCTAGATTTGAAGTACCCTCTTCTTCATCAAGTCTCATTTCATATGCTATGAGAACTCCATGTAATTCCTCTTTGCTGAGTTTGTCTAGATTTGCATTGTATTCCTAGACCAATACCTTTGGGTTGAATCTCCCTAGTAACGTTCTAAGAATCTTCTGTATAATAGTCTTCTCGTCAACTGGCTCTCCCAATCCTTCCAGAGTATTGGTTACTTCATCAACGTATTGGAAGTATGCAACAATGTTGCAAACTTATTTCATTCTGAGTTGCTCAAATTTTGCTCTATAGATTTGAAGCTTTGCTTCTTTGACATTTGAGTCACCTGCATATATATTCTCAAGCTTGTCCCATACATTTTTGGCGGTTTTACAACCCAACACCTTATGATAAGCAGATTCAATAAGTCCACTGATAATAATATTCTTTGCTTTTGCATCATTTACCAAATTCTTGTTACCTTGTTCATCCGTGGTTGATGTAAATCCATTTTGAACAGTCTCCCATACTTCGTAACCTTGCGCCAAGAGATAGACCTCCATTCTTCCTTTCCAGAGTGCATAATTATTTTCATTGAACATAGGTACACCATTCTTGGTATGCTCCATGACCTCCTTCCAACTATTAAACTACTATTGAAGGAACTAAGCTCTGATTCCAATTGTTGGAAATACTGAGAAGGGGGGTGAATCAGTATTCCTTTAAATTAGAGCATTAGTTAATCTTCAATTATTATCAGTGTTCGTACAATGATGGCAGTAAACAAGAGGAACAAAAATGCACATAGTTTTTAAGGTGGAAACCCACTCCGGGACAAAAACCACCTAATGCTTTTCTAATAATTCTTTAATATTCAACTCCAATTGAAAATAAAGCTCCAACTTCCTAGAATCTAGAAAATCATTCTTCTCCAGCTCCCACTGGATGGACGCTCCAACGCCCGAGATTCTTCAGTAGTCAACTGAATGGATGCCCCAATACCCAATGAGCTACAACTCACCCTAGCACCACCCTACCACTCTGTAGAAGAATAAAAGATGAATGGACTCCCGTACCAGGGAAAATGGTCCACTTTACAATGATATAGAATGATGTAGAAGAAGAAGACACACTAGAACATAACCCCAAATATGACACAACCACCTAATGATGATCCAATACCACCCAACACTGCCTCTTCAAGGCAGCTAGACACTAGTACAATTTGTACAATAATGTATTTACAATGACTTAGTACAATAATACCTTTACAATGATTGTATGCAGTGCTGCACACTTGAAAACTTCATGTGATGAACTTCTTGCTGCTGTTATGCACCTTGGTTGCTGCTCTTGTCATGCTACCTTCTATTGCACCTTGCTTTGCTTTGCTTCCCTAGAAAGGTTGGTCCTTTGCAGCCCTTGACAACACATGATCTAGCTTTTTCTTTGACTTCTAGGAGCTCGATATTGAATCTGGTGTATCTCTGTTATTTCAGATCCCCAATATGTGATTTTCAGTATTGTAGTATTCCTCTGAGTCATCTTTCCAATGCCACAGGTCTGACCCAATTTGGATTCCTCAAAGGAGAGTTATACCCAATCTCTCACAATGCCCTAGTTATGGACTATTTCAGCAGAGCGAACTTGTATGGCATGCCACATGTCACTGTTTATTCATTCGGCTCTGAAATTGATAGAGAAAAACTATAGACTATGCACTATCTGCCACTTTTTACAGAATTCCAATCTGATACTCAGAGGGAGAGATATGACGATTTTCCAAAGGTCACTTCTTTGAGATGAATTTCAGGAGCCCGCAAAAACACTTACTTCCACAGATCATATCTCCGAAAATATTGTGTACCTTGACCTGAAATTTTCACAGCAGCTTGCTCAAGATTTCGGCTTCATCTCATAAAAATTTTAGCTTCTGAACCTTCGTAGAAAAAAAAGTTAGAGCGAAAATTCCATGATGACTTATTTTAGATGGCGAAATCCCTTGCATGAGGAGGATATGAGGATCAGAATTTATATAAATGCTTAGGTTGAGAGGGGCTTCAACAAGTGAATGTGGGAGGGATTTTAGGAGCTTAAAAAATATTAATTATGACTTTTCAATAACCCATGTCACAACTCCATGGGGTTTTAGCCTAGTAACTGGGGGTACAAACTTCAAACATGAATATCACTCAAACCGTGAAGAATTACATGTCGTGCCATATATCAATGGAAACATCTCGACAAGTAGAACCCATCAAAATCATTATTGACCTAGAGTATATTAATTTGGTAGGTCAAAATTCCCATGCAATATTGGGTTAGCCCCTGGTGCTGCTTGGGTTGACATCAATGACAATCGCTGATCAAAAATAAAAACTCAAGAAAAAGAATATCATTTTTCTTTAATGTTTTTTATACAAGAAAATAGGCACATATTCATAATGTGTGCATAAGAATATCAATTTTCTTTAATGTTTTTTTATACAAAAAAAAATAGGCACATATTCATAATGTGTGCATTCTAGGAAATTCATACACATTCCTAATGTGTACATACTAAGAAACATGCACATGTTTTTAATCCATGTGTATTCTTTATAATAAAATAATAGACATAAACTCTTATGGAGTAGCTTCAATGGAGATTTAGTAGAAATTGAGGCTATCTAAACCAAAACATGCGCACATTCTTGAAGCATGTGTGTTCCTTGAAAACCAATGAGCATACATTCATATTTCAATGAAAAAAAGAACTACTGCCATCTTGGTTCATATTTTATTTTTTGACATTAAATATTGAATACCATTTATTCATTTATTTATATTACTCACATTTATATGTATGCACATAAACAGATACCTCACCTCACCTAGGTTGTGAAAGAGCGTTACTTCTCTTGATATGATTAATATAGATTATGTAAAGATATTAATGTTAATTACTATGAGCTAAAAGTACATGTTTTCTATAAAATTAAATAACTAAACAACTTTATTATATTATAATAGAAATGTGAATAACTATAATCTAAATAAATTAAATTCATTTTATATAATTATTATAAACAAAATACATAATACTTTATTTTATATATATATATATATATATATATATATATATATATATATATAAATAATTTTATTTTATGTTTATTTTATTTCATTTTATTTTTATCAAAAATAAGATAAATTTTATAATAAAAATTATCCGTTTTAAAGTGTAAATCTATCTTTAAATAAATTATATTTAAAAAATATTATCTCAAATTAATCTAAAATATCACTTATAAAAAAAAATAGTGATTTATAATATTAAACCTCTTATTCACATTCTCATATATCACAAAATGCTTACCTAACATGGTAAATAAAATTGATAAAATTATTTAAATATTAAAAAACCTTTGTCACATATGAACACATTTTTCTATCCACAAAATCATTCAAATATTACAAATTAATAAAATGTTTAACTTTGTTGGATAAAATATTTAACTTTGTTTGATTTTTTTAATATTATGTTCGATTAAAATATTATAATTTATTTTCATTATTTTTGAATTATATCTAATTTTTATTATTAACAATTTTTTATTAAATTAAATATTTCTTTTACCATCCATTTTCTTTATTGAATTTCACTCTTCTCCTTTATGGTGTGCGTTTGCATTGTTCGTTTAGCGACTTTTATTTTGTTGTTAGAATTTAGAGATGAAAGTGGACAGTTAGTGATGGAATTTATGATTTCGGAATTTTGTAATCAATGGAATTTATGATTTCGGAGTTTTGTAATCAATGGAATGGAGTAGCAAGTAAGTTATTTTTATTTAATAGTATTTATAAAATAAGATATTATTATCATTATTATTTTAAATTAGTGTGTGAGATTTATTTGTTTGTGGGATAAGAGATTCATTTTTTTTTGTGGTGATTTGGCTTGATTGTTTTAAGAAAACATACTTATTCTATCACTTTGGTTTTGAACCTATAATATTTTAGGAGGAAACACATACTCTTAATCATTAAGCCCACTATAAATATAGAAAAAGAGTAATGATTATGCATAAAGTTGTTTCAAAAGAGATTTACAACATTGTTTATTAAGGCAATGATTTTCTTTAAATGAGATGAATTTAGATGAGTGAAACTGAGTGATTTTTTTTAAAGAAATCTAAATATAAGAAAGTTTAAATATTTTTTTCAAAGTAAAAATAGATTCAATATCATAATTTTGAAGCTTAATAACTGTAATTAAAATTTTGAAAAAAATTAACTAATTTTTCAAAATCATGCCAAAATTTCTATCATTTCCAACAAAAATTGTGATATTTAGACTGCCCAGGGTTTTTATCATTTCTATTTCAAGATATGAAAAAGTCCATCGGCATCGCGTTTCTTTGACATTTCGCCATGAAGGTAAAGATATCTCTGTACGGGTCCGTGCTGCTAATTTTATTGGTGGTGTGGCTTGCTTATCCACGGTTTTGACGCTATAATTTTCTCTTTTTAAAACATTAAAATGGACCTTAACTAACTGGGTTTTGCGTGTATCTAAAATCCTTTTCACTTAAATGTGTGGTTCTGTTATAGCTCTGTTGTGCTTTATGATGTATGCTCATTATATTACTGAATTCCTCTCTCCATATCAGGGGTTTTGCAGGGGTTTTGCAATTCTCTATAAGCGTTTTCAGCTTAAATGCGTGGTTCGGTTATAGGCTTTGCTCTGCTCTATGCGCTTTTTGCTCATTATAGCGTTGAACCCTTTTCTGTTGTTGTTTATACCGCGGTGATTTGTAACGGGAGAAGAGAAGATAGAGGAGGATCACTCTTTTTTAAGTAGTTTAAAAAGCAGTAGAATGGCTTAGAATCTGGTAAATAATTTTTATTAATTGGGCAAAGATTTTATGAGAATCTTGTTTACAGTTGTTAAGCTTTAGTATTTTGAGTGCCTTAAAAGTTTTTGATAGTGTCTAATCTATTTCTATTATCAAAAATGAATTCCAAACACTCTAATTACTTAATTTTTTGAATTTTAATTTACCGAATTCCGACAAAAAAACTATCATCCAAACTATTCCACATGCTGAAAAAAACTTTTTTTTTCTTTGATGTGGATGTCAAGAATTTAACAGTCGATACTGCGTCAATATCTTCGCCCAACAAATTAAAATGATGCTCTATTTTTATTTTTCGTGTTAAATGATGTCCATAGTCATAATGAGTAGTTAATGGAGTTGTGAGCCGTATCATTGTTTTATCATTCATGTTATGGCAACCATATCGATTTTACGTGCTTTATATTTTCAAACAGTTCGGTCGTTGTTGCTGTTTTCATGGTCAAATAGCTAAATGCTCGCTTTGTTAATACACTTTTATGGATAATAATTGTAATCAAATTAAATATACTTAATATCAAGTATTTCTTGATTATGATTTTTTTTAATATGTCAAGTGACTGTAGGTTGTGTGATGGGTTTGAAACTCATGTTATGATATGTTTTTTAAGAGATTATTTCTTTGAGACTATTTATTTTTATTTTTTGAAATAATAGATAAATGTCATTTATAAGCATAGTTAGTACCAAACTGATATAGTAAACAACAACAACAAAAAAATATATATATATATTTTTAATATATGGCTAAATAATTTTTTTTATAATGAAATTAAATATTAGTTTTAATTATAATTGTACATATATATATGAATTTCAAAAAGATTTAGTTGAAACTTGTTTTAAAATCAATTCAATTATAAAATATAATTTAAAAATAATTAGTAAACTTACTTGTAATTATGGATTACAATTAAATTTTAATTAGAATAATAAATACTAGTCTAAATCCATGTAACTTCGAATCTATGAAGGATCAAAATCTCTCAAGGTGCAAACTTTTCCTTAAATAATACATTCCAAAAAGAAGGTTTGTACTTCGAGGTATTTAATCCCTTTTGGCACATGATAGATATGAATCCCTCATAAAACCCTCAAGGTGTAAACCTTTCCTCAAATAATACATTCCAAAAAGAAGGTTTGTACCTCGAGGTATTTAATCCTTCTGGGTACATTATAGATATGAAGTTAGATTGCAACTTTCCTCAAATAATACACTCCAAAAAGAAGGTTTGCACCTCCAGGTATATAATCCCCCTTGGCATATGATAGATATGAAGTTAGATGGATCTAGGGGCAACAATGTCACATTTTTAGATTATCATTATTATGTATATGTTTGAGATAAACTTCATACTTTGAAATTTACATTATGTTTTATTTTCTTGACATGACCATATCATTCTCTTCTTTAATTTAGTCTATATTTATTTCCTTGAATGGCTTTTATGTTTGTGTTTGGATTCTTTGAGTGGTTTGTGTGTGTTTGTGTTTGGATGCTTTGAGTGGTTTGTGTGTGTTTGTGTTTGGATGCTTCGAGTGGCTTGTGTGTTTATGTGTTTGGATTTGGATGGTAATGTTTGTGAATGTTATAGTTGTTGTGTTATATATGTATATTCTTGTAATTGTCTATTAGTAATTAGTTGGTGACGAGGAAGGGAGACAATCTTGTCAATAGTTTGCAAGAGGATTGATATTATGCATCTATTTCATTTAATTTTAGGTATCATAACTTTTGACAACTAATTAATTCTTAATAGTGTCCCTCAAGGTATTACTAAATATATCTTGAATAGTAGTTTTAATTTTAAATTTTCTCAGTTACCTTAGTTTATTGAGACGATAGATATTGTTAATAACTTTAATGATGAAACATAATGAAATAAATTTTTTGAATGCAAAGTGACAATGTAATAGTGTTGAATGGAAGAAGATGTGAATAATAAGAATGTAGTCAGTTAAAAATAGTATTCACTATGATCAACCTCAAACCATTTTCTTCAACTAATTTTATTTTCACACCTGTTATTTTTGCCATCTTTTCATATGATTATATGAAAAGGGTAGTTGAAATCATAAACCATTCAAATCTTTAACTAAAGCTATTGTAGTAAACATCATACCTTCTCTCTCTTTCTCTCTAATATAATTAGGTTTAATTACTATAACACAAAAATCAATGTACATTGTCAATATTTTTTTGTGCTTACATTGAAATCAACCACACTGTTAATCTAATCACTTTAAAATTAATGTACTATTATACATCCAGTGACATCAAATCAGAAATCAACATCTACACTTAAATCAATGCATCTAATGCAAGCAATCAAATAGGATTAGAAAAAAAAAATCTACAATGAAATCAGTGCATCTAATGCAAGCAATCAAATAGGATTAGAAATCAACATCTACATTGAAATCAATGCATCTAGTGCAAGCAAACAAATATAAGTAAAATCAGCGTCTACACTGAAATTAATGCATCTAATGCAAGCAATGAAATAAAATTAGAAATCAACAGCTACACTTAAATCAATGCATCTAGTGCAAGCAATAAAATAGAATTAGAAAACATCTACACTAGAATCAATGCTTTTAGTGCAAACAATCAAATAGGATTAGATATCAACACTGCATTTAAATCAATGCATATAGTGAAATCAATCAAATAGGATTAGAAATCACCATCTACATTGGAATCAATGCATCCAGTACAAGCAATCAAATAGAATTAGAAATCGCCATCTACACTAAAATCAATGAATCTAGTGCAAGCAATCAAATATAATTAGAAAACATCTACACTGAAATCAATGCATCTAGTGCTATTAATCAAATAGGATTAGAAATCAAAATCTACACTGAAATTAATACACTAGTGCAAGCAATAAAATAGAATTAGAAAACACATACACTAAAATCAATTAATCTAGTGCAAGTAATCAAATAGGATTAGAAATAAACATCTACACTGAAATCAATGTATCTAGTGCAAACAAACAAATATCATTAGAAATCAACATCTACACTGAAATTAATGTATCTAGTGCAAGCAATCAAATAGGATTAGAAATCACCATCTACACTGAAATCAATGCATCTAGTGCAACAAATATTCTTCCCTCTCTTCCCCCTCCATCTATATCTATATCTCCCTCTATCTCTCATATTTTGTCTCTCTACCTCACCTCAAAACATACACTCTCTCTCTCTCCATCTCTCCCTTGTTACTCCCTCTCTCTCTCCACTTTTCTCTCTCTATGTCTTTGTTCTTCCCTCCCTCTCTCCACTTCCAACTCCATCTCTTTGTTCCTCCCTCTCTCCTCCTCTCTCTCAAGTCCTTTCTCTCCCTTTCTCGCATACCTACCTCTCTCTCCCTCTCCCCCCATGGGGGCTTCACTGGGGGGGCAATACCATACCACGTGGGTTCATATTGGGGGATATATATTGAGGAAAAAATGACATAATATATTAGGGGATATATAGGGGGCAAAGGGTTTTTATATTGGCAGGTATAAAAAATGGAGGTCAAAGTTAATGAAAAAAATATAAAGGGTCATAAAAAATGTTAATGAAAAAATGGATACCTACAATATCTAGTGGAAGTAGGGGTTTTTTAAATTGGGAAGGTGTATTGGGTTCATATTGGTAGGGGGTTAATTTTTTTTATTTTTAGGGGTATTTTCCAATATGTAGTCAAATTAAGGTTATTGTTTCATATGCCATGAATGCACATGATAGGTCAGAGGTTCATTGTGTGAAGCCCCAATGCTCTCCCCCCCTCTCTCTCTCTTTTCCCTCCAACCCTGTCACTATCTCCCTCCCTCTCTCCTTCTCTCTCTCTCCCTCCATATTTATGTCTCCTCTCTCTCTCGTACCCCCCTCTCTCTCTCTCTCTCTCTCTCTCTCTCTCATTTATCTCCTATAGTGCAAGCAATCAAATAATATTGGAAATGTAACTTCCCCCTCCCACATTTACCCAATTTCACTGGCCTGGCAAGGTAAACATGAGACAAAGATTTATTATGACATGACCTGACCTCCAAGCTCCAATTAAGGAAGAGGTGCTTACAAAATGTTGACATAATGACAACTCACAACATCCCTTAAGGCTGCATGACACTCAAAGGGAAAATGACTACCCTAGGTGACCTACCCTGAGCTCGGGATATTTTTCACTGACCTAGACCCCCAACCACATGCATGACAAGTCCTGCATGTAGTTATAAGCCTCTAATTGCATGAAAAATGCTACCTCCATGTGGTTGTGACCCAATTTACTCAGTTCAGAGGGTGTGGTCCTGAAATCTAAGCCACAATTCCAATCTAGTCTCCAGACGACTGCCTAGAATTTCCTGAGACTTTCTAGAATCATTATTGACATGAGGAAAAAGCTAAACATTCAAGCTCCAGTCAATAACTTGAGCTATAATTCCCATAAGATACTAGACATTTCATCAAACACATGGAAAACATGTACGCTACAGGTCATGAATGCATATTTGGTCCTAATAGTCTGAGATTCATATCAGAATCACCAAAAATATTCCATGCCCTCTCCACATAGTTGTAACAACACTTATTAGTCCATACCTTCATTAACCAATCGATAACTAAAAAATTCATGACAAGAGTCATAGATAATACACATCATATAACCAGAAAATAGAAAGCATAGAAACCATGGAAACTCGGCCATAATATCACCAAAATAATCGCTAACAAAGGTCATAGATAAAAATAATAAAATGTATCATATTAACATATGAAAATACCAACCAAGTCGGGGACTTCCACGTACCACCTTACCATAGATTGGGCTGAACCAAATCTCTCTTTCGGCCAATCACCCTTGCAAGCATGAATGTGGGATCTCATGGAATAAATCAAAACAAAACCAAACCAGGGATTTGAGAGGCCAACCACCGCAACCCTCAATTAGTGATTCCACCTCTACGGTTGGACATCACTAACACCAACTAGATCAGTCTCTACCCAAGTTGTCGAGGGCTCCAAGAACTAGTAACTCAACCCACAACCTTTCAGGACGCCAAAGCATTTGTCTAACTTGGCTCCATGGACTAATAATTCAACCCACCAAGGGCTCCAAAGTGTTTTCCAAACCTAGGCTCCATGATTAGTAACTCAACCCAAGTTGTTCCAGGGATTCCAAAGCATTTGTTCTAACCCACAACCTTAAGGAATTATGAGCACCAATAAAAAAAAAATCAAGTGGAAAAAACCCATATCACCATGGATATCCAAGAAATCGAAAGGCAAGGCTAAAACCACTGTCAATCCAGGTAAAATACCCATGCTAATGACAACACATAACTAGAAAATCACATGCATATACCATGCATCCATAAATCAACAAGGAAACTACACATGCAACCTGTTACTTGCAAAGCAATCCACTTGTAGTTATTGAGACACCTATTCCCTTGAGCTTTCCTGCTTTCCTTTACCTTCTTTTTCCAAATCCAATGTATTCCAAAGTGCTCCAAGAATGCTCCAAGAATACTCTAAGTGTGCAAGATTTTGGGAGAATGAGAGAATATAAGAGAGCTCCAGCCAAAAACTGTCAAAAGGCTCCATTGACAAAAGTCGTGAATTGATCCTCAAAGGCCTTTTTATCATTGAGGCCTCTATTTTTTTCATTTTTATTCATTTTTCCTTCAATTTCCCTCTCATGAAAATATGTGTCTCTTCATCTTCATTTCCTCCTATTTTCCTTTATTTCATAAATAAAATGTCAATTATTGCTACTTTTCCTTTGCAAATGATTTTACCAATTTCCATAGCCATTAATTAATCAGCAGGCATACCCATCACTATGTTTTTCCAAGCATTCAGCGTGAAATACGTGTCTCGTGACCTTGGTCTTATTTTATTTACATGGAAAATAAACCAGGGGTTGTTACAAGAAATCAACATTTGTGCTAAAATCAATGTATCTAGTCCAAGAAATCTTCTTCCCTCTCTCCCCCCTCCATCTATATCTATATCTCCCTCCATATCTCCTTTGTATCTCTATCTCCCCTCCCCCCTCAAACACGTGCTATCTCTCTCCATATATATCTATCTCTCCCTCTTTTTATCTCTCTCTTCTTCCCTCTCTTCTTCTTCCCTCAATATCTCTATCTCCCTCTGTCTCTCTTTTGTCTCTCTATATCACCCCCAAAACATACACACTTTTTCTCCATATATATCTCTCCCTCCCTATTCCTCTCCCTCTCTATCTCTATCTTCCCCCTTTCTACCTCTCTCCCCTCTTCTATCTCTCTCCTCCTGCTCTCCCCTCCCCCCTTCTCTCTCCACGTTTCTTTGTGTTTGTCTTTCTTCTTACCTCTCTATCTCAGTGTCTTTCTTCTTACCTCCCTCTCTCTCCCCCTTACTCTCTCCTTCTCTCTCTAATGTCCTCGATCTCTTCCTTCCTCTCTCTCATATTTTCTCCCACATCTCTCTCTCTCTCTCTCTCTCTCTCTCTCTCTTCACCCTCCAACTTTGTCACTATATGCATCCCTGTCTCCTTCTCTCTCCTTTTCTCTCCCCTTCTCTCCATCTCTCCTTTGTCTCTCTATCTCATCCCCAAACATAAACACTCTCCGTCTATCTCTCCCTTGTCACTCCGTCTCTCTCTCTCCACTTTTATCTCTTTGTGTGTTTCTTCTTCCCTCGCTCTCCCTCCAACTCCATCTTTATATCCCTCCCTCTCTCCTCCTCTCTTTCCCTTTCTCTCACTCCCTCTATCACTCTATGTCTTTGTTCTTCCCTCCCATATATATTTAAAGTTAATATATATCATGATATATTATATATATTATAATATAACAAATTTAATATTATATTTAATTTAATATTGTATTAATACAAATTTATTAAATTTAATAATATTAATAATATTAATATTAATATTAGATTTAATAATGTTTTTTACATGGTATGATAACATAATTTATAATAAAATACATCAAATTAATATTTTCAAATTTTACAATTTTGATGCGAAAATATTTGTTTTTAGAGATTTTAATATATCCATAGGATATGGTTTTCCTTTTAAAGATACACTTTACAAATATTTAATTAAAAGAAATATTAAAAGATTTTGGACCAAGATTTTCAAGATAAAAGAACTATTAAATGCATGAGATAATTGTATTACAATGTTTCTTATCTATATGGTTATTTTTAATTTTTGTTTAGGGTCAACATTAATTTTTGCTAATTTAATCATTATTTATTAGACGAACTAACATACTTACACATCCACCTTACATTAGGTTGTAGAATGAGCCTCTTAATTAATAGATAATTAATATTAGAATTTGAAAATAATTTAAAAAATAATATGTAGAAATCTTATATTACTTTTTAAATTATAATTAAATTGGAATAAGATCAGATGAGATATGCCATATGAAACATATGTTAGTTTCACTATACCACTAATATTTATCTATGATGTAGTTAATATTAACATTTTATAGATAATCTATACTCATAAACATTAATGGAGATGTGAGTAATGCCATACCATTCATATGAGGTTAATTATATCAATTTATTGTAATAGCTTAATAAACTATTATTAGATTTCTTTGGTTTGAAATTGGATTATAAATTGAAATAATTATAGTTTTAAACTTGTAAAATTTTTTAAAATTTTCAATCATTTATATATTTAAAAATACAATTTAAATAATAAAATATTATAATCTCACCAAAATATCATATCACTAAGCTATTTGGATTTTATGTACTTTTAATTTCTATTTTTAAAAATAGTTTTCAAAATGTTCTCTCTTCATATTAATATCCTGTAATATCCCCATATAACTTTGGTAAACAAATATTTGGGAAAATATTACCATTTTGACATATATATTTACAATTCAACGTTAAATATTATTAATTTAATAAAATTTTCACTGTTCTCGTCAAGAACAGTTGCAAGCAGTTGGTAACAAACTTGATGAGTTTATTATCCCCATCAGTTATCTATGATGATGGCTAGTATTAGACGGGATTCAACACATAACTGAGAGTGAGATTGTGGGTTTTAATTTGGAAATATCATCACTCCAAAATTTTGTTAGATTATATATTGGTCTGGTCCTTGATTCTGTTGGGCAAGCCTATGAGTTGTATCCATAATCTTGTTTACATAATCTTGTGGCGCTTCTGCCTAGGAAATATGTTACTGTGATGGCCCTTTCAACATCAATTTATGCAGCTCTCTAAAGGAAACCGATGAAACTGCACATCAAAATGAAATAAAACTTGTGTTTTATTCTCTGTCGTATGAGGTGCATCCATTTTTTAGCACACAATTTCTTTGCACGCCGGCTACTTGGAAGATATAGAGAAAGTTGAAAACTGAATAAGTCTTGGGAAGGAAGAACAGCTACAAAAGCAAAGACAAGTAACTATATCATTATATAAATAGATTCTTGTGGTCTCTTTGTAAAATAATATGTTGTTGCGTGCTTAATTATGGTAGAAAGAAAAAATATATTTTCTTATAGTAAACGAATAATTTCTTGGAAAAGAAAATGTATATATTTGCACGTGTGTTGGATTTTTTTTTTTTTTTTTTTTTTTTTTTTAAAAAGCCTATCTATTTGCATGGTTTCCATATAGTAGATTTTTGAAAAAGAATAAGTATTTATATGCATTAAAAATTTAAAGAAATCTTGTTAAGAATATAGTAGATTTTTGAAAAAGAATAAGTATTTATATGCATTAAAAATTTAAAGAAATCTTGTTATTTTCTTAAGAAATAGTACATGTTCAAAAGTCGTAAAAGTTAAAGGAGTCGTGTTAGAACATGAGTTCATATGTACGAATATTAGCTATTGTGATTAGTTTTTTTTTGAAAAAATATGTAGTTTCATGCATAATATTAACTATTGCGATTGCGATTAACTTTCTTTTGGGAAAAAAATGTAATTGTATTCATGAATATTAGCTATTGTGATTAGTTTTTATTTGGAAGAGAACACTTAGTTGCATGCATGAGTAATATCTATTGTGTTAAGCTTTCTTTTGGAAATATTATTTTGAAAAAAACATATGTATTTGTATGCAGAGGAACAATATCCATTGTGTTTGTTTTCTTTTACATATTTGCATGCACCAAAAGTAATGAGTGAGGGGCTAGGTTCTTTTGAATAAAGATTATATAATTGCATGCATGAGAAAAAAGTTGTCATCATTGACTTCTTGAAAAGAATGCTTTCTAATATGAAAAAGTGTATTTTCATGAGCAAGAAGAACATATATTTTCTTGAAAGATAATATGTGATTATATGATAATAGCTAATGGGTTAGATCCTTTTGGATAAATTTTATGTAATTGCATGCAACGAATAGGGATAGCTATAGTGGTTTTATTTTGTGTATTTCTGTGAAAGGAATAATAGTTAATGTGGTACTTATCTTGGAAGATTTCCCCTCTTCTTAATGTGAACAGATAACCATGGAGTTATTTTAATGTTATTGTGTTTTGTGGACAAAAGTAGTTGTTTCCATTCTCGTGATAGATGTGGAATAGGGGCAAGTGAGCATGCCTTGGTTATCTTATGTATTTAATTACACATGTGAGTTATAGATGGAGAAACAAATGTCATAACCATACGCATGAAGTAGATATGCGTTGATAGTTAAGTGTTTTTAATTAATGGATGTGAAGTATAATTAAAGAAGGCATGTCATAATGTTTTGTTTATGTTTTATGGATACACGTGAATAGATGTTTAAGCATCACTAATAAATATTTGTTATTGTTTTGATCATTATTTGATCTAATCATGGTATAAAAGTCTACTAATAGTACCAGTTGCAGGAAAAGATTGCAATGCATGCAAAGAATAGATTATGTTTAACATTGTGGCAGGTAAAGAACTAATGGTCCATGCATATTAAGGATTGTTAGTTGTAGGATGGTCCACTAATGGGAAAAACTAGGCCACAAAAACATCGAGATTGGGGATTTGTGGGAAAATGATATCATGATAATGTAATAGCTTCTAGCTAGATATGTTGTATTTAAATGATATTTCTTTGTGAGATTTTATGAAAATGGTTAAGGGATGCGCTCCTTTAGAATTCATTAAATGAGGGGTGAACACCCTCAAGAGTGTTTAATAAAAATTAAATGTTTGTTGGTTTTCAGCCTACGAGGTTTCTAGAGTATATTGGTGTCAAATGATGTGTTATTTGTTGTGCCATTATTATGATGTTGATTCCTTGCATGACATAACATTACATGATCAAGTATGTGATTAACTAACATAGTTAAAATAATCATGAAAATGATGCAAGGTTACATTAGGAAGTTTATGTTATCATGCTACAATAGTGGTTGTTAATGGTTATGTACTTACTATTCCTTTACTAAAGTTACTCTAGGTAATGATGAAAAATTTATATAATGGTAAATGAAGGAATATGGAATAATAATGTGGATTGTTACATGCTAGTAAATTTTGAAAAAAAATAAAAAAATTCAACCTTATGCATTTTTACATGAGGTTACTAGGGGATGTTATAAGTGGCATCAGAGCGGAAGGTGGTAATAGTGACGCCTTTTGGGAATAAGTAAGCAAAAAATAAGTAGAGGTGTGATACTAGTGGGCATCAACTTAGGTATGACTAACAAAATTACATAACGGTATATGTAGTAGACTACTTTTGACATGAGATGCATGATGTATGTTTATAACTGCATCGACGAGTAGTAAGTAATAATGTCTTCTTTAAACTATGTTTATGACATTTGTATCTTAATGCAGATTAAGATAATGAAAATTATATTGCATCTATGAAAAGCTTTGAGGACTCACTAGCAATAATGAGGATAAATACGAACCTTTTCTTACATATTTAACGGTGCATTCAAAGAACATGGCTAAAGTTACAATGCAATGCTTATAAAAAATGAATGCATGTATTGATTTATGTGATAACAGACATATTAAGGCAGGGGTTATCCTTGAAAAAGAAAATTTTGAGATTCAACAAGATGATGAGCTTAGTGAAAAGTAAGCACCTTCACTAAGTGGGGCCCGCAGGCTATTTTTAGGTGTATGTCTATTTTTAGACATGGTGAGCATATTCTATAAGTTGCAAGATGCTATTTGTAGATGGTTGGTTAAATGTGAAAAATAGATGAAATTCTATTTTTAAAATATTGGACGAAGTCATTTATAGATCGTCAATTTCAAAATAGGTGCATGTCGATTATTATTAACCCTTAATAATAATTCGACAATAAACATCAACTTATTCTCTTGGAGCAGTTTATTTTAGTGAACAAATTTGGCAAATCAGTGGGCTGAAGGAATTACACAATTCCTAGGGTTATTGGTGGCTCATGCATGGAGGACTCAGCTAGAACTGAAGTGGCAAAGTTATGACAGAGTTGGAAGAGTAGTTACGGGAGTTTTTATTTAGTTTAACTCACTTAATGGAGTTAAACTCAATTGAGCTAGTTATATCTAGACTAATTGAAAGATACACTAGTGAGAGTTAAGTGAATTAATTAGTTAATTAATTCACAAATAATAACTCACTAACAACTGAACAACTACATTCGTTAACTACTTGCATGTCAGTTCCAGTGGAGACCCAGTGGAGAGATAGGTGAAAGGGTGAGATGGACTATCCGTTGTGACTATAGCGATGCATTCAATGCATCTGACACACATTGGAGTTGCCAATGAGGATTTCACAGTCAAGGCAAGGCCAATTCGAATTCATTCAGGGGTCTTCTTCAGCAGGGATTGCGTAGTGGAGGCAAGCTGTCAGGAGGCAAGAAATTGGTGCATGGAGATGAAAATTTCTGCATGACAATGTGTAATGATTGTTGATTATACTGAGAGCTTGATGTACTAATATTTGTATGAGATTATTACATGATCCATTGATATACATATTATATGATAATTGGGGTTTTTAGCTTTAAGCTTTCCCGTTAAACAACTGTGTTATGTGCGATTGAATTTATTCACATGTGTTTGCAATTGAGTTTTTAAATTTCCGCAAGTTTAACAGTGGAATGATTTTGTATTTAGCAAGAAGATAAATATTGTTAGATTAGGAGGATCCGGTAATACATCGGTATTAATAAATTTCTACATGGTATCAGAGCAATATTTATTACCGGAGATTGCAATTGTGAATAACTGATGAATTTTATGCTGGTGGACAATTCGAATTTGCTACAGAAATTTCTTGGTGCGATAATTGAGTATTCATTGAAATGTCTTTCAATGGGTTGTGATTGGAGTATGCCCTTGAGGGTAGCTCAAATTACATAGCCTGTAAGGATAGGATGGAGGCGGTGCTTGAAGATAATGGACTGAAGGAGTTCATCGAGTTCGATGTTCCTAAGCCTGCTTCTAGCGATGCTCCAGGACTTGACGCATGGCAAAAGAAGGTAGCAAAGATAAGAAGAATTTTGTTGGAAGGTGTGAAGGACCATATTGTGTCAAGCCTTCATGGGAAAGCCACTCCATTTGTAATGTGGAAGGATTTGACAGATATTTTCCAAAGCAACAGCGACCGGAGGAAGTTGGTGCTGAAAGATAAGCTCATAAAAACAAAAATGGAGAAGGGCGATAGTATTCCAAAATATCTCCTAAAGTTTATCCATTGTAGGGATAAACTGGGAAGTGTGGGGATTACTTTTGATGATGATGACTTGGTGAGCTTGGCTCTCCTTGGGATTCCGAAGAGTTGGCATAGCTACGAAGACTCTGTCAATGGACGGGAGAAACTGTTGGATTGGGAGTGACTTTGATCGGATCTTGTGTAGGAGGAGATAAGGTGAAGTACCAGGGATGGCTCTTCATCGAAGAATGATGATGAAGAGAATTGTGCTTTGGCTGCAAAAGCAAGGAAAGGGAAGGGGAAGAAATCCCATCCAAAATCCGAGGCTAAATGCAAGAAGCTGGATTTTTCTAAAGTGAAGTGTTTTCACTGTCACGAACATGGGTATCTCGCCACTAACTACCCAGAGAAAAAGAAGATCAAGAAGGTTGTTGGAGCTGTAGTAGGTAAGGCCTTAGCCTCGCAATTTGAACTTGATTTCTCTTTGATCACATGCTTGGTTTCAAGTGCAATGGGATCGGTGTGGTATCTTAATAATGGTGCATCTTTCCATATGACGAGAGACAAGGAGTTGTTTAGTGACTTGGAGGAGAGGGATCTCCAAATGCATATAGAGATGGGCGACGATGCTAGATATAGTGCGATCGGCATTGGAACCATTACCTTTGAGATGGAGTCAGGTAAACCATTTATGTTGAAAGATGTTATGCATGTTCCAGGTCTGAAGAAGAACTTGGTTTCAATCTCAATGTTGGAAGATAGAGGTTATGACATTGTTTTCAGCGATGGAAAAGCTTTCCCGCGACATAAAACAATGGGTCAAACCAAGAGGATAGGGATTCGAGTTAAGAATATTTACAAGCTGGAGGTAGATGGTTGTGCTGCAATGATGGGAAAAGCAGAAGAAGTGGTGAGCCGGGACGAGGACGAATTATGGCACAGGATATTGGGCCATCTTCACCATGGTTCCTTGAAAATTTTGCAGTAGATTTCTACTAGACTTCCCAAGGGTACTCTTGCATAGTCAGATTAGTGCAAGGGATGTACTATGGGTAAGTTTGTGAAGACCACCTTTCATGAGAAGGAGAACCGTGCTTCGGTGATCCTGGAGAGAATTCACACAGACGTGTGTGGACCTTTCTCGGTTTCTTCAACAGAAAAACACATGTATTATGTTATATTTGTTGATGAATTTTATCATAGATGCTGGATCTTCTTCATGCAGAAGAAGAGCGAAACATTCTCAAAGTTTTGTGAGTTTAAAGCATTGGTGGAGAAGGAGTCGAGGAAGCAAGTGAAGGCTCTATAGAGCGATAATGGTGGTGGATATATCTCGAACGAATTTAAAGCCTTCTATAGCAAAGAAGGAATTCGAAGAGAACTCATAGTGTCTCATAACCCACTGCAGAATGGGGTCGCGAAGAGGAAGAACAGAACGATTGTGGGTGCTGCACGAGCTATGCTTGAGAGGGAGCTAGACTTGCGTGCAATGGAGGAACTGCTAGTTCTGAAAGATGAGCCTCCAGATGTGGACCAGCCACAGGAGGAAGTTCATGGAGTGGAGGAGTCCACTCACGCAGAACCAAACATCATATCTGGTAGAAGGCGTACCATAGAAGCTGAGAGACTAAAGCTTGATGCAACAGAGAATGTAGGAGTCCCTAAATCACAGCGTATACAGAGATAGTCACCTAAACGATTTACTGGATACATGGCTCTTATGAGAAAGTGTGTCGTGACAGAGCCATCTTCTTTTGAAGAAGCATCGTAGGAGCCCACATGGGTAGATGCCATGGTGGACAAGTATGACTCCATTGTCAGAAACAGTGCTTGGGAGATTGTTTCAAGGTTGACGGGTCTACAAGGTAAAGTAAGCTACTGATGGGAGTGTTGAGAAGTATAAGGAAATATTGTTTCCTGAGGCTTCTCACAAATCGAGGGGATTGATTATGAAGAAAACTTTGCACCTATTGCACAAAATTCTTCCATAAGGACCATCCTTGCTCTCTTAGCGTAGATGGGTTGGCACATTCATCAGATGGATGTGAAGACTGTGTTTCTTAATAGAATCATTGAGGAAGAAGTGTGCATTGAGCAGCCTGAAGGATTTGAGATCTTCAGCAGCGAGTCACATGTGTGCAGACTCAAAAGACCGTTGTATGGGCTGAAGCAAGCACCATGTGCTTAGTACACATGGATCGACAGCTATTTCACTCGACTTAGTGGAGGGTAAGATTTTAATCATTGTTCTTTATGTTGATGATTTAATACTAACGGGTGATGAGCAGTTGATACACTCATGCAAGGTAGATCTTGCAAAGGAGTTCGAGATGAAGGATTTGGGCCTCCTTCATTATTTCCTTGGATTGGAAATATGGCAGCGAGAAGGTGAACTGTTTGTGTCTCAAGGCAAGTATGCTTGGGAGATACTTGGTAAGTTTCACATGGAGGATTGCAAGCCCATGGATACTCCTCTTCCAGGAAATTGGAGGAAAGAGGATGCTACATCGACAGAGGTAGTGGATTCCACTGTTTATCGACAGTTGGTGGGTTCACTCATGTATTTAGTTAATGCAAGACCAGACATATGCTATGCGGTGAACCAACTTTCACAAGTGATGGTTAAGCCTACCAAACTCTTTTGGAAGGCAGGCAAGCATGTCTTGAGGTATCTCAGGGGCACATATGATTATGGCTTATGGAACAGACAGACGGATGAGGTGAATTTCATGGCTTCACAGATGCAGATTGGGTAGGCAGCCCAACGGACAGGAAGAGCACATTAGGAGGGGTTTTCAGTATCGGATCTACAACAGTTTCTTGGTACAATAGGAAACAAAGATCCATGGCACTCAGTTCAGCGGAAGAAGAAGACATGGTAGCAAGTCAAGCTGCATGTGAGGCTATCTAGATGAGGAATATCCTAGTCGGTTTTTTCAGTTCACATTTAGATCCTACAGTGATAAATTGTGATAATCAGAGTTGCATTAAACTCTCGAATAATCCTATGTTTCATGATAGATCTAAACATATTGATATCTGGTATCATCATATCAGAGATTGTGTGCAGCGGAAGATCATGTTGCTTCAATACATTCCTATGGAAGATGAGGATGCAGACATTCTGATGAAGGCGCTTGGCAGGAGCAAATTCGAATACCATAGAGGCAGGATCGAGGTGAAGGATAATCCCTATCTTGTTGAGAGGGAGTGTGGAGATTCAACAATATGATGAGCTTAGTGAAAAGTAAGCACCTTCACTAAGTGGGGCCTGCAGGCTATTTTTAGGTGTATGTATATTTTTATACATGGTGAGCATATTCTATAAGTTGCAGGATGCTATTTGTAGATGGTTGGTCAAATGTGAAAAATAGATGAAATTCTATTTTTAGAATATTGGGTGAGTCTATTTATAGATCATCAATCTAAAAATAGGTGCATGTCGATTATTATTAACCCTTAATAATAATCCGACAATAAAAATCAACTTATTCTCTTGGAGCACTTTATTTCAGTGAACATATTTGGAAAATTAGTGGGCTGAAGGAATTACACAATTCCTAGGGTTATTGGTGGCTCATGCATAGAGGACTCAGTTAGAAATGAAGTGGTAAAGTTATGACAGAGTTGGAAGAGTAGTTACGGGAGTTGTTATTTAGTTTAACTCAGTTAATGGAGTTAAACTCAGTTGAGCTAGTTGTATCTAGACTAACTAAAAGATACACTAGTGAGGGTTAAGTGAATTAATTAGTTAATTAATTAACAACTATTAACTCACTAACAACTGAACAAATACATCAGTTAACTACTTGCATGTCAGTTCCAGTGGAGACCCAGTGGAGAGATAGGTGAAAGGGTGAGATGGACTATCCATTGTGACTATAGTGATGCATTCAATACATCTGACACACATTGGAGTTTCCAATGAGGATTGCACAGTCAAGGCAAGGCCAATTCGAATTCATTTAGGGGTCTTCTTCAGCAGGGATTGCACAGTGGAGGCAGGCTGTCAGGAGGCAAGAAATTGGTGCATGGAGATGAAAATTTCTACATGACAGTGTGTAATGATTATTGATTGTACTGAGAGCTTTCCCATTAAACAACTGTGTTATGTGCGATTGAATTTATTCACATGTGTTTGCAATTGAGTTTTTAAATTTCCGCAAGTTTAACAGTGGAAGGATTATGTATTTAGCAAGAATATAAATTATTGTTAGATCAGGAGGATCCGGTAATACATCAATGTTAATAAATTTCTACAGAAAATAGCATGTTTTAAAAGACATTTAAAGAAATTATTTATATGTTAAAAATAAAAATGAGTCAAGTGGTAAGACTTGACTATAATGACTAATTGGTAATTGAGACTTGCCATGGTTGAATTAATATGGTTGGTAGCATTAATTAGTAAATATTTCATGGCTAAATATTAAACTTATATGCATGAATCGGTTTTGATTAAAGCTTATTACAATTGATTGTGGTAGTTTATTTCATGTTGTTGGTTTGTTGGTAAAAATACACTGTGGAATTTGGGGTTGATTGGATTGTTACCAAATTGTTAACACACTTACAAACCAATGATAAATTAGTTTTTTATATGAATAAAGTTTTGCATAGAATTTTATGCATAACAATATTGTATACAAGAAACTACAATGATTGAAAAATTGGATATTTGTATAGAAATGCATACATATGACTGCAAGTTCTTGAAGGTTACAAATAACTTGGATCATGATGTGATAGTTTATTAAAGTGAATGATTGAATGGTTCTACCAAATGATAGAACTACTAGTAATCAACTGATGTTGATTACTTTGGTGATGTTAGTTGGTATGCATTAATGGTTGTCGATTAGATACATAAGATTAAATTAAATGTCATTTGGCATGAATTAGTAATTATGGTATCTTGAAGGTCATATTCCCTCAACTATTGTTGGAAATCAACTTCATGAAAGATTTATTTTAAAGTTCCATGGATGTAGCATCTGGAAAATATATTCTATTTGTCATGCTTACCTTTAATAAATGAAAGTGGTTTGTGAAAGTAACATAATCAATACCTTTCTACATGTTCAAATATTGAGAGCATGGATGCATGTGGAAGTGAATTACATCTTGAATGTATTGAAAAATGTTGTGTATAACAGTATTTTATAGAAAGTATGATTTTATTCAAAAACGTTGTAGCTAACGTTGTTGATGTGATTAAGCGGGGGTATATTAAGGGAAATATGATACATAAGGACTTGTGAAAGGTAAAATGTTGCAATTTTATTCGCAACTACAAATTAGAAAGTATAATGTTATGATATTCAAAATATGGTAATGTTTTTGTAAATTGGATGATGGTTATTTTGAAATGAATACCACCTATATGATATGAGATGTTAGTTATGAAGTCTCGTCAAATTTACTTTTACAGATTATGGGATCCATGTTGAGGGTCAAGTATGCATGCATGATACACATAAATGTTTTTTTTACTTTAATGTTAATATATATTCATATGACCATTTATGTAAATTATTGTGGGGAAAGGTGCTAAAGAGAATATCACATGCTAGATAGTTATGGGACAATTGTGAAAGACAAGGAGGCCTTAGGTTGATGGCAGTTATCTACTCATATTTCTTCTCCCTAGAGATAGATTATCTAAGTACAGGAAAAAAGTAAAAAGAAAATATATATTTTCTTGAAATAAAAGAATAATTTCTTAGAAATAATATATATATATATGCGTGCAATAAAAGAATAATTTCTTTGGAATATATATAGAGGAAGGTTGCATTACGAAGTTTATGTTATCATGCTACAACCATAGTTGCTAATGATTATGTACTTACTATTCCTTTACTAAAGTTACTTTAAGTAATAATGAAGATTTTATCTAATGATAAATAAAGGAATATGGAATATTAATTCAGATTTAGTAAATTTCACCATAATCTTATAACCGTATGCATTTTTACACGAGGTTACCAGGGACGTTACATATAGTTATGAAGAGTTACAAAGTATTTAGTTGTTAATACTAAATAATAATTATAATAAAATTAAAAATACTTAATTGCAATTTTTTAATTAGATATATAAATTTCAATATATAATGAAATTAAATATTATCCGATTATTTTCTAATTATAATTCCATTTTTATATATTTTAAAATTTAATTATTTCATATCTTGGGTTATTTAATTGAAATTTTCTATAAAATTTATTTAAGTTTAAAATAAAATTTTAAATAAGTCTTAATTTTTTCTATAATATAGATTATAATTTTTAATTTTATTTATAATTTATTTAAGTTTAAAATAAAATTTTAAATAAGTCTTAATTTTTTCTATAATATAGATTATAATTTTTAATTTTATTTATTTTTTAATTATAGAGATTTTTAATATACCACTGGAGATCCATTTTTTATTTTGGATTTATTCGGCCATGAGGGAGATGTAAACATTTTCTTGAGTACAAAATTATATGCACCCTGAAATAATGAAAAGTGAAAAAATAAAATAATTAATTTGAATTACTTTATTTTTTTTTATATAAAAATGATACAAAATTATATCATTTATGGGTGACAATAATTTTATTTATTTATTAATATATTTTTGTTTTAAATATTACATGTCAATTGAATGTGCTATATGATAATATCATACGATAAGTTAATTCACTTCACTTTTACTGTCAATTACTTTATCTTTTTATATAAAAAATTATTGACAACATAATGTATTTTTATTGTATAAATATATATGATTTTTTCATGTAAAAAGAAAAAGAATGGATGTAAAATTAAGAGAAAAATTGAAGTGTTTTATATATGGAAAACATTGATTTATTATTATTTTTAATTTGTTAATATAAGTATTATTTTATTATTTTTAAATGTAACCTACCTGACAACATCATCTCCCTATAACGCCCAAAAAGGGAAAGAAATAAATTAGATATTAGTCAAGTATTAAACATAACTTAAATATTGAATATGGAAATAGAATTTGCAAATTTGTCTTTATTCCATTTTTTTTCCAAATTGAAATTATATATATATATATATATATATATATATAAAATTTCAATTTGGAAAAAAAATGGAATAAAGACAAATTTGCAAATTCTATTTCCATATTCAATATTTAAGTTATGTTTAATACTTAATTTTGATTTATATAATATCCATGGGGTGTAGAATAGATGACGATAGCACTCTGTAGTGAAAAGTTCATTGGTTTCAAATTATTTGGGAAAAAAACATCTAGCCATGTTAAAGGCTAGTGTGACCTAGACTAAGTGATTTTGACCACTTAAATTCCCTTGAGTCGCTACATGCTAGCCATCTCTAAACTCATATTACCTATAAAACAAATAAGAACTTTTGATTTATAAAATAATTAGTATTGGAATTAGTAAATAATTAATGAGATAATAAATTGAAGTGTTAAAGTTATGATTTAATTAGAATTTAATGAATTTTGGCTTATGAAATTAGATTTATTATACAACATATCATTTATTAATGTCTTACATATGATACCGTTAATAGAATTTATGGTTATTAATGTTAAGTTAAACTTAACTAGTCAAAATTTCAATTCTTGTATTGATAAAATTTAATAATTATATTCTTATTGAACATTTTCATTTTTATAAAATTTCAATTCTTGTATTGATAAAATTTAATAATAATATTCTTATTGAACATTTTCATTTTTATAAATAGTATAACCACTTTGGATTGCTAATCTAACATTATAATGAGTCAAATGAAATGACAGTTTAGTAATTCTAATAAATTTTTGAAATCTAATATCATATCTAGTCAAATGTTATCGACTCAAGACACTGGCTTTAGTTCTAGTAATGTTAGTCAATTTACAAAATGACTATATATATATATATATGCTATAAAGTGATATTAATTAAATGTAAATGTTATGACTAAAAATGGGATTTCACATAGAGTAAAATATTGTGGTTACGTAGAGATAAAAAAAAGGATGACATAATACAATTACATTACATAAATGGATATTAACATGACAAGTTTTCTGACATGTTGGATTGATGGTGTTTAATAATAACATATTTTTGTATTCAAAGTCATAAATACCTAATCTAAATCTAAATTTGTAAATTAATTAGTAATATAGAATTTGATGTATCAATTTTACTTTACATCATAATAAAGGAGCACTCCTTACAACTTGTTATAATTTGGTTGTTTGATATGACTCTTATTGGAGCAGGGTCCCCTAGCAGCAATTTTGATGAAATTTTATAATATTTTGTAATAGCTTAGTCTAGCGCAGGGGCTTTGGGGCGGGTCAAAGCCCCCAATGAATTGTAATGGGTCAAAGGGTAGACCAAGGGTCCATAAACCACAGTTTGCGGACCATAGAGTAGCGCAGGCTAATATAATATAAATAGGTGAATAGATCAAGTCTAGAAAATAAGTTTGGATTAATTTCGGATATGAATATTGGATTTGTGATATATGTTATGTGGGTTGTAAGGGCTTTTGATGGCCGTGTGCATGGAGACCGTAAGTCCTGCTATGTGCAGACCCCACTGGCTGTGTGCACTGATTCGTAAAATGTCTGTAATAGGAATCTGAACATTAATGAATGAGAAGACCATTTTGCTGATACCTGAGTATTTCTGTGTTATGTCATTGGTTGCGCTATATGTGATTTCTGAGATTATGTTTGTTTACTGAATAATGGTAATTAATTATGCGCACATGGATGCGATAAGAATGAATCCATAGATCTGGCTATTTTTGTTGCCTTGCTTTGTTAACTTGTTACCTAAAGGTTTATGAGCATTGCTTGAAATATTTCAACAAATATATTGTTAAGGGTTTCTGCATTAGGGCTTCTTCAACACAGGCTTGTTAGATCTTAAGGGAACCACTTTAATTAACTTTCTCTCTCAAGGTGCGGAAACCTGGTTCCAACAACCTCCCATACTACTTTAGGTGAGACCTTGTCCTGTGCAAGCAGGCCATTACCGCAGGGGCCAGTAGTACAGGGGTTTGTTGGTAAACCTTAAATCTGAACCTGGGTCACGACCCCTCAAACCAAAAAATGGTTCCGTTGCCGGGATCGAGAAAATTTTAAGAGAGAGATTGGGTAATGCCACGGGGTCATGGGAAACCATTAAAGCCTGAACTCGAGGACTGGTTTGAAAAGAAAATTTAGGAGTTTTCCCTGAAAGAAAATAGAAATAAGAAGTTATCTGCCGAGGAGTGGAATAATAAGTACATCTTTACAGAGGTACACAAAATGTTCTTTGTAACCTTCACACACAAACTGCAGTAGTGGCTGGCAAGGTTAGCCTAATTTCAAACCTGTTGGAAAGACGTTCAGGTCACACAGTGGACCTCTGAACTGATCCAACAGTTGGAGAATACTGATAACAAAATCACCCGAACTGTAGATCACTGGGTTGATAGTGTTTTGGGTGAATTTGTAACTAAGTTTGTAGTCGACCAGTTTGTGTCCTATTCTGAAGAAGAGCGAAGGTTTTTCAAGGGATTTAGTGGTAAGTTCTTGCAAACATTGTCGTTGTCGATTAAGATGCTATTGTGTGAAAAGGACGTCCTGTGCAGTCACACCGAGTGAATGACCTTCGATTAGAGCGGAAGCATGACACGAAGTGGTAAATACTACCAAGTTAATCAAGAAGGGGATAGATTAGTGTACAATCCTTTAAGGGATCCACTTGATCTAAAAAAAGGCAGGGCTTCGCATGCAGTGACCAGTCCCCTGGCTATGCCACCATCGAACTCGTACAAAGGTAATAATTCTCCTACCCCACCTCCGCCACCACCTAGAGACGATATGGCTACGCACATGAAGTTACCCAGATTTAAGGGTGCGGGGGACGAGGATATGGATCAGTTTTGGTTCGTGTTAGATTTGGTATGTACCGCGCAATATGTTAATAATGATGTTGTAAAAAGAGCACAACCATAAATGGCCTTTGAAGGGTGGGCTCTGGATTGGTTCATGGGATACATTTCTTAGCATGTGAATCCTACAATACAGGACATTAAGGATGCCCTGAAACAATAGTTTTGGAAGGCTAAGTCCTATTCTCAACGCGTGGTAGAGTTGAAATATTTCAAGCAGCGGCCTACAGAATCTGTTTAGGAAGCTGAACAACGGTTGAAGAAAGTCATCAATGACGGAGGATTTGTCTATGAGGAAAAACACCATAAGTATTGGTTTACCGCCATGCTATTACCACATTTGCACGGACCTATGGGTCGACAAAAGATTGATTCACAGGAAGAGGCCCTGTAGATTTCCATGAAGCTAGAAGTTGCACCAAGGGACAATGCTCAATTTGGAGCGCTACAGATCCAAAGCCAGCTAGAGGTTATGCACCTAGAAATTCAGAATTTGTGAAGGGATCAGGGTAAAGAAGCTAGCATAGATATCTAGTGCATACGCTGCAGGGTATTAGGCCACACTAAGGATCAGTGCCCTCTATTGTCAGATTATATGTAGGCTGGGGTACCAGGTCCATTATGCCCAGGGGATATTGTTGCACCAAGTACCCCCATGCTATGGTGCACTGATTGTCAGGTAGCGGGACAGCATGATACAAAACATTTCCCACGATTAGGCATCTATGTCCCAGAACTGTAGCAACAATGGTGTAGATTTTGTTTGTCAGTGGGTCACGATGAGAAAAACTGTCAAACATATGACTGACCCTTCATCACCGGCATCTCCCTTTGGACGAGGAGGATCTCCGATAAGAGGACGGGAAGGAGGGAGAGGCGGAGGCGCAGGTCGAGGGAGAGGGAAACTTATTTTCTACAACTTTGGAGGCGTTGGAAATTATGCAAGAGACTTCCCAAACCCTACATGCCAATCCTGCAGGTATTGCAGACAGTTCAATCATGTAATTGAATATTGTCCTGTGTTGATAGCAAAGATGGAAGAAAAATAGTAGACGTTGACACAAAATGTTCAACGGGTTAAGGCGGAACCGCGCGATGATGGGCCCAGTGTCAACGTAATTACGCGCAGTTCCATTGCCACCAGGGGAGCCGAGGAAAAGGTTGTGGCCAAACCGCTAATCAGAAAGGCCTCTAAAAAAAGGAAAGCCTAGACCTACAAAAGGAGAAAGAGACCTTCTCTGAAGCTAAGAATGATTTTGCTAGGGACGAAGCATCCACCTCGAGGACTTCTGTGGATCCAAAAGCAGATGAAGCAGTTAAGACATTCCTTCAGGGATCTATGAAGTTACTGCACAACCATAAGGTGGTGGAGAATCTCCAAGCATTAATAGACAGTTGCGCAGAAAGGGATGCCTCCCAAACGAAGGTTAAAGATGTGAATAAGATTTATAAGAACAAGAAAATGATTGGGCAGGAGATGCATATGACTATGTAGTTTAGAGAATATGAAATGGATCAAATCATCCTAGATCTAGGATCTGATGCCAATGTCTTTCCCAAAAAAACCTAGCAAAGGATGGGAGAACCCAAGCTGGAGTGGTCCACTATTCAGTTACATATGGCTAACCAGTAGAAGATCATTCCATTAGGCAAACTGCCGAAGGTTGTGGTGGACATTGCGGGAGTTGAAGTCTATGCAGATTTCAATGTATTTCAGATTGTGGATGAGACAAACCCTTACCATGTGCTCTTAGGTCTGGATTGTGCTATTGACATGGGAGGTATCATCAACCTGAAAAGGAGGAGCATGATCTTCGAGAATGATGGTACGTAGGTAATGGTCCCCCTAGATCTAGCAAAAGGTGAACGATATACAGAGCCAGTGCACGAAGAGGATGACGTTGACCATATTTATAAACTGACTGCCTGGGATGATGATTGGATCAACCCTACAGCTGATGGCATGTTGTGTTGGGAGAAATACAGCGCATGTCTCTCAGACTCAGATGGCGAGATAGAAAATTGGCAGAATCGGTTGCACGATGTATCTGCGCTGCAGTGCCTCAAGATCACAAAGAGCTTCTAATGCATCTCCTCAGAGGTAAGAGAATTGGCTTACTTTGATGGCTCTGGTAATGTTGAGGAATTTCTTAAAGCATTAGAAGCCGATGTTCCTGAGGAACGTAGCTTTTGGGCACTTTATTTGGCTATGCGCGCGACCCTTGCGTGGTGGTGGGAAACCCACAAGGGGGCTTTTCAGGATTGGGAGGAATGCCAGAAAATGACAGTTCTATGCTTTGAACCTCTAGTCAACCCACCCATGGAGCTCTTTTTTGGCTGTGGGGATCTGCACAAGCACTTGGCTATGTGGCTGGAGGTATGGAATGAATGGGTCCATATGTTTATTCACACCTTAGGACCAATCCCTACCACTTGGTATTTAGATGTAGATCTACACCAACACACCCACCATTGGGGCACAATGACAAAGGATTTCATGGTGACATTTGGGTTAGTTGGAGGGACAGAGAAACTGGATGAAGCCCTACAAGATATAGATGCTCTTGCCTTTTATGAGTCTTTACCTCGAAAAGAATGTGTTGCATCGGCTCGGGATGCGTAGATGAAGGATATTGTCAACTGTCGAAACTTGCCAGTGGAAGACTGTGATGAGGATCCCAAAAATATCACTATCCCAGATTCAGAAGGAGAGCACGCAGTTGTAGGACCCCTATTGCAAACAGTAGATGTGACCAAACCATTAAATTTAAAGGAAGTCAAAATTGGGACAGAAGAGCAGCCTAAGATGGCCAAAATTGGGGATTACCAGGATGATGATATAGTTGGGAAGATCACGGAGCTATTGACCGAATATCAAGACCTATTCCCCACAAATTTCTCTGAGCTCAAGGGAATCATAGGAGATTTGGGTGTCATGAGAATCAGCTTGAAGCTGGATGCACATCCTATCAAGAAGCGGCCCTATCAGCTGAACCCTAAATATAAACAAAAATTCAAGGAGGAAATAGATAAGGTGGTGGCTGCATGTATTGTTGAGGCAGTAGAATAGTCTGATTGGGTAAACCCAATGGTAGTTCAAGAAAAGAAAACCAAATGAGAGATACAGATCTACGTAGATCTGCGCAAGCTAAATGATGCCTACGTACATGATCCTTTCCCTACACCATTCTCTGATGAAATCCTGGATAATTTGGGAGGTCAGCAAGAATACTCATTCACTGATGGGTTTTCAGGGTAGCATCAGATCAAAATAGCACCCGAAGATCGCACCAAGACAACCTTCGCAACTAAATGGGGTTGCTTCCAGTACACTGTCATGCCTTTTGGACTGACGAATGCCCTTGCCATTTTCTCGCGCGTAGTTGTAGCAGTATTCAAAGAGTTCATCCATAAGTTTATGGAGGTATATTTTGATGATTGGATAGTATTTGGATCAGTAAAGAAGCATTTGTCGAACTTGGATGCCTGCAGAAAACACCAGATTTCGCTGAACCTCAAGAAATGCATATTATGCGTACCATTTGGGATTTTGTTGGGACACGTTGTATGTCAGCAGGGATTGATGGTTGACCCAGCCAAGATTGCGGTTATCATCAATTTAGTAGTCCCCACCACTGAGAAACAGTTGCACTCCATCTTAGGGCACACAGGCTACTATAGGAAGTTTATTCAAGGGTATGCCCTGATCACTACACCAATGGAGAAGCTACTAAAGAGGGATGTATCCTTTTTCTGGGATGAGGATTGTCAGAAGATTTTTGAGCTCTTGAAAGAAAATATGGTCATTGCACATATTCTCATATTTCTAGACCGGGCGAAGGTATTTCATGTACATGTGGATGCATCAGGAATAGCTCTGGGAGCTGTCTTAACACAGCTAGGCAAAGGAGACATTGACCATCCGGTTGTGTTTTCTAGTAGGAAACTCTCTAGCACATTGCGCAACTATTCTACTACTGAACGAGAAGGATTGACAATGGTGTATGCACTGCAGAAATATTGACACTATCTACTGGGAGGACACTTTAAAATGTTCACTGATCATTTAGCTTTAAAATACATGGTCAATAAGCTTGTGTTGGGGGGGGGGGGGGGGGGGGGATTTGTAAATGGTTACTACTATTTCAGGAGTATGATTTTGAAATTATTTTGAGTCCCAAGAGACTGAACGCAGGACCTGATCACCTGTCTCAGATTGAGAGTGGGGAAGAGCCGACTAGTTTAGAAGAAGGATTACTCGATACGCAACATTTTTCTATCAAGGTGGTTGACGAGCACTTTGCGGACATTATTCACTTCTTGACCATTGGGATGGCACCTACAGACTATTTAGTGCAATAGAAAAAGGATTTGGTAGCCCACGCGACTGATTTCACTCCAATTGCTGGTCAATTATACAAGTTGGGAGCAGATGAGGTATTGCAGAGGTATGTATTAGAACATGAGAGGCAAGCTATCTTGGCTGAGGCCCATGGAGGGGTGGAAGGAGACCACTACGTAGGAAAATCCACTGTGCATAAGGTGCTGAGGGCTGGGTTGTGGTGGCCCACATTACATAGCAATGCACATGCATACTGTCGAGGCTGTGATGCATGCCAATGGACAGGGAAGCCTTCATGTAGAGATGAAATGCCCCTGCAAGCACATATGGCTTTACAGGCATTCGAAAAATGAGCTATAGACTTTGTAGGGCCCATCAATCCCCCAGGAAATAAGACTGACACACGTTACATCATTACTGCTACTGATTATGTCACCATATGGGCAGAGGTAAAGGTTGTGAAGGATTGTACTGTAGATACCACTGCACACTTCATCTTTGAGAATATTCTGACCGGGTTTGGATGCCCAAAGATCCAAATGAGTGATATAGGTATGCATATTTTTAATGAAACTATTGAAGCTTTGACCGAAGAATTTCAGATCCACCATGCGAAAAGTACCTCATATCATCCACAAGCTAATGGTGCAGTAGAGGCTTTCAATAAAATTTTGGAGAATGTGCTAACTAAGGTCCATAAGGACAATTGAAGTGACTGGGACAAGAACATCCCTTAAGTGCTATGGGCATATAGGAATACATGCAAGAAACTGACTGGGAAGACTCCTTTCAGGATGGTCTATGGAAAAGAGGCCATCATGCCCATGGAATATATTGTCCCTAGCCTACGCATTGTAGAATTTACAAACATGGCGGAACCTGAAATCGTGAAGGAACGCTTGGCATAGCTGGTTTCCTTGGAAGAGGATCAGTTCATTGGTAACTTTCACTAGTAGGTTCAGAATGCTCGAGAAAAATCTTAGCATGATCGACACATCTGACAGAAGGTGTTCAAGGAAGAAGAACTGGTGTTGCTTTATGATATTCAGTTTGTGCGCCACCCAGGGAAGTTCTGCAAGCACTGGTTGGGTCTGTATATAGTAAAAGAAATTATAGATGGTGGTGCGGTGAAGTTGGCTACGCTGCGCGGGGATTACCTGCCCGGGTACGTTAATGGCAGCAATCTGAAACCTTACAGGGACAACCCGACGCCTACCAAATCACTATATGCCTGGAGTATCTGTATCATGAGTGGTACACGCTCTAGGAAGGCGAAGGCAGGTGTGATAGGTGCGCAACGACAACGCGCAGGTAAGAAGATGCGGAAGGGTGCAGCGGAGGCGTAGGGGTAGTGCGCAACTAGAAAAACTAGCCGTTGGAATAGTAAAACTAGGTGAAAAAGTGATTTATCGTTGGATGGAGTGGGTATTTGGAAATTAATGCAATGATATTGGAGGATTTTTTACCATTTCCTTGATGGTAAGTCACATTTAATGATAATATGACCGTTTTTACTCATAGAGGCCTATAAAAGAAGGGGCACAGGTCATAATCAGTTCCTTTGCTCTCTGAAGTTCTTACGCTCTATATTGTGCCCAAAATTCTGTAACCACGCCTTCTATATGTCTGGGCGAGCTACCCCTTTTGACAGCAGCAACCCAAAATTCATATACCAAGCGAGAATGACTGCCTCTAACCCTACCAAGTCGTCGCCCGTTACGGCCTCCGCTAAAATTGGGTCTGAGGATGTGTTTAAAGTAACTCCTAACGTAGAAGAGGTTGCGTCCACACTGGCCAAGGTAAAGGGAAAGGGGAAGGAAAAAGGAAAGGATAAGGGGAGGGGGAAAGCCATGAAGTGGGCTTCGGTGAAGCTGTGCACCTTCCCCAGGATTGTGCATTCCCATCGGCAGGTGTCTCAAGCGCGCTCGCCCAATCCCTCAAAGCACCCTATGACAGCCCAGGAAGAAGATCTGCTGGTGTCTCCACTCTCGTGGTTGCCAGCGTATGTTAAGCCGAGGAATCCAACGGTGCACACCCCCAAGAATGTCGACGTTATACGTGAATATCTTCAAATGTTGTTGGTCCCGCAGGTGGTCCCTTTAATTGGTTATATGGTTGGGAGCCTTCCCTCCATTAAATTTGATGACTATGACCTAGCAAATGCAGACGACTTCCTTGATTTGGCCTAATAATTGTATCTCAAGCGGATGTTGTAAGACAATGTACCAAAGGTGGAACCAATGTCATGGGCATGCGGGCTAGATTCCTCAGGGATTTTAAATTTGTTGTGCATACCCATTTTGGGTGATATGCTATCACCAGCTTGGTCGTGAGCCAGTTTCTTGTGTTGGTCCATGATGGATGCTTATGGATCCAAGGCTGCATCCCAATTGATTCCACACTAATTCATAGGATCACCGGCCTACCCATGAAGGGGCCCCCTCCCATGAATGGGTTGGGAAATAAATACGAGCAAAAGGTGGTAGATGAAGTGTAGGAAAAATACAAGGTGGACCGCGACAAGTGAGGATTCATAGTAGAGACCATCACTAACCCGAGAGTGCGCATGGGCACTCTGTTGCTCGCATGTAAAATGATGCGCAAGTGTAGGGCATCGGCCGTCCCGACCTATGTTATTTAGTTCGTAGGACGGTGCGAGAAGGGGGTCTGCTACAATTGGTCATAGTACCTCTTTGAAGAATTTTTGGACGATGTCTGTGAGGCGCAAGACTAGGGAAAGTAGTTCTACTACTCATGGCTATTGTTGTTGATTGCCCTAATCGCGTGGGAGACACCTGACAATGCGATGCTCCCTAAGCTCAAACCTGATATCTGCGAAGGCACACGCTATGCCAACATGTGGAACTCCAAGGATTCAAAGTGCATCGAGGAGACTAAGGTGTTCTGGGTGCTCTTTGATCGTGTGCTGGCCACAACAATCCATTTCAGGTTGTGCTTATCACCTATGGTCTATGAGAAGTACAATTGCATTACTAAATTTCATGTCACCATGCATAATGTGCAGATCAGGACCTGAAAAGATCCAATGTGGTGCGACCTCCCGTACATGGTTACTGAGGTGGAGTTTGGTCAAGTCGTTGCCACATGTTTGCCTGCATGGAAGCTTGGCCTCAAATCTTCTGCCTTGGTCACAATGGAAACCTATAGAAAAGATGTGGTGTCTGAGTATAATGTCCCCCTGAGAAAAATGAAGGAGACTAAGGTGCACTCCACTGAGAAAACAACTATCAATGAAACCCCCAGGGATGCCACCAAGGGGGCGGAGCAAGAGCCTCAGTGGTATGCAGAGACTAAAGGACTTGGTGGGGAGGGCGTAGAGTCCCCACACAGAACAAAGCGCACTAGCGAGCCTCCCAAAGGGTAGCGGAAGAAGCACAAGGCGGACAAGACCAGAGGAGAAGCGGATGTTACACTAACAGAGGAAGATCTAGACAAGATCGTAGATGTAGTTGCTAGTGCCTCCAAGGATCGATGGACTGCTCTGGAATATCAATAGAAGGCTGTGCTGGAGGCTTTACAGTCCGGGTTGTAGGTGCTCCAGCTCAAAGAAGATACCTTTCAAGCGAACGTGAACTAGGCGAGGCCAATTCAAGTGAGCCTACCAATGACAACCGTCATCATAACCACTGAGAGAAGGATATGCCCTTTCCCAGGCGCAACATTGACAGTAGAACTGCCAGCCATGTGCGTGCAAGTCCAAGCATGTTCGGAAGTTGGCCTCGATGTTGCAAAAATAATGAGTGCGCAGCTACACGCTCTCCATTTGTTTTTCTTTGCCGAGCTACAAAATAGCGAATTACAGGTGCAACACTAGCTCAGTGAGGCCGAGTAGACAATTTCTGCCAAAACTACCGAATTCGCCCAAGCTTAGGGAACATAGATCGCGATAGTTGTGCAACAAGCAGAGTTAGAGCACTTGATCGACTAGTTATGTGAAGTCATTCCGGAAGTAATTCCTGCCTCTGCTGCGCCACAAGCCAATGTTGAAGGCTTGATGGTTGTGTTGAAGGCATCCAAGATAGAAGTGCAAGTTGTTAAAGCAGACCTGGAGCAATAGATTGCTGCGTTGCAAGCCAGGCTACAGCCAGAAACCCCTCCCGAGGTGTGCGCCGAGCGAGCCAAGCTGGTTAAGGAAGCAACAAGCAGTATTTCAACACACATTGCCAAGGGTTCAGAATTAGCAGATACTGCTATGTAACTATGGTACACGGTGCAGCGTGATCCCCTCCTCTAATAGTTCAACCAGGAGTTGCGCCAGAAAGAGCAGGATTTTGAGCAGATGAAAGCTACCATGCCCACCCTTGTGGCAGCCCAATGCCTAGCACATGTGCATACCAACCATGCTCTAAGAAACGAAATGAAGGAGCTCCAACACAAGAAGCAGGTCCTAAGTGATCATCTGAAAACATGGGCGGATGAAGCACTCAAGCTCTCGCAGGAATTAGACATCGCAGTCAAGCATTTGAACCAGACTTTGGACAGTGTCACTGCGGTTATCGAAGGACCGACTTCCCAAAAGTTTGTCGAAATTGCGCAGAACAAAATAGCGCAGAGTGAAGGCATCTTGCCCCCATTTGTTGCGCCATCGAGCATCTCGAAGCCAAGATGAAGACCCCACTGTCACTATGACTCGGGACGAGTCACAAGATTATGTTGGGGGCCTGTTGGAGCAGGGTCCCCTAGTAGGAATTTTGATGAAATTTTGTAATATTTTGTAATAGTTTAGTCTAGCTCAGGGGCTTTGGGGTGGGTTAAAGTCCCCAATGAATTGTAATGGGTCAAAGGGTAGACCAAGGATCCGCAAACCACATTTTTCAGACCATAGAGTAGAGCAGGCTAACATAATATAAATAGGTGGATATTTCGGGTCTAGAAGTAAGTTTGGATTAAGTCTAGATACGAATATTGGATCTGTGATATCTGTTGTGTGGGTTGTAAGGGCTCCTACTAGCTGTGTGTGCAGAGACCCTAATTCCTGCTATGTGCGGACCCAGATGGCTGTATGTGCGGGCTGGTAAAGAGTCTATAAGTGAACTTGAACAACAATGAATGAGAAGACCGTTTTGCTGATATCCGAGTATTTATGTGTTATGTCACTAGCTGCTCTATCTATGATTTTTGAGATTATGTATGTTTATTGAATACTGGTAATTAATTGATGTGCATGTGGACACGATAGGAATGAATGCATAGATCTGGTTATGTTTTTTCACCTTGCTTCTGTTAACTTGTTACCTGAAGCTTTATGAGCTTTGCTTGAGTTATTCCGACAAATATGTTGTTAAGGGTTTTTGGGTTAAGGCTTCTCCAGTGCATGCCTGTTAGATCTGAAGGGACCTAGTTTAATTAACTTTCTCTCTCTTAGGGTGCGGAAACCTGGTTCTAGCACCCTTCCATACTAGTTCGGGTGAGACCTTGACCTGCACAAGCAGGCCCTTGTTGAAAGGGCCAGTAGTACAGGGCTTTGTTGGTAAACCTTAAATTTGAACCTAGGACATGACCCCTCAAACCAAAAAATGGTTCCGTTGTTGGGATCGGGAGCATTTTGAGAGAGAGATTGGGTAATTCCACGAGGTCATTGGAATCCATTAAAGCCTGAACTAGAGGACTGGTTTGAAAAGTAGATACAGGAGTTTTCCCTAAAATAAAATAAAAATAAGAAGCTATATGCCGAAGAGTGGAAGAATAAGTACATCTTTACAGAGGTACACAAAATATTATTCATAACCTTCACACACGAACTATAGGAGTGGCTGGAAAGGTTAGCATAATTTCAAACATGTTGGAAAGACAATCAGGTCATGCAGTGGACCCCTGAACGGATCTGATAGTTGGAGAAGACTGATAACAAAATCACTCGAACTGTAGATCACTGGTTGATAGTGTTTTGGGTGGATTTGTAACTGAGTTTGCAGTCGACGAGTTTGTGTCCTATTCTGAAGCAGATCGAAGGTTTTTCAAGGGATTCAGGGGTAAGTTCTTGCAAAAATTTAAGTTGTTGATTAAGATGCTATTGTGTGAAAAGGGTGTCCTGTCTAATCACACTGAGTGAATGACCCCCGATCAGAGCAGAAGCATGACACGAAGTGGTAAATACTATCGGGTTAATCAAGAAGGGGATAGATTAGTGTACAGTCCTCTAAGGGATCCACCTAATCTAAACAAAGGCAGGTTGTGCACGCAGAGACCAGTCCCCCAACTATGCCACCATTGAACTCTCACAAAGGTAAGAAAATATATATATTTGCATGAAATAAAGAATAATTTCATATATATATATCTATATATATATATATATATATATATATATAATGAACAAATATTGTGTTAGCTTTGTTTTGGAAAATTCTGTATATTTGCATGGCTTCTATATAATAAATTCTTGAGAAAGAATAAGTACTTATATGCGTTGAAAAGTCAAGGAAGTCTTGTTTTTTTCTTAAGAAAGAACACATGTTCAAATGCCGTAAAAAGTTGAAGGAGACATATTAGTTTCTTAAGAAAGAACATGGATTTACATGCATGAATATTATCTATGGTGATTAGCTTTCTTTTGGAAAAATATGTAGTTGCATACATGAATATTAGCTATTGTGATTAGCTTTCTTTTGGAAAAAAAAATTCATAGTGGCATGCATCAATATTAGCTATTGCGATTAACTTTCCTTTGGAAGATAATACTTAGTTGCATGCATGAGTAATATCTATTGTGTTAAGATTCTTTTAGAAATATTTTTTTGAAAAAAACACATGCATAATTGACCTTTAAAATGATATATAAATCTTTTTGTAATAAATAGTATAAAACATAAACTTTACAAAGATTAATATAAATAAATTATAATGTGGAGTCAATATTTAAATTCTACTAGTAAAACCAAAAAATTAAAACCCTCACTTCCTAACATGTATTGAAAATCATATATTCCATGAAATTTAATAAGATTCACTTTGTAAAGAGCTTATTAAATATTTTTCATGAAATTGCTCACTTTACATTTAATTATATAGTTCCCATCAAGTCAAACAAGGGGAATAATGGACTTACAAGTCCCCCATGATTTGACGTAACTCTAAGTTGTAAATGAAGAATGTCTTTAATTACTAGATTCATCGGATCTCACCTTCTTATTTAATTTTTCTCCCTATTGCAATTTTTATAGGGTAATGTTTCATTTATTTGAAAATGTAAGTTTAAATAAAAAATATGAAATTTTATTAAATTCCATAGGAAAATATCATTTATTAGGATTGCTTGAAAATAATTTTATAAAGGCCTATTCACGTGATACGTGATAGATCTCACCTCATAAAATATTTAATTCACATGAGAAACCCTACTTTATGAGGAACATGAAATTGTATCACATTTATTTTTTAAATGGAAGCTAATGCTAAGAGAAAATTTCAAACCTTATGAAATTAAATATTATTTATCTCAAGCCCCACTGGCTTCACGGGGGTTAATTGGCCACTAGTTTCACACCTGATGCAAAACAAAAAACATCTCATTAGGGGAATTTTGAGGTTTAATATGGACCTCCTAAGAAAAATGTACAACAAAAATAAACTTTACAAAAACCAATAGGATTCAAGATGATGATGTCAACAATTTGGGATGATTTACCATTTTTTAAGTAAAAGGGTAAAATGATTAAAAAATAATAAAATAATAAAACTATTTTTTCAACTCGTATTTTCAACTTATCTCCCAAAGCGTTTACTCATATTTCAAGCAGGAGTATTTTTTGGATGTAAAATTTAATTCCTCATCCAAGGAGTACTCATGTTGCATACTTTCGATAGACCCTGCTACACGAAAAATGACAAATACATAAAAAAAACATGATTACACTAGTGTTTTTCATGTATTTCTCATTTTTCGTATAGCAAGACCCATCGAAAGCATGCAACATGGGTACTCCTTGGATGAGGAATTAAATTTTGCATCCAACGAGTACTCCCGCTCGAAATTTGGGTAAAAAAATTAGGAGATAAGTTGAAAATATGAGTTGAAAAAGTAGTTTTTTCTTTTTTCCCTCTAAAATTTGATGATGTAATCAAATCTTATTTTATTATTTCCACTATTATTATATAATTTCCTTAGGACGCCCATTTTAGACCTCAAAATTTCCTTAATGATTTAAAATATTTCCTACCTTTAGATTCCATCGGGTCAGATGAGAACCATTAACTCACCCACTTGTTTCACACCCAATGTGAATTGCAACCATTTATTACAAGCATTATCCATTGTTCGATTCATCAAAAGTCAACTCTCATTACCAAATATATCACCTTTCACAATACGATGCAAATACTTCAATTCATTATGTAAGTTTAAAAACACTTTATAAAATATTATTTAATAGATATATGTAATGACCTATTTTAAAGGAACGTAGATAATATTGTCACATCACGTTAATGTAATGTCTTTTCCTAAATAATTTTTCTAAGAAGATTTCTTGGATCTAGGTGACATTAAGGACGTGCCATCCAGCACATAGGCACACCCTTCCATGATGATCGATGACGCAACCAAGATGGGATTGGCGACGTCATGACTTGCTGCTAGCACCTCGCAACCCTAGGCATCAGTTAATGCAGTTAATGCATTTGATGGCCTCCAACTAGGTTCTAGATTTGAGGGGCACGAACATAAATTCTCCCCTGCGCCCTCTCCCTTGCATTTCCATCCCCGCTCTCCCTTGCATCTCTGATGCTGCTCTCCCTCTGGAAACCTTTTGAAGCAATGGAAAACCATGCAAGAATGTGATAGATTGCCAGGAGGTCTACAGGTAACTAGAGTGTGAAAAATGAATGACATTACTCAAATTTGCAACTAAGGACATGGAAAACGCTGTTCATATGAAAGTGGCATATCCCTTCTTCTGCATAGAATGGTTCTATTTATGGTAGAACATTGTTTGTCAATTTAATAGTCTTAAATTGCCTACATAAATTATTGACCGGAGTTGGTAAACTCGTGAAGTGAAAGTGCACTATATATGCTAAAAGCCTCTTTTTATTAATTAAATTATTAATGTGATGATTGAGTTTTTGGAAATTACTTCTAAGGATGCTTTTTATTCTTATGTTCCTAATGAAACTGATGTATTCAAATGACAATTAAGTTCCTAAAATTTTCTTACTCCTTGATCTGGGTAAATTCCTAATACCCTTAACCAAGACATTTTACTTCGACTAATGTGTTAGGATTACAATTTATCAGAAGCGTTAATGAACATAAATGAACATCTGTATGTTGTAAAGAAGAGGAACATAACAAGCATAAGAAACATAAGACATTGATAACGGAGTTCGTCTAGGATGGACTACATCTCCGGGACTCGGTGTCAATATGGTGTAGGCCGCTACATTAAGTGTTGTAAGGATTGAAGATGTACATGGATGGTGTTTTCACTATCATACAAGGAAAATACCCTCACGCAGGAGTGGCTAGACCTCTCTATGATATGTTCTGCTACAGGAACTCTCACTCTCAAAAAATACTCTTATCAGTATGATAATAACTCACACATACTGACCCTGAGTATCCTGCCAATGTGGCGAAAAAGGGGATCTCAAACAAGATATATTTGATAATGAGTATCCCGCCAACATGGCATCAAAGGGATCTCAAACATAATACAAATCCATGATATAAAGTACATCTCACATCAAGAACAAAAACAAGATCCCGCATCAAACATCAACAGGGAGTTGTACAACACAATGCATCTCAGAGACAAAGAGACAAAGAAGTACATGAAATCAACTCATCATATACCTCACACTGAAGATGACTGAAGAATGAGCTACTCTTCTTCTGAATCTGAAATCACCATCACAATCATGGCGTCGAAAGGTGTGAAATCGACTTCTCACTCACTAAATGCTGCCACCTACAACTTCACTTCAAAAAGTGGACGAAAAATATAAAAATCAGATGGAAAATCTAAATATGCCATCAGATTCATGACGTCTAATAGTGCAAAATCGACTATCCATTTTCAGAATTCTGACAAAGTGAAAATTTGGGGCAAAATGTAATCTTTTAGATTCCCCCTAGATTCCTCAAAGATGCTACTCCATGGGTGGACTAGAAATCTGCAACTCAAAAGGTGAATCTATCCTCACCATTGTGTGTCCTGCGAAAAACCACAAAAAATGACTGTAAACTTGATTATATTACGACATGGACAAAAATTACCTTCCCGGGAAAATTTCAAGGATCATGGTTCCGCTCCCCGTTTTTGGCACTGATTATGGTTCCAATTGCAAAATCATTTCCTTGATTCGCATGTGCACTCCTGCTCTCCCTTGGCCTGCACGTAATTGTGAAGATCTGGGTTTAAGTATAAAATGTGGGCAGATTCCCCAAGGAACCCGCTTGGTGTGATGGTTAAGGATCCACAATTTGAGGGAGGGGGTTGGGTGGTCAAACGCCGCCCCCTCCAAATTAAGGTTTAAAAATCATTTTAATACTGGTGCTAGCCATTTTAGAAACCCATTGTATATATTTTAAACACCAATTGGGGGGGGGCTCTGCCCACCTCAGATTCCTCTGGCTTGCCGAATGTCATTAAAAGGAGGTGGTTGGTTGGGCGGTGGGGTTGACCACCCCCACCCACCCAATATAGTTGCTCTGTTTTGTATTATAGTGGAGAGGGTTGGGGCTGTGGGGTCACAACCATTGGCCCCACCCTTAATATATATTACGATCACCGTGGAATGTGGGGGTGGCAGGGTCATGGCCGCCGACCCCCTTTAATTATTATTTTTTTTTTTTTGACCATTGGGGTAGGACGTGGGTCATGACACACCCTGCCATATTATATATATATATATATATTTTTAATTTAAAAAAAAACTGGCTATTTTTAAAATACTCAATTTTTTACTGTAGGAGTCAAATTAAGGGCCCACAAAATAGCCTAGAATTTGGCTTGAGCTTGTCAGAATTTGGTGGTCGGAAAAGCTCGAATTTGCCCCTCCTTTAAGCCTGCTAAGTCACCAAGTCAATCCAAAACTTTTATTGCTCCTAACTTCTCCATACGGACTCGGAATTGAGTGTCTTTTGCGTCGTTGGAATAGAAAGGGGAGATATTCAACCTAAACTTGGTTCGAGAGAAATCCAAAAAAATTAATTTTTGATCCCTCTTTGTCCTGTGTGTGTCTCTGGAGCCACCTGGATCAATCCTCCCCACTGAGGAGATTTTGGTCCTCCAAAAGCATTAACAAGAATCTGCAACTGTTGTGTACTATGTATGCACCACGAGTGTCCTGAAAAGTCACCCTTCCTTCTCCTTCACCTGCACCTTCTACAAACCTGTAGTACAATCCCTTGCAAAGTGCATGCTCAAATTTACCAATTTATGACCCAAATATTCCCATACTTGCCACAAGTTTATAATACATGTACTCGGTGGTTAAGCTTACATCAAAATGGAAATCACACCCCAGCTATCATTACCAGACAAGACATCATTGTTGCGTTTCGAAGTGATGGAAAACACCTCATCACTTTTACATAAAAGAAATGCATCACACGATTCATAAAACAAGGCCAAAATATCATTGTTTCTTAAACAAGTGATGGAAAAACACATCATCACTTTTACAGTGTAACATGCAACAAATGATTTACAAAAATAAGGCCATGACAAACTAACACTGCTAGAAAAACAATCTAGAAAAACCATCTCTCATTTATCAAAGTGAATGGGTCATCCCCCCTGTGGGAGATTTGCTTGTCGATCAGCTCCTTTGACCAGTTCATGCATGGCTGCTTTGTCCTTAAGGTGTTGCTTTGGATGGAGTCCCCAACACATGGCCCTTTGATAGCCAATTCGGCTGCAATGGGTGAAAAAGGTATTTTTCCTCCAAACCTGCGTAACCGATTTCTTTTCATGCTGGGGAGAAGGCCTTCCATGCCTCATCCTCCTTTGTGTTGCCATCCTTTTCCAATACTTAGAAAACACATGGTTATGTAAACCAAAAAAAATTCACGTTTTCCGATGCCATGATTTACGACCATGGCTATCAACATTCTTATAATCAAAATCCACTCTGGAATAATGAGATTTATTATACCTTCTCTGGTGGTCTCTGATGTGATCATGGTGATAAGAGCTCGCCTCAGCTCTTTTACTGCAACATGCATTATCATGGAATGATGGTGAAGTGTTCCCATCATTCCTCTTCCCTGGTGAGTTCAACAATGTATGTTGGCCTTTGACTTCCTTTGAACATCCTTCTTCAGTGTACCCCAAACTTTCATAGCGAGGTCTCTGCACAACCTCCAATGGTTGAGTTATGCTTTGGCCACGAACACCAAGTCCTCCTCCTTTGTACCCCATCTTGGTGAGGAGTCTCATGCCAGTTCCTATAATGGGTATCTCCACACTTCCAACCAAAATGATATCATGTGAAGAAACTGAAGAGAAATCAACACTGTTTACCATAGCCGTCGATTGCGAAACAGGTGAAGAAGGCTTCTCTACACCTTCGTTGTGCTTCGCTTCCTCCAAGGCCTCTGTCGCGGCTTGTAGCTGAAGCTGCAACCATTTATTCCCCTCCTTCTCTTCCTATAGGAGTGCCTTCAATGCCTCATGATTTGCTTGAAGACTTTCATTGTTGTGCTTCAATTCTTTCAATGCCTCCGTCATGGCTTGCAATTGGAGCTGCAATCAATGTTTGTCCTCCTTCTCTTCTTGTAGGAGTGCCTTCAATTCAGCGTTCTCTGCGACTTGTTTTTCATAAGCCTCGTACAACATGTATGCTTTCTTGGTCACCCTGAGCATGGTCTCGTACATGTCCTTGACATTCTCCATGGCTAAACTCAGTGAACATTCAACAGTTCGCGCCTGCAATCCAATCAACAAGAAGACCTGCTCTGATACCACTTGATCCGGGTAAATTCCTGATACCCTTAACGAAGACCTTTTACTTCAGTTGATGTGTTAGAATTACAATTTATCAGAAGCGTTAATGAACATAAATGAACATTTGTATGTTGTAAAGAAGAGGAACATGACAAGCATAAGCAACATAAGACATTGATAACGGAGTTCGTCTAGGAGGGACTACATCTCCGGGCCTCGGTGTCAATATTGTGTAGGTCGCTGCATTAAGTGTTGTAAGGAGTGAAGATGTACATCGATGGTGTTTTCACTATCATGCAAGGAAATTTCCCTCACGTAGAAGTGGCTAGACCTCTCTACGAGATGTTCTACTATAGAAACTCTCACTCTCAAAAAGGATTCCTATTAGTATGACAACAAATCACACATACTGACACTGAGTATCCCACCAACGTGGAAAACAAAAGGATCTCAAACAACAAATATGTTACAATGAGTATCCCACCAAAATGGCATCAAAGGGATCTCAAACATAATACAAATCCATGATATAAAGTACATCTCACATCAAGAACAAAAACAATATCCCACATCAAACATCAAAAGGGATCTCTACAACAAAATGCATCTCAGAGACAAAGAGACAAAGAAGTACATGAAATCAACTCATCATATACCTCACACTAAAGATGGCTGAAGAATGAGTTGCTCTGTTGTTGGATCTAAAATCACCATCACAATCATGGCGTTGAAAGGTGTGAAATCGACTCAAACATCAACAGGGATCTGTACAGCAAAATGCATCTCAGAGACAAAGAGACAAAGAAGTACATGAAATCAATTCATCATATACCTCACACTGAAGATGGTTGAAGAATGAGTTGCTCTGTTTTTGGATCTAAAATCACCATCACAATCATGGCGTTGAAAGGTGTGAAATCGACTGCCCACTCACTGAATGCTGACACCTGCAACTTCACTTCAAAAAGTGGCTGAAAAATATAACTCTCACATGGAAAATCTGAATATGCCATCATATTCGTGACGTCGAATAGTGCAAAATCGACTGTCCATTTTCTGAATTATGACAAAGTGAAAATATGGGGTAAAATGGATCTTTTAGATTCCCCCTAGATTCCTCAAAGATGTTTCTCCATGGGTGGACTGGAAATCTGCAACTCAAAAGACGAATTTGTCCTCGCCATTGAGTTCCCTACAAAAAACCGTGAAAAATGATTGTAAACTTAACCATATTCCGACATGGAGAAAAATTACTCCCAGGGAAAATTTCAAGGATCATGGTTCCCCTCCCTGTTTCTGGGACTGCTCATGGTTCCACCTGCAAAATCATTTCCTCAATCTGTGTGCGTGCTCCTGCTCTGCCTTGGCCTGGGCACACTTGTGAAGAACTGGGTTTAAGTATAAAATGTGGGCGGATTCCCCAAGGAACGTGCTTGGTGCGATGGTTAAGGATCCACAATTTGAGGGAGGGGGTGTGGGCCCACATTGGGTGGCCCGCCCCCGGATTTCCACCGAAAAATTTCATTAAAAGGAGGTGATTGGGTTGGGCAGTGGGGTTGACCACCCCCACCCACCCAATATGGTTGCTCCATTTTGTATTATAGCGGAGAGGGTTGGTGCCATGGGGTCACAGTCATTGGCCCCACCCTTAATATATATATATTACGATCATCGTGGAATGTGGGGGCGGCGAGGTCATGGCCGTCGACCCCCTTTAATTAAATTTTTTTTTTTTTTTTGACTGTTGGGGTAGGGTGGGGGTCATGGCCCGCCCTGCCCTATTTATATATATATATATATTTTATTTTAAAAACAAACTGGCTATTTTTAAAATACCTGATTTTTTACCATAGAAGTCAAATTAAGGATCCCACAAATTCGCCCAGAATCTAGCCCAAGCTTGTCGGAATTCGGAGGCCGAAAAAGGTTGAATTTGCGCCTCCTTTAAGCCTGCCAAGTGACCAAGTCAACCCAAAATTTTGATTGCTCCTAACTTCTCCATACAGACTCAGAATTGAGTATCATCTACGTTGCTGGAATTAGAAAGACGAGATCTTCAACCTAAACCTGGTTCGAGAGCAATCCAAACACTTTGATTTTTGAGCCCTCTTTGTCCTGTGTGTGTCTCTGGAGCCACCTGGATCACTCCTAATGAAATCAACATGCTCTTTACTCTTGAAAAATAGAACTAAAGCAGAATCTCACTATTTCATTAAGAAACTTAACAAATCTATTGTTAGTCTCTAAGAACATAATTACTTAACTATTTTTCTAATAGTCCTTTGCATAAAGACCAAATTGAATTCTAGAAATGGAAGTCACACATCTTATCATTCATGCTTTAAAATGAAATATTCTCGAAATGAAAACTTGTAAATAAATCACTCATGCTATGAAAATAAATCACTCATATGAAAATAAATCATTCAATGCTATGAAATAAAACTATGAAGAAATCTATGAAGAATGATTACAATTCAAAAGGAAATAATTACAAAATCTTTCAATAAATATCTACTTAAGAATGCTCATACAGTATGTAAACAAATACATCAAATGATAAAAGGAAATTCCGAAAACCACTACATCAAATGATTAAAGGAAATTATGGAAATAACTACATCAAATGATAAAAGGAAATTATGGAAACAACTACGTCAAATGATAAAAGGAAAACACAAAAATGCAAAACCTTCATTGTTTATAAAGGCCCTTCACAAACAGGCGGTCTCAGAGCTTTAAACGAAAATTCGGCTACACATCAAGTCTTCAAAGCACTTCTTCATTAAAAAGGATGAAAATATAGTTTTTAACACATCAATGTCACATTATAAATTACACACCTCTTCAGGTTTTCTTACACATTATTTATAAAATCCCATGTTCATAACTGTTCGAGGCTTTCATGTCTACTTAAGCTCAAAAAAATATAATTTTTACTTCTAGAAATAACAAAATATTGTCTATTCACGATTTACTATTTGGAAAAGCAAATCGTGAAGCATGAACATCTCAGACTCTCGCTCGCCTGTTCAACAACGTGTTGACCCACACCTTTGACCACACAATTGAACGATTTCCTTTGTGATCTAGCTCGGATGAATAGGAAGAAATCCTTGAGGAGATCAGTCCCCACCTATCCATATACTTCTTTAATTAGTTGTCATCTCAGAGTCTGGTAAACCATGGAGTTGGCTACGAAAACGAAAATTAGTTGTAGAATCATGTCAATTTTGTAGTTGATACAAATATTAACTTAATAATAAGGAACATTATTAAATATGAAATAAAAGACAATTAAATACCTTACCATGGAAAAAAAATTGTAGTTTGATGCTTATTTGAGTTGATGATGATGGTCAAAAAGAGGAAAAATAGGTAAGAGAGAGTGTCAAAATGAAGCAATCATGAGGCTCTACATTCCCCCATACGAAGGTCATTGCATGTCCTAATGCAAAAATGAAAAATTGATGACCCCTATCAGCTACTGCATTTATCCTAAGACTTGTGCTAGGAGGGTTTTGAGTTTAATCTATTTTATTCTCTATTTAGGCTCCTCTATTTTCTTATACGTACTTTCTTCTAACACCTTGCTTTTGAATGCTTCCTAAAAATTCTATAATAGGAATCTCATCCTCTGACTGCTCTTGTGGTTGTTATTGTTTTACATTTCCAATAGGATTTTCAATTTTTCTCTTCCTCCTCTCTTTGTTTTGATGCTACTGGGATGCTCTTGATCTCCTTCCTTGAAATGGTTCCTAACTAGGAAGCTATCCTAATGATCTCCCAAACTTCCAAAATAAAATTCAATGAGTATTTTGATAAGTCCATGGTGATACATGGTGTTTTCTATGAATTGGGTCTTTCTTTGAACATTCCTTGACATATTTCTTAAACAATTTAACATAAAATATGGAATATTTATTTCATTTTATTTAATAAAATGCATCAGTAGACGAATTTGATAGAAGAACATACACCCAAATCTCCCTTCACAAGTGACAAACTTCTTTACCAACAACAAATTTCTCCATTTACCCTTAAGTGTTGTACTTGGAATACCTTTCTTAAAAATGGTGGTGTCCATACATGGGCTCTTCTAGAAGGTCTTCCATTCTTCTCCTCCAATGCATCTATTCTTGAACCATATCTCTCCAATTTTCGACAATCTGGTAGCTTCAGCAATAAAGGATTATGTCACTGCAAACTTAATGTCTCCAATTTCAACCTCTGTTCCATCAAGACTCTGGAAAATGATTTGGTTACTTATTTTTTAAAACCATCAAATTTCTCCACAAATTCTAGCCACTGTGCTTTCTGCAACATTTCCTTCACCTGCGAGTATCCCTCCATGAATTTTTTCCCCTCTCGTTTTGTTCTTACTATGACCCCCATGGTTGAGAAGTTTCACCTTAGAATTACTTCTTGACAGGGTATGAGTGAGGGTTTCATGTAATGTTTCCAATTAGCCCAAGCTAGTGGGAATATAAAATTTTGTTGCATTTTCTTGTTGCATGAATAAATGTGTAAAGGAGGACAATAAAAACTCCTAAAACAGTGAATAAATCAATGCCACATATGAACAAAGCTAAATCTGGGCTATCTAAATAAGCACCCTTATGTGTGAAAGGGATTGAGACATTAAACTGGGTCAACCATGACTAAATCAAAAACGCTGTCTAAAAGAGATGATCCTCATTGATGCATAGCACAGTCTTAGTTGGAGGTGGCACATGTAAAAGAAGCTAAATCATTGAGATGGTTGAGGGTTTTGCAAGATCTCAATCTTATAAAAGGAAGATGAGGAAAACATGAGAAGGTTGTTGATGAACATATTATTTCTAAAGATTTTATCTGTTTAGACATTTCTTATTCTCTTGGTTGTTTAGCAGAGAATAATTTTGTTTATCACTGGGTGTTCCTGATCGAGAATCCCACCTCCTTCCTTGAGAGTCCCCTTGGAGGAGTTTTTCATTTATTGTCCACTATCAGGCATTTGGCCAAGCTATTCTTCCAACTACAACATAGATCTTGTTGAGGGTTTGGTCGTCTTTGTAAGCTGCAACAAGTGGAGGCTAGATCTACTCAGATCTAGGCCATTCTAGTGCCTCTTTTCAGTGGGAAAGTCTTCTATCCCCTTGGCAAGAGATTATTGGATGATTGGAGCAAATATTTTAGATCTTGGCTTGAGGCCACATATGTTCTAGAGCCTACAACGCAATTTTCATTCCAGTACTGCGTTATTTGCAAGTGTACAGTTGCAGGGTGTTTTGGCACACTTTTGGAGGAGAGATCTCTAGTGTTGGGAATCTGCCCTTCACTGTGGTGATCCATGGATTTCAGATCTATGCCATGTCATATTCAAATCTGATATGAATACTCTTGTATTTGCTTCAGAATTTCTGAATCATTTTGCAGATCTGTTGCATAAGATATCAGATCTACTCCATGTACTTCTCTTTTTGCTGAAAACCCCAAGGGGCATTTGTAGAGGAGCCTCTCTAGTGTACATATCTGATATAGATCTAAATTTTTGTACACATATCTGCTCTAGATCTGAAGTGTAATCTACAACTGTTATCAGCCAATAAAATAACACTGTCAAGCTTGTTCAGTCATATTCTATGGTTGCAACACCTCATTTTTTAGGATTTCTTCATGTAAAAGTATTATATTTATTTTTTACATCTTATGGGCCATAACATAAATCTGATTTTCTGATGTAAATATCATTTTTGAGCCTCTATATTGGCCTCCTGCTCTTTCTTTGTTGAACTGCATTATTTTTGTGCAATATTGTTTAGTATTGCTTCTTGTTCCCTTTGGGGATATTACAGTGGTATCGGAGAAATATTCTTGGCACAGCCTGTAAGAAGCCAATATGTCTTCAGAAGAAGAGGAGCCTCTTAATGATATAGAGAAGAGGTATCTTGAAAGAAGACACAAGAAATTTGATTACACAAATGATGTCAAAGACAAGGGTAAAGCCCCTGAATCCAGAAGTGATGATGAAGGAAAGGACTTTGCAAAGATCCTTTTGAGAGCCATGCAAGATCTTGCTAGAGAGATCAAAGAGATGAGAATGGACAGAATCAAAGAGTCTCCTATGAGATTCCATCTTGGAGAAAGCTCTGTTGCATCTCATCACTGGAATGATCAACCAGTGTACCAACCACAAATTTCCCAACGCTCTACCATGCCTACCTTTTTGGCTGTGGGAAATGAAGGGTTTCAAGAGAAAGCATCCCTTGAATATTATTTTGAAGAATATGAGTCTCAAAATCATAGATTCAAAGATCACTTGAGTTTTCAAGAGTTTTTTCACTTGAAGGACAAAAGAAGACCAAGGCATAAGCATAGAGATGGTGGATTCACTTAGAATCGTGATCGACATCACTCTATGGGCAGATTCTTCCTACCCAATTTTGATGGGTCATCCAAGTGTTCTACCAAGGCATGGGTAGAAAACTTGACATCTACTTTCAGTTGAACAAGTTCCCAGAGATGGGAGCTATTAAGATTGTAGCACTGCACTTTGAAGGTGAAGCACATGATTGGTGGTTCCATGGATTTTATACATTGGGTCATGCCAATGTGACTCCTTATTCATATTTCACTAGAAGGGTGGTGGAGAGATTTGACAGAAGAGATCCAGAGGGACCTTTCACGAGCCTTGCAAAGTTGAAGAAATCAGGTAATACAGAGTCTTATATTTCTAAATTTTTGAGATTATCTGTTATGGCTCCTGACTTGTCTGCAGCAAGAAGGGTTTACATGTTCATCGATGGTCTAGATGAACCTCTTCATGGGTTGGTAAAGTATACCAAGCCCACTACCTTGCATGATTCCATTGAGAGGGCTAGATACCTTTAAGATTCCTTTCCAAAAGCAAGGCAAACTTTTAGCACAAGCCCTCTTTTCTTTCTAAAGGAAAGGAAGAGAAAGTTTCTCCTTCAAAGGAGAGCTCATACAAGAAACCTCTTGATGAGGATGTCTGGAGAGAGCTGAGGAAGAAGAAGCTATGCTTCACTTGCCAAAAATCATGGGCACCTCGACATAGATGTGTTGTTGGAAATGCACATTATATAGAGGTCTTCTCAGATCTTGAAGAAGAAGAATATGATGAACCAAGAAGAGGTCACAACGCTGACAATGTTGAAGGAGATCCAACACCATATGAGATGGAAATGGAGCATTTTCTCCTATTGGAAGAACTCTTGCATCTTTGAGAGGAGTACCTAAGTAATTTACCTTAAGATTTCAAGGTTCAATCATGAATAAGAGGGTTTCTGTATTGATTGACAGTGGGGCTACCCACAACTTCATTGATGCCCATCTTGTGCAAAGGAGGGCAATACCCACTGATACTTTTGAGGGATTCTCTGTTTTAGTCCCCAGAGATAGAACAATGCAACGCATGCATTATGTTCCCTCACTTTCAGTCACCATGGGTACCTACACTTTGGTTGATCACTTCTTTGTAGTTGACATACCAAACACCAATGTTATTTTGGGTGTTCAATGGTTGATTACATTAGGGAAAGTCACCACTGATTGGGAGGATTTGAAAATGGAATGGGTGGACAAGAAGAGTGGTGAATATAAAATGATCAAAGGCATGTATACATACCCCTCACATAACACTTCCACACAGAAAACAGAGATGGATTTGTGCAGTGGAAGCAAGGAACTTACAGTCCCATCCATTATGTTCATGAGATTTCTACATGGGACACTATTATCTAGTGGAAAACCACCTGGGAGGCCACCTGATTCAGATTTGGTGGGGAATAACTCACAAAATGCTACTCCAAACTTGAATCCAGGTGGGATTGGAGCACTTGAAGACAAGGCTACAACGTTGGGAGACTTGGGTAAGCTCAAGAAGGAGGGAGATCTTCTTCCCTCAACATCATCACCCACTCTCATTTCTGGATCTACGTTGTGGGAGGAGAAAAATGGATGGAATGAACTTCCAACACACACCTTTGGCATGGGAGATGTCAAGGAGGAGAGTAGCAACATGACAGAAATTTATGTTGATGCATCATCAGTGTTGTCTTTGCTGAGCAGTTTAGATCTATATTGGAAATCCCAACTGTTGGTGGATTATTCCAAAGATCTACACACTTGTATGATACTTGATGACCAGATGCATGAAGAGGGCTATTTAGTCCAAGGAGGAGTCATATACCATCATGGTAGGATCTTCTTGACTAGAGCTTCTAAGCTCAAGTAGAAGTTACTACAAGGAGCATACAAAGAGTTCTATTTCAGCCATATGTATTCCATGAGGATCTACAAGATCATCACAGGGAGCTTTGATTGGGAAGGCTTGAAAGAATAACTACATCAACATTTTCAAGAATGCATGAACTATGTGGAGTTGGGGTAGCCATGTGACTCTATGCAAGAGTTATTTCAGCCATCTCTTCCTTCTTTGGAAAGAGGAGAAATATCCATGCACAACTCCATGTGTATGAGTAGCATTGTTGGTGAAGAATTTGATCATGTAGAGCATGTTTTATTTTTTGATTGTACATATTCTTTCACCTTGTTTATGCAGGCCATGACTCCAAGGAGGAGTGATGTATCATGTAAATCTCATGGCAAATATTGGGCCACTAAAATTTCTGAATTTGGCCTCTCCCTTGATGTGCAAAGGGAGATTTTTCATCATGATTTGTGCTTCCCAAAGGCACCAAAAATATCTCACACTTTCAGCCATAGTGAGATGACATGTGAAGCAAGTAAGTGGTGGGGAAACCACTTACCATACTTTGATCTGATGCGGGAAGGAGATGCACTGCACTGGTATCATATGTGGGACTATGACCCACCTCCTCATGCTCAAATTTTTGTTTGTGTATATGTAGTTTTTCTTCCATACATTGATGACATACTTGTAATTTTTATGGGATTGTATGGAGGGAGGATGGGAGGCTTGTATGTACCACATGGGATGGAGACTCTCTATGTGCCTTATGCCACATATTTCAGGGAGAATATTGGTTCAGCCATGTTTGTTTCATTTGAGTTCTTGACTCCTTGTGGGATGGACTATGTATATCTCATAATGACTTTGGAGGAACAATTCATGGAGGGTTGGATTGGTGAACACTTAGATTATGAAGAAAGCTTAACTCATGATGATGTCACCAATGGAGGAGGAGAAGTGTTGCAGCACTCACCTTATCAGTTGCTTGAGGACAAGCAACATTTTGGAGGGGAGGGCTGTAATGTTCCCAATTAGCCCAAGCTAATGGGAATATAAATTTTTTTTGCATGAATAAATGTGTAAAGGAGGACAATAAAAACTCCTAAAATAGTGAATACATCAATGCCACATGTGAACAAAGCTAAATCTGGGCTATCTAAATAATCACCCTTATGTGTGAAAGGGATTGAGACATTTGATTAGGTCAACCATGACCAAATCAACAGTGTTGTCTAGAAGAGATGATCCTTATTGATGCACAACACAGTCTTAGTTGGAGGTGGCACATGTGAAAGAAGCTAAATCATTGAGATGGTTTAGGGTTTTGCAAGATCTCAATCTTATAAAAGGAAGAGGAGGACAACATGAGAAGGTTGTTGATGAACATATTATTTCTGAAGATTTTTTCTATTTAGAAATTTCTTATTCTCTTGGTTTTTTAGCATAGAATAGTGTTGTTTAGCACTGGGTGTTCTTGATCGATAATCCCACCTCCTTCCTTGAGAGGCCTATTGGAGGAGTCTTTCATTTCTTGTACACTATCAGGCATTTGGCCAAACTCTTCTTCCAACTACAACACAGCTCATGTTGAGGGTTTGGTTGTCTTTGTAAGCTGCAACAAGTGGAGGCTAGATCTACTCAGATCTAGGCCATTCTAGTGCCTCTTTTCAGTGGGAAAGTCTCCTATCCCCTTGGCAAGAGAGTATTGTATGATTGGAGCAAAGATTTCAGATCTTCGCTTGAGGCCACATATGTTCTAGAGCTTACAACGCAGTTTTCATTCCAGTACTGTATTATTTGCAAGTGTATAGTTGCAGGATGTTTTGGCACGCTTTTGGAGGAGAGATCTCTAGTGTTGGGAATCTTCCCTTCACTGTGGTGATCCATGGATTTCAGATCTATTCCATGTCATATTCAGATCTGATTTGAATACTCTTTTATTTGTTTCAGAATTTCTGAATCATTCTGTAGATCTGTTGCATAAGATCTCAGATCTACTCCATGTACTTTTATTTTTGCTGAAAACCCCAAGGGGCATTTGTAGAGGAGCCTATCTAGTGTACAAATCTGATATAGATCTACATTTTTGTACACAGATCTGCTCTAGATCTGAAGTGTAATATACAACTATTATCAGCTAATAAAATAACGCTATCAAGCTTGTTCAGTCATATTCTATGGTTGCAACACCTCATTTTTTAGGATTTCTTCATGTAAAAGTCTTCTATTTCTGTTTTACATCTTATGGGCCATAATGTAAATCTGATTTTATGATGTAAATATCATTTTTGAGCCTCCATATTGGCCTCCTGCTCTTGCTTTGATGAGCTGCATTATTTCTGTGCAATATTGTTTAGTATTGCTTCTTGTTCCCTTTGGGGATATTACATTTCAGAATAATGGCTTTGATGAGAGTAGAAATGAGAGTGACAAGAAAAAAAGTAACCGTTAGGGTATGAATGAATATGAGTTGGGTGATATTAACAATGAATTCAAACTTTGGGCTAGAGTGTTTACATAATGATGAGGATTGAATGGGTGGATTTCGTATTTTATTTGACAAGATATTTTCATCTCAACTCTTAGCAATAATGGTTTTTGAACCAGTGGCATAATGTCCATATAATTCATATACTAATGTTTTGACCCTTATTATCAAATTAAATATTTGCATACCTTTTGAGTTGATGTTGCTAACACTTGGTTGCTCCTTTTCGCATTCTCTTCAAGTGCTTCCAGTAGCAGATTCAATCATTTCTTCAATTTCTTCAATTAAAGGTTCTTGTCAAAAATTAGTTATAGAAATTTGTGGGAGCTGCAGATTCTTAGCAATTTTGTAGTTGTTTTTATTCTAGAAATAAGAGAAAGGGATGCAAAGAAAATGGGATTTAGAAGAGGTATGAAGAAAATTTAAGGTGCTAAGAATTCTTGGTTTCACCTTAGATTTTATGTATAAACATGTCAACAATTGTTGATTTTCAAGTTTATACATTTATTTTTATTTATTTATTTTATTATATTTTTTTCATATATATATATAAGGCTTTAGGCTGGAGAAGAAGAAGAATTCTTCTCAACCAGCTTCAAATCATAATTTTTTTGAAACATGTAAACAAATTCCTCCTTTGTTAATGACTTGTGATAAATTCTTAGTCGATGTCCATTCACAAGGAGAGAAAAATTTCCTTCATCAATGGTCTTGATCTTGACTGCTCCATTATCAAAGAATTTTTCAATATCATAAGGCCCAAGCCATTGAGTTTGGAATTTTCCTTGAAAATCCTTAAACTTTGAATGAAAGAGTAATTCCCAATCTCCTGTTTGAAATTTTCTTTCTTTGATATATTTGTCATGCCACTTGGATATCTGTTGTTGAACTAAATTGGTCTTCTGAATAACATCTTGCCTTATTTCATCAAGCTCATTGAGTTGTCCCAGTCTCTAATTTTGTGCCTTTGCTAGGTCAAGTTCCAGTTTAACTGACGTCTTGAAATTTTTTATTTGAAACTCAATAGGAAATAGGACTTGCTTCCCATAAACAAGTTCATAGGGAGTATCTCGTGTAGTGCTTCTCCATGTGGTATGGTATGCCCATAAAGCTTCTAGAAGCTTTTCTGCCCAGTCCCTTCTATGCAAATGTACAGTCTTAGTAAGGATTGCTTCAATCACTTTGTTAGTAGATTCTACTTTTCCATTTTCTTGTGGATGATATGGAGTAGAATTTTGATGCTTGATTTTATATTCCTCCACTATCTTCTATACCATTATGGATGTGAATTGGGTACCTTAATCTGTCACAATTTCCCTTGGGAAAAAAAACCTGTAAAAATATCCTCAAAAAGAAATGAAACTACAACATTTTCAGTAGCAAAAGGAAGTGTGTTAGCTTCTACCTATTTAGTAACATAATCAGTGCACACTAGAATATGTTTCTTTTGTCTTGATGGTAGATTGATTGGTCCCACAAAATCTAGAGCCCATATTTCAAAAGTTTCAATGAGTACCTGAGGTTGTAGAGGCATTTCATTTGAAGGAACATGTCTCCCCATTCTTTGGCAACTATCACATCTCTTAACATATTCCTTGGCATCCTTAAAAAGAGAATGCCGATAATATCCTAAGAGAAGAACTTTGTAAGTGATTATTTTATCAGCGAAGTGTCCTCTGCATGGTTCATCATGACACACTTTTATTATTTCAGGTGTTTCATCTTCTCTTACACATCTTTGAACGATGAGATCTTGCCCTGTATTGTACAATTCCTCATCTATCCATGAATAATACGCACTCATTTGAACTATCTTTCTTTTTTTCTCTAGGAAAAAAATATGATGGTAATTTCCATGTAGCCAAATAGTTAGCAATATCTGCAAACCAAGGAGTTTTAATGTATATTTCAAAAATATATTCATCAGTAAAATTATCCTTTATAGGTATATCATTGCTATCATTTTTAATTATAGATAAAAATTTATCAACTTTGTTTTGTTTTCCAGGTCGATCCAAAATAGTGATATTAAATTTTTGTAACAATACTAACCATCTTTGACTCTGCCATTAGTAACTGGTTTATTCATTAGATATCTAATTGCAGAATGGTCTGTATGAATGAAAGTTTCATAGCCAGTGATGTAATGTTTGAATTTTTTAATGGAATGGACTAAAACTAAAAACTCCTTTCAGTAACAATATAATTTAACTCTGCAGGAGTCAAATTTTAACTTGTATAGTAAATGGCATATGGATTCAAGTCTTTTTTTCCTAATACAACTCCTAAATTTGTGTCTAAAGCATCAGTTGAAATGTGAAAATGTAACTTCTAATTTCGTCCTCTCAAGATGGGTGCTTCAGAAATCTTCTCTTTCAAAGTTTCAAAGGTTTTTTGGCAACATGATTCCAACTAAATTCACAATATTTTGTGAGAAATTTAAAGAGTGGAGATGCAATTTTTTGTGAATTTCTCTACAAATATTCTATAGTATCCAGTAAAACCAAGATAAATCCTAAAATATCGTTGAAAAATTGGAATTGATAATTTAGAAATAACTTCTACTTTAGATGAGTCCACCTTAATTCCATTTCCTAAAATGTGGTGTCCTAAAATAATCCCCTTTGTAAACATCATAAACATTTTTCATGACTTAGTGAGAGATTTTATTCCTTACATATTATGGGAAATTTTCAAAATTTTTAAGAGCTTCGTCAAAATAATTTCCATAAAATGTAAAATTGTACATATACACTTCAACACAATCATGAATTATATCAGAGAAAATACCTAATACTACTCTTTGGAATGTTGCTGGTGCATTACATAATCCAAAAGGAATGACTCGATAAGCATAAGTTCCCCATGGACGGCTAAATGTGTTTTTGTCTTGATCTTCTGGTGCTACCTGAATTTGGTTATACCCACTAAAACCATCCAAGAATGCGAAATTTTTCTTCCCTGCTAATGTGTCTAAAAATTGATCTATGAAAGGAAGTGGAAAATGATCTTTCAAAGTGGCCTTATTGAGCTCCCTATAATAAATGCATACTCTCCATTTTCCATTACTTTTAGGAGTAATTACTAAAGGTGAAACCCATTGACTGCCTGATATTGGATAAATGAAATTTAAATTCAATGGTTTTTGTAGTTCCTCTTTAAAAATTTCCCTTAAATTTGGATTCATTCTTCTTTGAGGTTGTCGGATTGGTTTGGAATTTTATTTAATATATATGTGATGCATGCAAGTTTCAGGATTAATTCCTTTCATGTTAGTGCATTCCCATGCCTATGCAGAAGAGTGTTCTTTTAATATTTCTATTAATTTCCTCCTCTGAAATTCTTCTAGATTTTTATTTACATTCAAAGTTTTTCCTCGAAAGATTTCTATTGAAGAATTTCCAAATTCCTCCATAGAATGTAAATACATTTGCGGGATGATAGATATTCAATGTTGCACTACTCTTGAAATTTTGACTAATCTCACAGTATGAAGAGGATTCATTATTTTCTATTGAATTTAAAATTTGATTTTCTTCATTTACTTGTGAGATAGTAGAAATAGGTTGTATATCATTATCATTGTCCATCCATTTTTAAATTTCTACCTCTATCATCGTTTTTGTAGGTGGATACAATGCGATTTTATCTGTTGATCTTACATCAAAGATAAACATATCACCATATCTACAACTGATAAAAGCATCGTTTGTATCTAACCAAGGTATTCCTAGGATTAATGGATGTCCTCCTAGGTTATTATTGGGTGTCAAGATCATGAAATCAACTTGATATTCCCAAGAATCTAAGGATACATAAATTTCCTCTAACACACCATCAAGTTTAATTACAAATCTATCTGCTAATTGTAACAATTTTCATGTATATTGGGGATTAGGAAGTTTTAGTTGATCTATAGTTTGTTTACTCATGATGTTTATAGTTGCTCCTAAATCAATCAATGTGTTTGGTGTTTCAATACCATCGATGTGTGTTTTAACAATGGGACTTCCTAAATCTAATTATTTTTGAATTTTTGTTTTTCCCATCATGATATCTGCAATTTTTCCAGCTACTTCGATTATTTTGACTTCTTTTCTTTTCCTTCCTGGTCTTTTAACGCTTAAATCCCTAATTGTCTTTGCAAAATTTGGAATTTTCTTAATGGCCTGCAACAACGGAATTTTTATGCAAACATTCCTCAAATTGTCCAACATACCATTGTAAAGTAATATAATCTATTTTGATACCCCTTTATCAATTTTTAATCTTTCAAGAAAATGTGGTTTTGAAACAGATACTGAAGGTTATTCCATAATCGGAGTTTAGTTTATTGGAGTATCATCAAAATGTGTAGGGAAGTTTTGTGTTTGAATATTTTCTTTCTAATGAAGAGAGATCCCTTCCTCAGAGTGATTAATTTTCTTTTAAATATTTTCATCCTGACGAAGAGATATATCTTCCTCAGAATGATCATCCTTTTCATTTTCTTGAATAACAACAGATGGTGATTTCTTTTCCAATACTCTACCAAATATCAGCTGAATTTTTTTAAGATCTAATGGAGTTATCATATAGATCTGGAAATTTTTTCCCTCCATATTGTAAACAAGTTGTGAATTTTTATTATTTGAGTTTGGAAGTGGTTGAGTAGGAGATTAATTTGTTCATTGTGGAAATGGTAATGAAAGTCGTGGATTTGGATTTTGAGACTGAGTTTGAGGTAGTTGACTAGACTGAGGAAAATATTGTGGTGGAAAGTTTGGATAAGGTTGTGGACATTGGTGATGTTGAGAATATCTATAGTAAGTATTTTTCCATCCTTGTGCCCAAGGTTGAGATTGAGGCCAAGGCCGCCATGGCATTGGTGTAGTCTAGTTATTCTTTGGAGGTTGAGCATACATTTGAGTGTTAAATCCTTGATTTTTCCATGGTCTCACTTTCAAAATTTTGATTTTTTTGAATGATCATACAATATGTAAACAACTACATAAAATGATAAAGGGAAATTAAAAAAACCACTACATCAAATGATAAAATGAAATCATGGAAACAAGTACATCAAACGATAAAAGGAAATTATGGAAACAACTAGGTCAAATGATAAAAGGAAAACATAAAAATGCAGAACCTTCACTGTTTGCAGGGGCACTACAAAAATAGGTGGTCTCAGAGCTTTAAACGAACAGTGATCTATGCATCAAGTCTTCAAAGCACTTATTCATTAAAAAGGATGAAAATAGAGTTTTAACACATCACTGTCGCATCCGAAATTACACACATGTTCAGTTTTTCTTGCACATTATTTATAAAAGCCCATGTTCACAATTGTTCAAGGCTTTCATGCCTACTTAAGCTAAAAAAACTCTTATTTCGATTTCTAAAAATAACATAATATTGCCTATTCATGATTTTATATTTGGAAAATCAAATCGTGAAGCATGAACGTCTCAGACTCTCGCTCACCAGTTCAACAACGTGTTGACCCGCACCTTTGATCATGCAATCAAATGATATCCTTTGTGATCTGGCTCAGATGAATAGGAGGAAATTCTTGAGGAGATCAGTCCCCACCTTTCCATATACTTCTTCACTTATTTTTCATCTCAAATTTTGGTAAACCATTGAGCTAGCCACAGAAACGCAAATTAGCTGCTGAATCATGTCAATTCCATAGCCGATACAAATATTAAATTAATAATAAGGAAAATTATTAAATATGAAAGAAAAGACAATTAAATACCTTACCATGTCAAAAACTTGTAGTTTGATGCTTATTTGTGCCGATGATGATGGTTAAAAAGAGGAAAAATAGGTAAGAGAGAGTTTCAAAATGAAGCAATCATGAGGCTCTACAAAAACCAAGGACAATGTTCCTTAAACAGGCACGGAATTGTGACACCCCTTTCATTACTCCAATTTTTTTAATGTTTTAAGAAAATATAATGATGGGGTGCAAAACATTAATTCTACAACATCAAACTCTATTATATGATGTACTATTTATTTTTATTAATAAAAATGATAGAGCTTAAGAAAGGGGACAAACAACAGATTATGATGCCTTGGGAAGGGGGGAAACTTGACTTAAGAGGAAAACTATACCTTGAGTGAATATTTCCCTTTGATGTGATGGTTAGTCTTCCCAAGAAGCTGAAAGGTTGGAGAGATGAAGGGTTAAGGTGTGATTGTTGGGTTTAGGAATTGGCTTGTCCTTATCATCTTTTTGTCCATTTCATCCTTAATTTCCATCTATTTTGTATCTAATATCCTATCTTTTGATCCATGTATGAAAATTATTTATGTCATTCCAATTCACTAAATTTTACTTGCATTTGAAATGATAATAGTTTTTTTGGGTGTTATTAATTTTCGTATGTTGAGGAAAATGTTTGCAAGACAATTTAGCTAGCCCATGATGTTGTTACTCCATTATTTCCAAAGCTAAGACGTTGTTTTTGGTAGTTTTATATACATCCTTACCTAGTGTAATCAAAATGGTTTTTTTTGTCAGCATGGATCAAATTCTCCTAAACTATGTGGCCAATTTGGGCACAATGGTTATGACCCTCCAACTTTCTAGCTATTTGACGATCAAGCAACTAATCTAACAATAAATTTGTTTTTATTTAATATTTTGTACATTAAATAAATCTATGTTAACTCTATTTGGAAAACTTGAAAATCGAAATATTCTCAAGGATATTCCTATTTTTATTTATTTCTGGGATTGGATGTAAGGGAAAACTTATAAAAAGTGATCTTCCTGCCCAAAAAAGGGGGCTAGTTTTATTTTTCTCTTAGAACTATGCATTTGTACCTTTTAAACATTACTGTAAGTTTCAAAAATTTTGTGGCTCATTTTATGAATTAGTACATAATATGTATTCTGTGAGTTTTCCTCCAACTCCCTGCTAAGGAGAAAGGGCCCTCCTCTTTGGTAGGGATATTGTGACTGTAGAAAGTAGCATAATTGTTTGTTTCATTAACTTTCAAGTTGGAAGCTACATTTTGGGATTAATATTGATTGTTGTTACTAATTATTTATGTGATTAGAATATTTTTGTTATTCAATATTTTATACAATAATTATTGAATACAAGTGCCTATTACTCAATTGTAGCCATTGTAGGTATTTATCGAACTGTATTGTTACTATTGTTAGAGTCTTGCTATTACAGAATGTATGTTACTGTTATAGAATATTGAGTAAATTGTTTTCATAGATTGATGATTATTTCTTGATATTATTTGATTCATGTTACTGATCACTATTATAGGTTTCTCTTATGTAGTATTGTTACAGGTTGCTTATACATTCTAGTAATGTTGTCATTTATAGCTTCCAACCCAATTTTTGTTGATGCATTTACAATAGTATCATCTCATCCTTCTAATTGGATATGTTATTTAGGATTGGTGGATTATTTTTTATTGATTGAGGTATTTTTCATTTATGCAAGTGAGGATATAGTTGTATGGGGTGACTAGGTGTTATTTCTTTTTAGTAAAGGGTGACTAGGTGTTATTTATTTTTTGCAAAGAGTGTTTGAACGTTGTTTCTTTCCCGCAAAGAGTGATTTATATTTCCATAATAGAGTCAATGTGACATCATTTTTATCCAAGTGAATTTTCCAACAATGATTTTCTAATTCCATAATTGAGTGAAAAGTGCTTTCAAGTCTTGCAACTTGGAACAATTTACAATAAGAAATGGGATTTGATTGAGGATTGTGTTCTTGTTGAGGAAAACATAATAGAAGATAGCATATTAGGTAGTAGTTAACTTTAGTTAATGATTTTTATTGCACATATGGTGCATGGTATCCTTGAAATAAAAGACCCGCCCTTGTTTATAATTTATGTGAAGTGGATGTATTATTTTTAACAAGAAATTCAAAGTCCCCAACATTTGGAATGGTCGTCAGGGACATAATTAAAGGAGCAAAAACACAATTGAAATTATTTTCTTATGCAGGTTAAGATATGTAGGATGAATGAATAAAGAATAAGATTAATTTGGTTCCCCCAAAAATATAAACTGTGCAAGAAGAAGGGTATGACGAGGAAGAAGATTTAAATACTTTAGGACAAGTGACATTTATCTAGGAAATAAATTTGAAGGAAAAAGTAGAATCATCTATCCCAAGAGTGAACTCATGAAAAAAACTATCTCATAAAGAACCCAATTTCGAAGCAATATATTACAGGGAAAAATATCAAGGGTCGTCTATTTTAAGAGAAATCATTTGGGAGATAGATTTTTTTGAACCTTATGCCTCAGGAGACAGTCCAAGTATGTCTTAATCATATGCATCAGTAGAAGGTGAATGCGAGGAATTGTAAGGAGGGCATGAGGATATAGCTGGACATAATTTGGCACATTGAGACCGAAGGCCATAAAACAAGCAACCCCTTAATAATTTTATTCCAGGCCCAAAGAGTGTTTTAAGAAAATCTGAACACCCATCAAGGGACCCTTCATAGCTAGGGAAAATTTTTGGTGGAAAATAAGTAGATTTGAAAAACCATCGAACTTTGTGGAAAAACCATATGGAGGATGATGCAATTACTATATTAAAATTCCAGTTTGGGAACTTTTCAGGACAAGCACCAATGAAGAACATTCATTTGTTATCCCTACTGAAATTTTATGGCATGACCAGTGAAGATCTAGAGAATTTTCTCTTTGAGTTCGATATCTTGTGCTAGAGTTATGACTACACTTTAAATGCCAAAAAACTAAATTTTTCCCCTGCTACTTTTAAGGGAGCTACAATGAGATGGTTTATGAAACTTGGTGGTAAGTCTATCACTTCTTGGGATGGCATGAAAAAAAAATTTATGGAAAAATACCAAGAATAATATAGAACCAGAGATCAGAGGGAGGAGTTATTTAAAATGTCACAAAAGGATGAAAATAGCCTGAAAGATTATATCAAATGTCTCTAGTATAATTTATAAATGTTTAGGTATAGTGATTTGGACGAAGAAATTTTAAAGAAAAAATTGATCTGAGGAATGAGGGATGATTGTGTGGATATGTTTAACCTCATGGGAAACAAAGGCATATCATAGGCACTCTATGATGATGTATGTTGATGATTATTTCCTTCAAGCATGTACGAAAAAATGAAATAATCCCTTTGTTAGATGGTAACATGCAATAAGCTAATTGTTAGTATATAAATGAGGTTAGGTCCATAATACATAAGATAATAAAAATGAAAAATTACTTTATTTAAAGCAAATAGAAAAATATATTGTCTTATTAAAACAACCCAATAGAAAAGGCAAGTAGTAAGTACAGTATTCATTGAATCTATGGTAACTTCACCTCGTTTTATAAAAGGTTGCAAGGGGTGTAGCTCAATCTCTCTTGAGGAATGGGATTCTCTCTCTCTCTCTCTCTCTCTCTCTCTCTCTCTCTGAGTCCTCCTTTATTCTACACAAAAAATGTCATCATAACCTTACTATGGATGTATCTCCAAATTCCTTGGCCTGGTTCTTCTTGTTAGTGTTAGAATATGAATTCTACCACCAATGATCAAAATCACTCATTTCATTATCATTTTAGGTGTCTCACTCTGAAATTTTTATATCATTCCATTAGGTCATGCTAAAAATTGTTTCACTGATGGTAGCCTTCCTCAATAAAACTTCACTCTCCCTTAGAAGATCACATTTTCTGACTCACCTTCATGTCTTCTTAAGCATAATAACACCTATTAAAAGTTTATTTCACCATGTCTTGTCTTAGTTAAATTCAACCATGGAAGTCAGGTCATTCAAGGTCTCATTAGGTCATTAGGTTTCGTTGGTCAAAGTCCAAAAATGCACCATTTCATTTTCATAAGGTTGGAAAAGTATGAGAGTGATCCCAATAATGTCTTTTTACCATGTAAAGATGACCTCCAATACAGTTTCCAAAGTTGTTAATTGATTTCAAGTGTGAGTTTCATTCTAAGATGTAATTTTTATTTATTTATGTGATTTTATGTCAATTCAAATGTAATAAATATTCAGTCTCCTAAAGGCCGCCAACTCAGATTTCCACATGAAAACACACAAAATGTAAAATTGAAAGAGTTTTTAGTTCATCAATTGATCAAATGTCAAAGGGAGTTGTCTTTTCCCAAAGGTGCCCAAGTCGTCATTGTTCACAATCACTAAACCCTAATTTCCTCTCCCACCGAGCTAGGGTTTTCTATGGAAACGAGACATTTGAGCAGAGGAGCCATCAGTTAGGTCATATCAGCAAGTATGAGGCCATTCCAACTCATAATATCATGCTTCCATCATTTTTTAATAAATCATTCCAAGAGTCAAGTCATTTGCCACCCATAGGGCCAATTTTGCGTCAAACTATGTTTCTGAACAAAAAAAGATGAATTTGATACACGTGAGAGAGGTTTTTTTCCATCCTAGGTTAAGGAAGAAAAACCTCCTTCATAATTTACACAGGTGTCATTGTTTTAGATAAATGTCAAAAACACAGGTGCCACAGGAGAGTTGTGCCACAAGAGAGTTGTTACACTTCTGGAGTTACCTTGGAAAAATCAAGTGTTCTCATAGATGTATTGTCCAAATCACTTGCTTGATAATTTAAATGATAATTAGACAAAGAGATATTTCCAATGAGCTATCATTAGCTCAATTTTGAGTTGAGGAAGGCCTCCAAATGTTGCCTGCAACAGTACTTTGCATTTTTGCACCCTCATTCAGCATTTTTTGACCAGTCTTGGGAAAATCAACTTTTTAAAAGGAAAATAAACTTCAATAAGAAAAAAAAGCTATATTTGGAAATTACATAGGATAAGCTTTCCAACGAGCTATCCTAGGATCAATTTGGACACCGAGAAGGCCTCCAAAGGTGGCCTGTAAAGCGGTGTTGTAGGGACGATGTGCGTTTTCCATGGACGCTACGCGTTTGGCTGAAATTATAGTGTATTTTTCAACAGTGCTACGCGTTTTCCAGGGACGCTGCGCATTCACCCAATTGCTTCAAAAATTGCCTGCAAGGCTTAAAAACTTCACAAATTCATTTTTAAACCTTCAGCAGTGATTCATCATGACTCAAACAAGTTAGTAAGTAACCATTTTCTTCACTCATCTTCATCAAATGTCCTTTTGGATGCATAAGTTTATTTAGAAGAAATTTGGTGTTTTCTTCTAATGCAACACCATAGTTTCCCTAAAAACCTAATTTACACTCCAATTTAACTCCCTAAACCTTCATAACCCTTCCCCCATTTCAGTCTACCCTTTCCCAAACCCCTACAATGACATTCCCTTTCCCTAAGCCTTCATTTCCTTAAAATCCTAAGCCCTAGGTACACTAGTTACCTAGGCTCCAAATTCTCTATACTTGTGATAAATCCCTTATCCAAAAACCTTATATATCCCTACTCCCTGTCACATTCCCTAATTCATAAATCCCTACCCTCATCTCCCTTAAATTACCCTATCCCATGCCCTAGTCCTAAAAAATCACATTCCATCTCATCACACCTCCCTAGGGTTTTGAAACTAAGGCACCTATGGAAGAAGAAAGAAAGGAGAGGAAGCCAAACAGAGGAGGAAGATATACAACAAATAATGACATACAAAGGAGGATGGAAAACACTACTGCAAGAGACAAAATTGCAAAGGCCAAGCTCAAACGGGCCTATGCAAAAATCAAACTTTGAGTAAGTAAAAGAAGAAAGAGAAGTTAGAAATACTTTTTGAAGTGTCATTTCATGCCTAAAACACTTAATGAGAAATTACCCTCACAAATTTTGATAAATTTTGGCACACTTTTAACTTGTGTTCATTTTTGTGTTTTTTAGTACTTTTGCACACAGAAATTTTTCCAAAGGCACAACGACCTGGACGCTGCGCTATTTTTTGGGGACTCCAAATGAAAAATGGCCACCACCATTATATTCATAATGATGAGTACATAAACCATATCAAGTTTCAAAGGATTTGGAGGAGAACTGGTCCCTCAAAAATGCAAAAAACCAACAAAATTTCATGTTTCTGCCTCCTTTTTGGCTTGGTCGCTGCGCGTTTACCAGCCTTGGGAGATGAAGTTTTTGACAGGGAAAATGAGCACCATTTTGGAAACTGGAGGTATATTTGGAAACTAGACTCTGAGATATTTACATTGAGCTATCATGGAGCTGATTTTGACACCGGGAAGGCACTCAAAACCATCTTTGAAAACATGCAATTTTTTATGCTTGGACGCTACGCGTTTGCCAGGAAATTTCCAATTTTCATGGTCTTCAACAATTTTTCTCTAGTTTGACTTTTCACCTTGGGAAATGAGAAATGAATAATGTAAATGGTCAACATGAATGTAAAAGTCGTGTTTTTACTTTTATCTAGGGTATATACATTAGGTAAGTCAATCAGTTGAGGTGTCATGAATCAGTTACTAGAGATAGGAATGAGTCACTTTTCTCATCCTACACTCTAGCTTTCAGTTCAACTTTTCATGTAATATCTCCCTCACCTCATGAATTCAACTCCTAAAGATGAGAGGAGGTGGTTTGAGGTCGATTTAGCTCAGGTTTTCAGAGGAGGTTGGAGGGTGGCATCAGTTTGAAAGTTTGTGTATTGATCAAGAAACATTTTGGTCTGGATATTAATGACAAATTGCAACTATTTCTTTGGGATTCATGTGGTATGAATGTTTGACAGTATTTTTCTCTGTGATCATTTGTATGAATGTATTGTATGCTCATAAACCTTTTCATGTCTATGATATGCTTAATTTTAAGTTGAAAGGCAGAATTCATGTTTTTCATGCTTTGTTTTTGGAAATTTTGCATAATTTGTCCATTTTCTTCATTTTAGGTATAATTCATCTCATATGCTCTTCCTAGCTCCTCACCGGTCTATTCATCTCACCAAAATCACATTTAAGTGTTAAACCTTCCTACCTACCTTGCCCCATCGAATGGACTGCAATTTCATCTCATTGGCCCTAATCTAGTCCCCTTGACCTAATCATCATTTCAGTGAGCCCAACCCCAAATCAAAACAAAACCCTGCATTTCATACCTAGCCTAAAACCCTAATTTCTCCTACCCTCCTGGCTGTGACCCTTTTGAGAGATCCCTCTCTGGCTTGATAGGGCTAGCTATCAACTCAAAATCTTGGTTTATGGTTACCTTTATTGGGATTCCTTCCTCAGCCTTGGGAATCTGGTGGAGTGATAACATATTAGTGTCATTGTTGGGGACGAAAGGAAAAATATTCCCTGGGAAAGAACAACAAAGACTAGATCTAATTGTTGATGGTGAACAACAGTTGACAAATATCAAGGCTGAACCATTCACCTGGCGACTCCAACTTGATGTAAAGACTTCATTGGAGGATCGACCTTGCCAGCAGGGAAATGGAAGAATCTCACACAAAGGGTAGATATTCAAAATGGAATTGTATTCGAGATGTAATAGGCTTTCTTGTAAATTACTTACTTTCTTTTCCTGAAACTATCCTGAAAGTTTTCCAGAGTTTGTTGTATGAAAAATATGTTCAAATTTTTGATTCCGCCTATTTGAAGAGTGTAAATACCGAGTTTCCCTTTGATTTTGATCAAGATCAAGACCTCTTACCTGAAAATTGTGCATATCATTTTCAAGATGATGAACCTCAAGAGATCAAGAGTAATTCTATAGCTTTTGTACATACTCCTACACCTTATAAAATTTCAGATAGATATAAACCACTCATGTTACCTCCTTGTTACACAGTAATTTGTCACCGTCCCTGCAATCCCCGTCCTGCACATTGGAGGGCTCATTCCATGACCTGTGAGTAGTGACATGGCTTGAAATCACTTTCATGACATCCCTCTAAACAAGAGCTTTCATTGCCCTAAAGACATGTCCTTGTGAAAAACCCTAAAAATGGCCCTTTTTGCATTGGCGTGGGTAGACAGTTTAATACCCACGCCAATGGGGAAAATCCTTCAAAGAGGTCGTGCCAATTGGCACTCTGTCCCAGAGTCGCACTCGCGCCAGCCATTTTAAGGAGTGTTTTTTAAAAATAAATGGCGGAAGTTTCGTCCTAACAAATTCCTAGACTGCTATCTATCTTGAGTTGGGAGGTTTGGCTACGGATTTCCATAGAGAGGAAGTGGTTTTCCACCTCTCATGGAAGCTTCCTTGATGATAGGGCCAATCCCATGATTATAGGGATCCCAACTCCCCTTCCTCCATCTATAAAAGCTTGCTCATCTCCTTTGCAAGCTAATCTCCAAGTTCCCAAGAGCCTTATGGTGTAAGAGCCTTCATTCATTCCCTTGAGGCCAAATCCAAGCAAGGATATCATTATCAAGTATCCGAAGAGAGAGGCTTGTCCCATCCCTGACATGATTTATCGAGACATGTTCTGCTGACGACCCGCCGAAGGAGAATTCAGCGTCGGAACTATGGTTTTATTCTTCTTTGATTGATTAATGATAAGCGACTATTGGTTATGGTTCCACTCTTGATTGTTAATTATGATGATGATTTATGTCTTTTCCGACTAACATATAGTTGCATATACTAGATTTTACACTTGCATTTGTTTTGTTTCTCGCATGTGCAGGTGTCCAATCATGGAGATCGTGAGGATTGTGATCTGCCATAGCTAAGGAACGAGAGCGCTACTTTCTCTACAAGCGACAGCGTTGGATTCCAGGTAAGCCTTCATCGCTAGTTGGTCTATTTTCAATTAGGAACCTGCACTATAGCATGAATGATTGTTGCTAGACCCGGTTTGGGCTAGTAGGGATCGCCTCTGTCTGCAGAGGGGATTTACCTCCACAACAATTTGGTGACTCCGTTGGGGAGATCAGCTTGTTGTTTTCTTTTAAACTATAGACGGAGCCTGAAGTATAGCCAGATAGCCTTCAAAACGCTTTTGCTTTGCATTAGCGAAGTAGATCAATGTTTCTTCAGTCAATCTCCGGTTTAGTTTATGAACTGAACAACTTGGAGCGTTGTCTTGTCTTTTCGGTCAATTCTTGGCCTTGCTTGCTTGGTCAGCTCTTTGGGCTGGTTTTTCCTATTTGTTTGGCTTTTGTTTAACTTTGACACCTCTGGTCTAGCCTTAGATTGCTTACTTTTTATTTTTCCATAGCAAACTTGACTGGTGCACTTTTTAGCGTGATAGTCGCGCCTATTGGCGCTAGTTGTCAATGTTCCACCCGCGCCAGTTCTAATATGGCGCTAGTTTCATCCTGAAAGTCACGCCAGTGCTGGGGACTGCTAGGGTTTGCTTGTTTCTGAGCTTTCTGAGCCTGATCTTTGGTTTTGGTTAAATTTTTTCGACTGTTGAGTGTTTTGGAGCCTTGTTTGACTGACTGTGACCTCTTTCCTTTGGTTGTTTTCCCATTTCCATCGATTTTACATTCTAGCCCTAGGACATCTAGGTGCTTTGGTGTGTCGAGCCTCCCTTGGGAGTTTTTGGTTTTTGTCGGTTCAGTCAACTTCGTGATTGCTTCCCTGCATTCGTTTGACAGTTGTTTATCATTTTATTGCGCTATTTGAGTGATTGACTCCTCCTTCATTCGAATTCCGCTTTGTCTCATTTTGGGTCTAGATTACACGACCCATTTGTGTCTTTGGGATTTCCTTGGTTTTGAGGGACTTTTCGGTCGATTTGAGATCTGATTGTGTGTGCCATTGAGTGAAATTTTCTTGTTTTTGCTCTCTTACCATCATTCCTAGAATTCCTCTTTTCATTAGTTTTCATTTTTTTTAGTGCATTTTTCTCATAAACATTGAAAATATATAAAAAAAAATATCTTCTGCTTTGAATTAGTTAGTGTGAATCAAAATATTTTCGGTGTTATTAGTGATTATTAGCTTTGATAGAAGATTTTTTAGTTTCCATTAGCTGCATTAGAGATATCACTGGTTGTTTTCTGGTCATTTTATTGTGTAAAAAGCTCTTAACTCTCTTGTAATTAGCTCTCATCGAATGAAATGATATACTGTGGCATATAGTTTTGCATTTAGGGGATTTTGAGACATCACATTCATTAGGGTCTGAAAACTGAAACGTAATTGAAGATAAACTTTAAAATTTACTCAATTTACACTAAGGCAACATTGAAATCTAACGAAACACATTTAGAGGTCTAGGTTAGAGACGTGTTCTAGCGTGTTTAAACCTAGTAGTTTTCGTTCGCCTCTTGGCTTTAGACAGCGCTAGTATGGATTTGTGCTCCCCGTACCATCGCGTATATAAAGGGAGACCCCACTAGGTTTCTATCCTTTATCCATAGGAAGCCGATTCTACCACCTTATACCCGTGATACACCAGACACAACATTTAGGGAGATTTCCTGCATGTACGTTAAGTCCTTGGTTGATTTCTCTTTCATTTTGAAACCAAGGTGTATATTGCAGTTCATGGTTATTTGGTACACCCTTTGCCTAGTATTCCTGAGTAGTCATTTGATCTTTTCTGACTCTTTAAATTTGAAAGGATCACCAAGTGCTTGTCCTTTCACGCTTGCTTCAAAACTGAAAGAGATAGAGTCACCTTTTATCCGTTTCTCGACTCTTAAAACATGAAACAGTGAAGTTTCCTATTTTTCAATGTGGTAAAAATTAATCACCTGCGATCACACTCCCTGTTAAATTTTGCTTGTTGGTCGTTTGATTGTGTGCCTTGAGTCTTTTTCAACCCGTGTGTTGTGTTTGATCTTTTTCTCTTGTCGTTACTACCACAGTGGCGGAACCTTCGGTTTCGTCTACTGGTAGTCCTTATACAGACGATTCATCAGAGGCTTCCCAGCCCTCTGTTGAACCTCAGCAGCCCATTGTTTCCGAGTTTCCTGACGGGGGACCGGTTCTTGCTGAGCAACCCTTTGGGGGACCTGTTGAGTTCAATTGGCCCTTTTCCGACCCTTGGTCTGAATTAAGAGTAGGGGCAGATTTCCTTTCTCTTACATCGGGTTCGCCTTTTATAGCTGTTGTTTTTCCTCCTAGTCCTCGCTGTCTATTACGAGATCTAGTGGTAGGCTCAAACATGAGTGAATCCAGTGAGGAAATTCCTACATCCGGCGAAGATTACCAGTTATTCCCTCAGAGATTATTTTCGGAAGACAACCCTGAAGCATCTGTTATGTCTTCGCCCATTCCCTCATTACCAGCCGGGTATAGATCTTTAGGTCAGATTATTGCTGCTGCCGCCTCTATGGGGGCATCAGCTTCTTCTACAAGGCCTATTATTCCTTCATTGCGGATGTCTCCTCAGACTCCCATCACTTCTGTACCCATTAGGCCCACTGTCTGTGTGGTTGCATCCGCACCTGCTGTAACCACTCAGTCTGTAAGGGCTACATCGCTTCCCGAAGACGTTTATGTGAGAACATCTCTCCGGAGGAGTATCGGTTGTCCTTACAACAACTGAACCCAGAGGTTGGACAATCCTCTCAAGACCACAACCACGCGTACTTTTCGCATTATGCTCAGGATGGTAGTCCCGTGTACGCTTTTCCAAATCAGTACGATGAGCACGGGGATATGTTGTGTTTACCAGCTCCAGAGGCTTACCTTCATGCTCAAGGTTTACCATATAACCAGGCTGGACAGGTATATAACCCGCAAGGGCAACCTTTTCAAGGCCAACCTTCGGGCCAGCCTAGCTATCCTTATGCCCCACAGGGACAGCCCTTACCAGGTTACCCTGCGGGCCAGCAAGGGCCATCATACGGTCCGCAAGGACAGTATTACAACCCTTCCGGTCAACCTATACAGACTCCACCGGGGTACCAGCCGGGACTGGTCTATGGTCATGGGGGGCAAGTCTAACCTTCCCAACCTATGCGACCGCAGTATCTTGTTGCTCCTCATGTTGCACATCAGACAAGACCATCTTATGGTCCTGTTCCAGGTCAAACCGGTTACCAGCTACCACCTTGCTCCATTCCTCCACCAGGCCAACTGGTCCATCCGACACAACCCGGTGTTCCACCACCTCCTTCGTTGTTGGGGCCCTTGTTTTTGAAGAACCTTGTTTTGAATGGTTGGAATTGGGAATAACGGCCAGATTTTGGGGTTGCGGAAAATGGACAGATGGCAGCCGCAACCAAGTCGCAGCCACACCAAACGGCGGAGCTACCAAAGTTGCGAAGTAACAGGCACATAGCGGAAGAGACTAGATGCACAGGTACAGATAAGAAGAAGATACACCAGAAGAACACAAGCGGAACATACAGATAAGCAGAGAAAAGCTAGAAGCAGCTGCAGAAGGACATACAAAGAACTAACAGTTGCGGCAAGTAGGTGAATAAATAGCAGTCACCCGGATGAAAGAAGGATGATGATTGCGCAACAGGAGCCCAGATCCTGGATGAGGTCTCTGTAGTTCTTAGGGTCTATTGATGTACATATCTGTTCTGCGAAGCATATGCATCAAACTTGTAAGCCAATGCAAAGCTGTGTAACTGTGATTTGGCCAAGAGCTTAATACAATTGAAGGTTGCTGTCTATTGGGGTGATTCACATGCATGTGTATTGATTGTGGTGTTTCAAAATTTTAATTGTTTACTACCTGCATGCTTTATGGATGATGTTGCGTGTATGATTCTATTCATGTGATCTAAATGCTGATAAGAATGAGTTGCGAATCCTTCCCTCGCCATTGGTCTATTCCCCTTCTGCATGTAGTCGCGGCACGCCTCGGGTGAGACTCTCTGCTCTCTGGAGCAGGGTGATAATGCCGGCGTAATCCTAGACTACAGCGGATCCCTTTGTTGGCCACACCTCCCGAACCTGGGTCTTGCCCGCGAGACCTGATCAACCGCCAACAATGGTTCCGTTGTCGGGACCTGCATGATATGAGGGGACTTAGACTATGGTATCGCGGATCTTCAAAGGGGAGATACGACAATGGTGGGATAATCACATGGACCACTTTATCGCTCAGCAAGCGGGCATGGCTACGAAAGGAGAGGCAGCAATCAGGGAACTCATCCTTTTCTCAGATTCAGCCGGTGATACATACGAAATTTTCTAGGGAAGGTTCCCTACCGACCTTTACAATTAGTTGCAGAGATTACAAGCGACGGTGCCTCGAGAGGGCTTGTGGAAGATAAACCGCAGGTGGGCGCACGGAGATCTGGTGGCGCTGCATCGGTTGAACACCGAGCTAACCCGCGTGGTGGATTTTTGGGTAAGGACCATGTTGGAAGGATACACTGTGGAGTTTGCTGCTGAGTGCTATCAATCTTTCTCTAAGGCTGAGGCTGTCTTCCACTCAGGGCTAAGAGGGAAGCGGCTTAAGGAGATTCCGTTGTGGATTAAAGCTCTGATGGTGGATGAAGGGTTGATCGAATTCCACAAAACGAGTATGGAAGCGTAAACCACCCGTGCTGGGGGAAGGGTTGAGGGGACCGATGCCATGTAGAAGGTGACACGGGGAGTGGGGATGGATGCTGAGGCCACAAGGACGTTGAGGGAGCGACGTGCGCATCGGCGGGCACAGATCGCCAATAGGTGGCGAAGAAGGGTGATGCGAGATTTGAAGAGATGGGAGATCGAGAGGAAAAATCAGAAGGAGGCGCCTCAGAGGATAAGGATTATGGACGCAGGTACCCAGGGACGAGAGGGGACTGCCGCGGAAGTACGACGGGTGCATGGGAGCCCCGCCGAGCGAGCAATGGAACCGGTGACTGACGAGGATGGTGAAGGTATGCAGCCCGAAGAAAGTTTCGATGCTGAATGGTACGTGGTAATGCAGTAGCTGTTCCAAGAATGGACAGCACTCAGTCTTCCAGGCTGCCATACTCCCCCTAATCTGCATGGCCAAGACCCCTGCCTTCCCCTGGTACTTTATCAACCTTTGAGTAATATTTTTGTTAAATTTCAAGCATTGAGTCGATTGCACAGTAGTTCAGTGTCGTCAATGACACACGTTAGTAGCAGCAGCACTAGTAGTATTGCATTCCCGAGGGGAACAGTCGCGCAACCAGGACTCGGAGGATTTATCCTGGTCAACCCACCGCAAGTAACCATGGCTGGGTCTTTCACTCGGTATCCCGAGTTCTCGGGCTGAGGTAATGATGATGTAGAGCAACACTGGTATCTGTGTGAAGCCATTTGGAGGGCTCGGCAGATGCCGGATGCAGGTAAACTAATAGAGTTCCAAACCATGCTCAGAGAGAGGGCTCTCCGATGGTTTATCAAGTGGTCTGAGGCCCACCCGAATCCCATCATTGCGAACGTAAAGCGAGATTTTGTACGGGAATTTAAGCTTCCCCAGATGGACCAACAGGGTCTGTCCGAACTCTGGGAAATTAAACAGAAGGAAGGAGAAACCGCATGGGAGCTAATGCGGCGATTCAAGGACGTGATCGGGAAACTTAGTTACCCGATCGATCCGAACCATCAGAGGGATTGGTTCATCAAGGCTTTGCTTCCCTTGACGCGAACCCCCCTCACTCAGCAAAAGATTGACAATCTGTAGGATGCTTTGGAGCAGGCCATGAAGATCGAGGCCATGGCGGGCTACCCTCAGGAATATCGGGGAGGGCCAGCCCCGTAGGATCCCTCTTTGGTGGGATTGCAACATCAGATAGCCAGTTTGACTGAAAATCTCAAGGAGATATAGCGAGGCAGACCCGCCAGGCCAAACGTTTGGTGCACTCACTACCTGGTCGAAGGCCACATCGCAACTGAGTGTCCTCGGTTGCGTGGTGCGGGGGTGGGACCCTTAGTTGCGGCAATTCAAGGAGGGCCACACACGGGGGGCGGCACGGCGCTGAATCCGCAGGGGGTATACCAGCCGCAACATCACTACGCGGGGTTCCCCTCCCAACTCAACCCAGCTGCCACCGAGTACTGTGAAATCTGCCGGACTGTGGGACATCCACCTCGGATGTGCCCAATTCTACAGAAGTATTCCAACATACCAAAAAACGTATATTGTGAGTTCTGCGCTTCCACGACTCACAACACGGAGCAATGTCAAGCTCTCGATGCACTCGCGGACCGGCTGGACCGACCCTCCTACAGGGTGAATGAAGCTCTTAGAGGAAGAGGGGGCAGGGCGCGCGGAGGCCGCGCTGGGGGCCGCGGGCTGGTGAAATGCTATAACTGTGACCAGGAGGGCCATGTGGCTCGTGAATGTCCCCTCCCTCGCCAGCCGTGGTGTTCGCAGTGCCGCGTAAACACCCATGTGACAGAGGACTGTCTGGAGCTCATCAAAAAATGGGAAGAACGCGCACGATAGAGGGGCACGAATTTGGTAAATGCCGAGCCGCGCGTAGCTGCGACTCCGGCCATGCAGATCGTCGCTATCGTGACAAGGGGCAGTAAGAAAACAGGGGAGGATGCTCGCGGAAAGGAGGCGGCACCAGTTGTCAGGCCAGCATCCCCGCAGCGGATAATCAGACCCGAGGCACATAAGAAGTATTTTCAGGAGGCGGTTGAGGCATTTGCTCAGTTGCGCGACTCGAGAGGCCTGGAAGCATCTCTGCCGACAGACCCTGGACCACAGCACGCCCAAGGAACCCAGATAGCTAAATGGCTCCAGCTATTCCTCAGGATTGTTGACAATACAGCTTTGTGGAAGCAGATCAAAGATGCTCTGGAAGGGGCACTGCAGGGGAGGACAGGATTGAGGGAACCAGTGGATATGGCCCCCCAGTCGGTGCAGCGCATCAAGCGGAACAAGCGACAGACAGATAAAGAATTTCGGATTAATACGCAGGTTGGGGGATTCCAAATCAGCGACACCATGCTTGATTTGGGATCTGACGTTAACATCTTGCCGCGCAAGACATGGGAGGCTCTCGGAAAGCCACGGCTAGCCTACTCGCCCATCCAACTCAGGATGGCGAACCAGTACTACATTCTGCCGATTGGCCGACTCGAAGGAGTTGAGGTCGACAATGCAGGGGTCAAGACGTACACTGATTTTGAGGTTATTGATATTATGGGAGACAAGGATCCATATCCCGCCTTGTTGGGGATCGATTGGGCTTTTGAGAATTATGCTATCATCGACCTCAAAAAGGAGCTAATGATATTCGAAGATGGGGAGGTTTGGGCCACTCAGCCTCTCGGCCCCTATCAAGGGCCGAGGTATACCGAGACGGTGGATAACCGGGAGGATGCTCAGATGAGGGACCACCTCTATCAGATGACTGCAGGGAAATGGGAAGACTACATTAACCCGACCGCGACTGGTTCTATCAGTTGGCGAAGTGTTTAGAGCTCGGAGCTGGGATCCGAACTCGCTTGGGAAGACTGGCATTAGGAGGGATACGAGACTAGCACGCAGAGATGTGCTCATATTGGCCGCGTCAGTTGGGTTGGTGCGGAGTTCAGGGACTACCCGACCCTCTCAAACATGCAAGCTGTCAATACCTTTATTATTAAGGTTGAGGACACGGTGCCGGAAGGGAGAAGAATACCCCTTCTGGACGTCGCACTACAGTCTACAGCAGCCAGGTGGTGGAAAAATCACCGCAACACCTTGTTGCGGTGGAGTAGTGTGGTGGACGTGTTAAGGGCGCGGTTTAAAGAAGATGAAGGCCCTCGAAGCAGGTGGCCGTATTCGGGAATTTCCAGTCCGCAGGACCATTTGCGGACCTGTGAGGAGCAGTGGTGGAGTATAGGATACCCAGAAGAGCTGTGGGTTCATCAGTTTGTCCACACTTTAGACACCATCCCCCATGCATGGTACTTGGAAGAAGAACGGAAACGAGGGACTAGCTCTTGGATGGAGGTCACGTGCAAGTTTGCGCAGTGCTTCTCTTTCGCGAGAGACACCAAGCTGGAATCTCAGGCATTGCACGCTATCAGGGCGGTACTGTTTTTCTGCACTCCGCAGATCGATGGATGCATGCCGCCTGTCCTGCCTGAGGACGTGCGAGAGTTGGTGTGCCAAAGGATTGACAGTGATCCCAGGGATGATGGGCTAGAGGACCTGAGGCACCTGTATTTCGAAGAGAAGGAAGGCGAGCGGAACATTAAAGAAGATCCGGCCACGGAAGGGGTCCACTTACGGCCGCTAAAGACAAAGAAGCTCAACATCGGTACGGCAGAGACGCCTAAGTTGGCTACGGTGGGCGATTACTGGGATGAGGAGACGACCAAGGAGATTTTCAGCCTCCTCCAGGAATATGAGGATTTGTTCCCTTCATCGGTAGCCGACCTAAAGGGCATCAAAGGCGACCTTGGTGAAATGCACATCGTGCTGAAACCAGGGGCCAGGCCAGTGAAGCACCGACCTTACTGGTTGAACCCGCGGGTTAAGGAGAAGGTTAAGGCGGAAATCGATAAGATGCTAGCTGCGGGTCTAATCTTTCCCGTGAAAGAAGAAGAGTGGGTGAGCCCCATTGTGATCCAGAATAAGAAGGACAAGGCAGAGATACGTGTTTGTGTCGATTATCACAGTCTGAACAATGCCTGCATTCATGATCCGTTTCCCACCCCTTTTAGTGACAAAGTGTTGGACCACGTTGTGGGGAATGAAGCATACTCTTTCACTGATGGCTTTTCGGGCTACCATCAGGTGCGTATTGCGGAAGAAGATAAGTCAAAGACAACCTTCACCACCGAATGGGGGTCGTTCGCGTACCATGTCATGCCGTTCGGATTAAAGAACGCCCCGGCTGTGTTTTCCTGGATTGTCATCGCCGCCTTCCGGGCGTACATTCATAAGTTCCTGGAAGTCTACATGGATGACTGGATTGTCTATAGTTTATTAAAGAAACACGCTACCTTGTTGCGGGTCATGTTTGATCGGTGTCGACAGCTGCAAATTTCCTTGAACTTAAAGAAATGTATTTTTGCTGTTCCATTCAGCACGTTGTTGGGACATGTGGTATGCAAGCAGGGGGTCTGCGTCGACCCCGCCAAGGTTGCAGTGATCGTACACATGGAAGCTCCGGAGACGGTGAAACAGTTGCGAGCATTACTTGGGCACACGGGGTACTACAGGATATTTATCCGCAACTATGCCAAGATCACTGCTCCGTTAGAACAACTTCTGCAGAAGTCCGCAGTCTTCCAATGGACGAAGGAGTGTCGGATAGCCCTGGACACCTTGAAGGAGAAGCTGGCGTCAGCGCCCATTCTAGTACATCCAGACTGGGATAAGAAATTCCATGTGCATATTGACGCTTCTAGCATTGCACTAGGGGATGTCTTGGCACAACCCGGCGAGACAACAGTCGACCACCCAGTCTACTTCGCCAGCCGCGAGCTGTCAAATGCGGAGAAGAATTATACCACGACCGAGCGGGAGGCGCTGGCGATGGTCTACTCTCTTCAGAAATTCCACCACTATCTTCTGGGGGTCAAGTTTAAGTTCTTCACAGACCACTCTACCCTGAAGTACCTGGTCAATAAGCCCGTTTTGGAGGGTCGGATTTGTCGTTGGCTTCTTCTGTTCCAAGAATTCACGGTCGAGGTAATCGTCAAGCCCAGGAGGTTGAATGTCGGGCCCGATCACCTATCCAGGCTGGAGACAAGGGAGAACGACGGTGCCCTTGATGATCAGCTACCCGATGCTGACCTTTTCCGAGTCGAAGCTATACCAGATTACTTAGCCGATATTGCCGCCTATCTGACAATGGGGCAATGCCCTCAGGATTACACCCCGCTCCAGAAACGGCATTTGGTCGTCCGTGCCGCCGACTACGAGTTGATCACAGGGCAGCTATACAAACTGGGCCTTGATGAGGTTTTACGCAGATGCGTCCTTGACCATGAACGGGAAGCAGTGATGTGGGAATGTCACAGCAGTGTTGCGGGAGGGCACGTAGGTGCAAAACCTACCGCACGAAAGGTGCTCCAAGCTGGCCTGTGGTGGCCGACAGTACATGCTGATTGTAAGGCCTACGTGAGGCGCTGTGATGTCTGCCAACGGACTGGAAGGCCCTCACACCGGGATGAGCTCCTGTTACACCCAGTGCAGGTGTTGCGGCCATTTGAGAAGTGGGCTGTGGATTTTGTGGGCCCCATAGCCCCGGTCGCCAGGCACTCCAAGGCCCGGTACATCATTACCGCCACGGATTACCTCACCCGGTGGGCTGAGGCAGTGGCGGTGCGCAACTGCACAGCAGATACTACCACTCGGTTCATTTTTTAGCACATCATTTGCCGGTTTGGCTACCTGCAAAGTTTAACCAGTGACCAGGATACACACTTCATTAATGATACTATCAAAACACTGCTGGACACCTTCATGGTTCAGCATCACAAGAGTAGCCCGTACCACCCGCAGGCTAATGGTACGGTGGAAGCCTTCAATAAGATTCTGGAGAAAGGCTTGATGAAGATTTGCAATGCCCAGCGTGATGATTGGGATGAGCGCCTATTAGCGGCCTTATGGGCCTATCGGACTACGGTGAAGCGCTTGACCAATCAAACGCCCTTCTAGCTTGTGTACGGCCGGGAGGCTGTGATCCCCGCCGAGTTTACTATACCAAGCCTGTTAATTGCCACATCTCTGAAGTTCTTGGAAGAGGCCTCCCTCCAGGAGCGCCTCCGTGAATTGCAGGAACTGGATGAGGCCCGCTTCCTGGCTGAATTCCACCAAAAGATCCAGAAGGACCGGCAGAAAGCGTGGCACAACCGCCACATTAAGAACAAAACCTTCCAGGTTGGCGGCAAAGTTCTTTTATACGACAGCAGGTTCCAGAAGTTCCCAGGCAAGCTCTAGATGCACTGGTTGGGACCCTACTTTGTTGTCGAAATTCACGACTCTGGAGCCATTCGGTTGGCACAGCTGGACGGTACGGTTCTCCCCGACTTAGTGAATGGCGCACGCCTGAAACCCTACCAAGAGTAAGTACCTTCCATTTCTCATCAATAACTCTCGCACCTGAGAGCACCCGTAGAATAGCATAGTTGAATAACTCTCCTGCAACCGGGATGAGCATAGGAGGTCTTTCTATTCATAGGTAGTGTGTCAATAACCGCTCAGTTGCGGGGTAACCACCGCAACCGACTGTGGTCGGGGCGGCGCCTTTCCAGCGTGTCGTCCCGGTAGGATCCGTACCCACCTCCCTGTCAGTCCAGCTCAGTCCACCCACGTAGTTGTGTCAGTTCGTAGGATCACCTAGATCTGTGTCATTAATTTCCATAATTAGCAGTAATCGCGCCGTCATCATTTGGCCATCACCCGCAGTAACCTCAGCCGTCGCGTCCGCCCACTTTCCCATGCCACCGTCAACAACTATCACATCACTCATTGGCATGCGATTAATCGCACGATTATCGTAGAACGAATACCAGTGGGAATTAACTCGTTAGGGGGTCTCATCAACTCCACTCATGCCAAGTGCTGACATAACTTGCATGCACACCAAAAGCACAAGAATGCCGAACCCGTTTGAATTAGTAATTGTCACTACACCAGAGCCGCTGAGTTCTCAGAGTGCATTGCACCAGGAAAGATGCTCGCGACAAATTCTACAAGTCTACCAACGCCGACCCAAAATGCCGAAGGCCATCCCAGCAGTTATTGAACCAGAGCTTGATCCTCGCATTCACAAAACCGAGTCCCTTGTGGGCAAGTACGATAGTGCAGCCCTGATTGATGCCAACCTCTCAAATGCTGCCTAGTTTCCATCCCTCCAGTGACAGGTATACATAGAGCACTATACTACTGCAGCCGGCAATCCCGCCAGCCACCTACGGCCAGAATTCACTGGCCTTCAGTCCTCCTTCTTGATGAATTTGAGGAAGCTAGAGGTCTTTGGCACCACAGGACCGGTTCTGTAGTGTACCCGTTTCCTCCTCAGCCGAATTCAGAATGGGTCTCTGTGGTTGGCCCTGGAAATTCCTATTCACGTTGAGGATATTCATCGCCTCAAAGGGCTGTCGCAGACCGGTGCAGACGTCTCGATGGCCTGCCAGACCTCCTCCAAGCGCGCACAAAAGTCGGGCGATGCGGACCTGTATTCCAAATATGGCACTTGCAGGGGGGGGAAAGGAGCTAAGATTGAGCTCATTAACAAGCTCGAGATTCGCTTCACCTGTTACCTCATTGCCAGCAAAACAATGAGGCATTACATGAAAGGCGAGTGCACTCTTGATACCATCTCTATTGTTGATCGTTGTGTCCAAGGCGCCAAAATGAATTGGTGTTCCTTTTTGTTGAAAGAGTTGTTCGCTGCGTGCGAGGAGAATTATAAGCGCGCAACTACCTTCATCTATGGCTGCTTGATTATTGATTTTGCCATGTGGAAGTGGCACACGCCACACACCCGGTTCCCAGCAGAGATCCCCGAGGGCCAGCCCCTCGTGATGAAATTCACTCCTTGGCAGGTCTCTAATGACCCCAGTACCAAGCTGGTGAATGAGGATGCGTTTCAGTCGTGGTACCAACTAATGACGGATGTGGTGGCTGGCCAACAGCGGGTGCCCCGAAACCTATTGGATGAATATAGCGCGCAGGTGTGGTTCGGAGTAAGCCATAAGCACACTTACCTCCGACCCACTTGCGTTCCAGCGGAAACCTTCCACATGACGCCACTGAAATTTCAGTTGGACGATGCCGCTTTCCATCATGAAGTTTTCTCCTGGCCGGGAGTCACAAAGCATACGCGGGACGGGCTCCCCCGATACAATTTTGACAGGATGGCCCCGGTACAACAGCTGGCCGAGACGGCAGAAGCAGTGCCCTCACAAGAGCTTCCCGAACCTCTCATCCCCATCGTTCGCCACTTTAACGCCCAGGTACGGAATCTCAATGTGGTGACTCAGGTTATTTCGAGCGGCACTACTCCATTTCCTTTATTTTCCGAATTTCAGCTCGTTTGCTCCCCTTCGCGCCCCCGTACCACTCCACTCACCTCCCCCATTCCCACCACCTTGTTCACTTCGACTGATCCACTCACGACCCTGATGGGCGAGACGAGCGGGCCCAGAGATTCGCCCGAGGCTCCTCCACCTAAGAGGGCCCGCACAACTGAGGCAAATCCGGTAGAGGACCTCACTGTTGACGATCCCCCACCACCCCCAAGCACCAGGGTATTGATCACTGAAGAGCCCCTCATCGACCCATCTGAGTTCATCAACATCTGACTTCCACATTCCTCCACCTCACCATTCACTGTCCCGATTACCGTCTTTTCGCCCACTACTCCATCTGGGCCCTCCACTTCATCGGCTACTGTATCTGACCCCATTGTCCAGGAACTTCGGGGTGGGGACCGCGGGGCTAAGGTTGACTCTCGTACTGCCACGGTCGACCCAGTGGAAGAACCCCACCCTCCTCTTACTGATACATGCACGCAGCAGACACCCATTGTGTCCATTTCTGTTGAGGCTCAACCAGCGGCCACCCTCCCTCCACAGTCGGCCAACATTGATCAGCACGCACCGCTGGATTTCAATATGATTGATTCTGGCCATCCAGAGTTCGCGCCCTTATCTCCTCCTAAGCATGGAAATGGATCAGTTGCCGGTGGGCAACCGTTGCCAGAGCAAATGCTGGCCCCGAGCACATCTGGGACCGCCACCTTCCCGCCCGGCACTCCAGCTCAGTTGTACCTACTGATTCAACGGGCGGCCCAGCAGGCTGACAAATTACATTGGGGCCTCCAGCAGCACTGTGCCGAGCAGCAACGCCAAATTTCCGCACTTACTGAACAATGAGACGAACTCCAAACAGCCCGGGAGCAAATAGGCACAATGATCACTGATGTCACCCGGATGTTCTCCGAGTTCTGGCCCTCCCTAGGGCCTCATTATCCCCTGCTACCTCCCGAAATTGCTGCGACCAGTCTCTTGGAGCAAGCTATCCACTTCCGCATCGTTGTTCAAGAATTACACCGGGAGAATCAGGAGCTTCGTGCAGCATTAGCAACCCATCCGGTGCAGCCCGAGCCTACCGTCGACTATTCAGCCCAGGTGGCCGCCAAGCAGGGCCAGGCAATTCAGATGCAAGCCGCACTTCAATCCAATGCTCGCGCAGCTCAGGACCTCCTGAAGGGCCTTCGGGAGTGCTCCCTGGCACTCACCGTCAAGACCCAGCCGATGTCCGCCCAACTCCAACATGTTTCTAGGGAGATTCAGGAGGCTACGGACCCTGCAAGGATGGATCAATTGTACGGTCAGGCGGATGAGCTTGAAGCACATATCCAACATACAGAAGCTAGTTCGGCGGAGGCCAAACGGGTCATTCGAGAGCTCCGGCCGCCTCTTCAATCAAGTGCCCAGTCTATACAACAGCTTGCAGCGGCAGCTGAGACCCAGATCAGCACCATGTTCGGCACCGTCCCAGTGCCCGTCGAGGAGGATGCTGCCACCAAGCTCGTCGAGGAAATAGACTCGCTCATCCAGAGCTGGCAGCAAGCTGTGTCAGATTTTAATGAGCTTCGCGCTACAGCGTTCCGCAGGGTTCTGGAGTTGGGGCCCTTGTTTGAACAGCCGCCAGAAGATGCACAGCAAGGACAGGCGCAGGCTGAAGATGCACAGGAGGAATGAGCGCAAGATGAGGGCACGCAGGGTGAACAGGACACGGAGGCAAGCAGGGCAATGGAGGTGGAAACCGTGATCTGTGATTGACTCGGGGACGAGTCAAGGAACTGTGGTCGGGGCCTGTTGGGACCCTTGTTTTTGAAGAACCTTGTTTTGAACGGTCGGAATTGGGAATAACGGCCAGATTTTGGGGTTGCGGAAAATGGACAGATGGCAGCTGCAACCAAGTCGCAACCACACCAAACGGCGGAGCTACCAAAGTTGCGAAGGAACAGACACATAGCGGAAGAGACTAGATGCACATGTACATATAAGAAGAAGATACACTAGAAGAATGCAAGCGGAACATACAGATAAGCAGAGAAAAGCTAGAAGCAGCTGCAGAAGGACATACAGAGAACTAACAGTTGCGGCAAGCAAGTGAATAAATAGCAGTCACCCGGATGAAAGAAGGATGATGATTGCAGAACAGGAGCCCGGATCCTGGATGAGGTCTCTGTAGTTCTTAAGGTCTATTGATGTACATCTCTGTTCCGCGAAGCATATGCAAGAGACTTGTAAGCCAATGCAAAGCTGTGTAACTGTGATTTGGCCAAGAGCTTAATACAATTGAAGGTTGCTATCTATTGGGGTGATTCACATGCATGTGTATTGATTGTGGTGTTTCAAAATTTTAATTGTTTACTACCTGCATGCTTTATGGATGCTGTTGCGTGTATGATTCTATTCATGTGATCTAAATGCTGATAAGAATGAGTTGCGGATCCTTCCCTCGCCATTGGTCTATTCCCCTTCTGCATGTAGTCGCGGCACGCCTCGGGTGAGACTCTCTGCTCTCCGGAGAAGGGTGATAATGCCGGCGTAATCCTAGACTACAGCGGATCCCTTTGTTGGCCACACCTCTCGAACCTGGGTCTTGCTCGCGAGACCTGATCAACCGCCAACATTCGTTAACAGAATCGCCCAAGATATTGCTATGGGAGCGTGTGTGACTGAAGAACAAGCCATAGCGCGTGCTCACTATCTGGATCTGGTATATTCACAATCCGGCACGCTGTATGATATTTTTCCTGATGCTCCACGGTCTGGAACCTCTAAAGCTCCACCTACCCCAGCAGTGGATGGTGTTATTGGTTCTGTGTCTCAGAATTCAAAGAAATCTTCGAATGGGAAGCAGAAGTCCAACTCATCCAACAATCCTGCTCTTCTCGCCCCTCCAGATTCTGGAAAAACTGCGGAGGTCAATGCCGTTCAGGCCAATCCTATGGAAAATACCTCCAAAGGAAAGAAGAAGGGAAAAGGTAAATCTAAATCCGACGCCCCAAATCCAGAGTCCAAACATCGTACTGAGGACGGTTCCCAATGCAAACCGAAGTACCCCTGCCTCATTTGTGAAGGAGATCATTATACTAAGGATTGTCCTCGACGATCTGAAGTTAGTCAAATTCTAAAAGGCTCCAAAGGGACTCCGACAGTTCTTAAAGAACCGTTCCCATCTCAGCAGACCTAGATGGTTGAACAGCCCTCACCATCTGCACCATTTGGGTCCCAAGTCTTTATGATGAATGGCGCTGCACCTATCTCTATGGCTACGCGTGTGAAGGATTACAACGAATCGCGTCAGGCACCGGGGAAGGCATTTGTGGATGGTCCACCTCCCCCACTTGTCTCCGGTTCGTTGGAAATTGAGAAGCCTACTGCTAAACCTGTTGTGAGGCCACCTTCTAAAGGTGTTTTACGAAAGTCTTCCTACAATCCGAATGCCCGTGCCGCTCAGCACTATAGTATTGTTGAGGATCTAGCAGAGGCACCTTCTGCCATGTCTAAATTGGAATTTCTTCAAAGTTTTCCTTCGCAACGAAAAAGCTTTATTATCTGCAATCGGTGGAATCGATCCTGCCGATTCTAGTCTTCTCACCTTTGACTTAGAAAATTTCACCCCCCGACTTCCACATCAGATCACTCTTGTTATTCAAGTCAGGATCAACGGTCTTAACATCCATAGGGCCGTTGTGGATGAAGGTGCTTCTACCTGTGTCATGTCGTCCGCTTGCTGGAAGGCCATTGGCTCTCCGGCCCTTTCATCGTCTCCCAATGCCCTAGAGGCATTTGATGGTCAGGAATCCAAACCCCTAGGTGTTCTCGAGAGTCTAGCGATTACTTTACAGGGGAAGACAGTCAACGTAGAAGTAGAAGTGGTTGACGCCAAGCTTAACTACAATATACTTCTCGGCCGCAGCTGGACTCATGTCATGCTATGCGTGCCATCCACCCTCTTTCGACTTCTTAAGTTCCCTCACAAGGGAAAAATCATTATGGTGGATCAGTTGTCTTTCTTCACCTCCACCTCCGAGAACAACGTTCCGTACGTGGATCAGATTCCAAATCCCCCTGACAGTGTGGGACTCGGTCTCTTCAAAGACCCCATCCTCATGGGTATTTTTCCCGCACCGCCACCGCACACCGCTCAAGTTAACATGATCTCTAGGTCTGACGACCCATGGCTCATCCCTACGCCTGAGCAGGTGATTGAGTTTGGAGAATCGATGCCCTTAACTCTAGTAGAGATTAGCTACTGTGAAATTGTTGTCGCATCTGATCCTCCACCGCCTCATCATGCTCCTTCGAGCATGGCTTTAAACATCTATCCTCAGTCCCCCTGGCTTGGCGAGGCCGACTCGCCGGATCCTCTTAAAGAGATTTTTCCTTCCGATGAAGCCATTATTGAAACAATGTCTCTTGAGGAGCTGCCTTGGAGCGATGGACATCATCGTTCCTCCTTTCTTGCCTAGCTTGGGGGCAATGTCAGATTGTTTAGAGCATTTTTCATCTCAGGTTCCCACTCCACCTCTCCAGACGCCCATATTGACACATGAGGTGCTTTCAGAGGGAAACTTGAGCAACATCACTCAAACTATTCCGATCGACATCTCCGTTAAACCAGGGATAGTTGAGAACATACACGTGGGAGTGACTTGTTCTCCTGATGAGATACGAGTCTATACCGATATCTTTCGAGAATTCAGAGACGTGTTCGCTTGGTCCTATGAGGAAATGCCCGGGATTGATCCCAGCATAATAGTGCACGAGATTCCTACATATCTTGGTGCGAAACCCGTGCGCGAACGCCTATGCCCAGTGCATCCTCACAAAGCCGTTGCCATTAAAGCAGAAGTTGAAAAACTTCTGAACGCGGGCTTTATTTACCCGATTCCCCTCACAGAATGGGTCTCCAACATTGTCCCTGTAGATAAGAAACAGGGTACTATCAGAGTTTGTGTTGATTACCAAGATATTAATTGGGCCTGTCTTAAGGACAACTATCCTACTCCCTTCATAGATCAAATCATTGACAAATGTGCTGGGAGTGAGATCTATTCCATGATGGACGGCTTTTTTGGGTACAATCAGATAAACATTCTACCTGCTAATCAACACAAGACTGCATTCATCTGTCCATGGGGTACTTTTTCTTATAAAAAGCTCCCATTCGGCTTGAAGAACGTTGGAGCTACTTTTCAGCGTGCTATGTCTTATGCGTTCCATGACATACGTCATATTTTTCAGCCTTATCTGGACGATTTGTCAGCTCACTCAGCCCGGCGAGAGGACCACCCAGAACACCTTCGCTATATTTTCCTTCGTTGTCGATGCTATAACATCCAGCTCAATCCTCATAAATGCATCTTTTGCGTGGATTCTGGTTGTCTATTAGGGTTCATAGTCTCCAAGGACGGGATTCGCCTCGATCCCTTAAAGGTCGAGGCCATTGTCAATCTCCCATCAACCTCTTCATTATATCAATTGTAGAGTCTGCAGGGAAAAGCTAATTTCCTACGACGCTTTATACCGAACTACGTGGAAGTGGCCAAAGGATTCACGTGTCTTCTAAAGCAGAACGTTCCCTTCCATTGGGACGACATTGCTCAAGAATCCTTTGAGAAGCTTAAGACATTACTTGTTAATGCTCCATTGCTTCGGCCCCCCAACTATCACCGTGATTTCACTTTATACTTGGCTGCCGCGTTTAGCACCATAGCTATGGTTCTGGTGCAGGATGACAACGATGGCAACGAACACGTTGTTTACTATCTATCATGAAATCTTCTTGACACAGAAATGCATTACGCTCACGTCAAGAAGCTAGCTTTAGCAGCTGTACAAGCTCTGCAATGTTTCCACCACTACATCCTGCTTCGTACTGTAACCGTGGTTTGGAATTGCAACCCCATGAAATATATTCTCTCTCAACAATTACTGGGGGGAAAATACTCCAAATGGATCGTTAGCCTGCAGGAGTTCGACCTAGATTTTACTACTGCTAAGTCGACCAAATCACTGGTTTTCGTGGATCTCATTTGCTCCCTCCCTACAGACTCCACTCCCTCTCATTCTGAAGAACATATTCCAGACGAATCCCTCTTCCTTATCATCACCCGTGACCCATGGTATGGCGATATTATTGTGTATCTTCAAACGTCAAATTTCCGGTCTGATTTGAACAAGGATGCCTGATGTCGGATTAGGCATCAGTCCCAACCCTACCGCATTGTAGGGGATACACTATACCGGGTTGGAGTAGATTCAGTGCTCCGTCGGTGTTTGACACTAGAAGAGGCTGAAAAAGTTTTGAATGACTGTCACAGTGGCGCCTGTGGCAGTCACATGTCTGGATATGCCACCGCCCAGAAGATTCTGTGTGCGGGTTACTTCTGGCCGTCAATCTTCAAAGATTGTATTGTCGCAGTCCACAAATGTCACGCGTGCCAGGTTTTTCAGTGCAAGATGCGCTCGCCACCTCTCCCCATGCATCCTGTTATTACCTTCGGCCCTTTCGCAAAATGGGGCGTAGATTTCATGACCTGTAACCCTCATTCGGCCGGGGGGCATGCATATATAATCGTTGCCGTGGACTAATTTACGAAGTGGGCCGAAGCGATGCCTACACTAGCTGCCGACGGTAAGATAGCGGCTCAATTTATCTTCAACCACATTATTGCACGTTTCGGGGTCCCTCAGGCCATTGTAACCGATCATGGTACTCACTTTCGAGATTATATGATGGCCGAGCTGACATCAAGATTGGGCTTACGACACGATAGCTAAACGCCATATTACCCCCAGGAAAATGGCCAGGTTGAGGCAGTGAACAAGGTTTTAGTCACAATGCTTCAACGAACAGTTGGAATTCATAAGTCCAATTGGCACCTCCAATTGTTCTCAGCTCTATGGGCCTACCGGACGTCAGCAAAGAGTGCAACCGGATTCACACCATTCCAATTGGTGTATGGTCTGGAAGCAACTCTTCTGGTTGAATGCGAAATTCCTTCTTTGAAATTAGTTGTGGAACTTTTACCCGACACTTCTCTTGAGGAAGAGCGTCTTTTGTATCTGGAATGGTTAGATGAAACCCGCCGTTTGGCTGCTTTAGTCATTGAAGCACAAAAGAAGTGGGTCAAAGCTCACTTTGATCAATCAGTTTCTCCACGTTCCTTGGTCGAAGGGGACCTCATCCTCCTATACGATCAAGCGCATGACAAGCTTAGGGCCGGTAAGTTCCAACCTATGTGGCATGGGCCCTACATAGTAAAACACATTTTGAAAAATGGGGCTTATGAGCTCATTGATTATGAAGGAGTTCCGTTGGCACAGCCCAGGAATGGGCTGTACCTCAAAAAATACTATGCTTGAAGTGATTTTTTGGTGTGGTGTGTGTACATAGGTGTGTATTTTCATTTGTGTGCATGTGTGGTGTGATGTGCGATGTAAACATATTTCTGCTGATCGGGTCTTCCTGATTGTACAGATGTCCATCAATCCGTTTATTGGTTTCGCGGATGGTGCCTCCTGCAATACCAGGAATCTGTCTTCGGCAGCTTGGGTAATCTACAATCCTGCTGGTGAGTTGGTCAATCTACAAGGTGTGTGTCTGGGACGTGCTACAAATAACATCGCGGAATATAGTGCTGTGTTAGAATTATTAACTGAGGTTGTAAACCTTGGTATCCGTGAATTACTTGTGTATCTAGACTCACAACTTGTAGTATCACAACTTAACGGTCATTATTCAGTCAGAAACACATCCATTTTACGTCTATATCTACGTATTCATTTACTCGAAAGAAATTTTGACTATATTACATATCAACACATACCCAGACATATGAATACATTGACAGATGCCGTAGCTAATATGGTTTTAGATAGACATTTGTGTAATTTATAAACAAAACATCATCACATGTGAAGAGATCCATCCAGGAATAGGTATGTGTATATATATATATATATATATATATATATATATATATATATCGAAATGTTTACATAGTGTGCATTACATAAATCAAAAAATATACATGTTTGTCTTAATACAGCCGGAGACGACATGTCTCTCAAAAAATATGCATGAGAAAAGCCCTAATGTCTAATCTGCATGGTGCTCATGATAACAAGTCACGGCACGCACTAAGCGTCTCAATAGTCGGTGGAGGCGACTGGGCACCCCCACAGTGTGTTGCTGGTATGCTAGCGGAACATCTGCTAGCCGTGCATAGTCTGGGATCCCCCAGGCAATGCCCTCCAGGTTTTGAATTAGTTCACCTCCCTCGCCACCCTCCGCCTAAGGGTCATGTTCGACATGGGTTCTCCGCGCGATGGCCGACATGCCCGCGGGCCTCTCTGGGCCGACATCTGCATACATATAACAACTGTCATTAGAACGAACATGTATTACCAAAAAAAATCATAAATACAAAAAATCAAAAAGAGAGTATCATACCCAACTCCTCATCCCAATCATCTCCCTCTGGGAGTGGAAGATCGGGATCTCCGGTGAAATCGGTACCAGCATAGGGCCAGTCCTCGACCACAATCAATTGCCGTCGTAACCACACAAAAAACTCGAGTCTCGAGGACATCTGTTGACCCCCTCCTGACCTTGGCATAAGTGCTGCCCAGCGAGCCATCCTCAGTTCTCGTGGTATCGAATCAGCGACTATGGCCCCTTGGCCCTGGAAGATAGGTAGTCGTTCCAAGATGAACGACACCAGAATGGAACCGTAGCCGAACTGCTTTAGTTTGGCTTGTTTGCATTTCGTCAGCTGCCTCTTGATGTTGACTGTTACTGCAGTGGCCCGATCAAACAATGTGGGGCTCATACACTCAGAATCTAAAAGGAGTTGGGCTTTGGTGAATTCATGCGGGGCCTGCGATCCTGCAGCCCGTGTAATGGTGTGTAGCACTACTCTGAGTGCTAGATCCTTGACAGTGTGAATGTCTACCTTTCCGCTTCCTGATTCGGTTCGTGCCATTGGGAACACCCTCGCCATTACCTGCTCCATCTTTTCACCAGATGGTCTACTCCCTGTCAATATGGGCACTGGACCTCTGCGTGACAGTCCGATTATGAAGTATACGCCAGAAACCTCCATTTCCAACACCTAGTCTCGAAGCTTGAATACTTCTTCATTTTCCTCCCAAATACTGACCAGGTACTGTAGAAGCTCGGGTTGAGCGTGTCAGGAAGAATTTATTAAGCCCACAATTCTTGAGGGCATTCATACAAGTTTCATTCTCCATGGCTAATTCATTCTCTTCCCCATGCTCCCTCTCTTTCCACTCGATCACCATTGTACTCGGTTTCCTGCATCAACATGGTCAAAAACCCTTGATTAGATCTCTGTCATGCTTGAAAATCCATTTGAATCACCCACAAATCAGAAATTTAAAGCGGAAAACTAAATTGTGCCATTGGCGTGGACCCTTTGTATGCAAAAGGCCATTGGCGCGGGTCTGTGCCCGATACCCGTGCCAATGGGCGGAGCCCTAAAATTACAAAAATCTTCCACAGGAGTCTAATGTGCAATGGGAAATTTTAAAAAATGGTTTAAAATGGAGTACAGGGAAGCGCCTCTTACCTGGAATGAACGGGAATCTGAATGGTAGCTCAGATCAGTCGTGATCACCGTCGGAAGTTCGCACACAAACAAACCATTGTTGCTCTCCAATGAGGTAAATAGTAAAGTAATTTTGTTTTTACCATTTGAGACTTATTTATAACTTTTTGAAATCTCATTAGGTTTTAAAAGTCATTTTTTATTAATATTTTGATATATTTTGTCGAAAATGGATTTTACACTTGCCTCTGTGTGCAGCAACAGGTTTTTTACACAACTTAAACGGTGAAATGAGTTGTATTTTATACTTTTTCGGACTCGGTAAAAACACGAAAAAGTCATTTTGGAGTCATCTTTCAGCTCTTTTCTGACTCTCTAAACATGAAAATATTGCCGAGGCCCTTGTCGTTTTGATCTCGTTAAAGTGGCTGCGAAACGACATCTACCCAGTATACGTTTACCCCTTATTCGGGCTGGGATAGATTATTTACGAAAAAGGAATACCCTAGCCTATCACGACTAGGAGGTTTTCTCAGACATAGTTTTCTACCTTTTCAGATCTGAGGAACTATTTACGAAAAGGGACCATTGGAGTTTATTTTTCAGCTGCCTTTTCAAACTCTCTAAACATGAAAAGACGTCGAGTTCTTCCTTTGTCAGACTTGTTGAACCCTGATGACATCGGATTTAGTCATAATGACGCTACTTGAGTCTCTCCTTCCTAGGGCTCGTTAAACGTACTAGGATGGACTTATATCACAAGCATATGCTATCCCCTTCAAGCTTGTTATCAAAAATAATTGGGGTACTCACCAGAAATGGCGGGGAAAAAATGGAACCAGCATCATTGTCGTGTCGGCAGTATGTCGCTCTTGAACATGGCACTTGTCTGCATTTGTGTCGGGTTGGGGACATCTCATCTCGTCTCTCACTTTCCTCCATGGGTTTGGGTGATCCCTTTTGACCTCTCATCTGCTCTTTGCCTCATCACTATGACCTCTGATATTTTGATGTAAAATACTGCCAAACTCATTATCGTGTCGTTTATATGTTCAAGAGAAGTTGACCTCTGCAAGTACCAACCTTCCTCTGATTCTCATCTGATCGTGATTCACAAAAATATTATGTTCCTCTGTCTCGTGTCGATGATGTGGGAAACATTATGGCCCACCTTCGATCAAGGTAACTTCCTGTTGACTTCAGCTCATTATCCGGGAAGCTGATCTAGAGACTCCCTTCTGGTACCTTGGAGCCTGCATGCCTCAATGGCAGGTTCTTCACATTTGACGTGAGGTTTTCATCATTGACCTCCGATCGAGTGATTCTACGGGTGTTCGACGCCATCTCATTAATTCACATGCTGTATATTGTACCTGTAGTAGCTTGAGGGCCATTGTCATTATTGGTGGTTCCTCTCGCGTCTGTTAACAACTTTCATCATTGGCTGGTAATCAGACGATGTTCTTGCATGTTTGACTTCAGCCCATTTATTCACATGATTGGACTTGTACTATGTTCGGGTTGAGATGGAGCGCAAGACCCTGGATTGTGTCTGTTGTAATCCAGGTTGCGATTTTGTGGATTATTATGATTGGTCACATGACTCACTTACTGGATGGCTGCGAACATACCTGAGTCTATTTATCGATCCTCACTGCATGGCTGTGCCCATGCCTTGGATCTAGATTATTGTATACTCTATTATGGATGGCTGCGCCCATACCACGTATATATCATGTATTTTTAGACATCAGTTGTACTTCTTCACGCAGGTTTTTTGACGACGGAGTTTTCAGTTGGACACGTTCTCGTAAAGAATTTCACCCCTCTCTCTCTCTCGGGCCTCATGCTTTAGGGGGCATCTGTTACACAGTAATTTGTCACCGTCCTTGCAATCCCCATCCTGCACATTGGAGGGCTCATTTCGTGACCTGTGAGCAGTGACATGGCTTGAAATCACTTTCATAACATCCCTCTGAACAAGAGCTTTCATTGCCCTGAAGACATCTCCTTGTGAAAAACCCTAAAAATGGCCCTTTTTGCATTGGCGTGGGCAGACAGTTCAGTACCCACGCCAATGGGGAAAATCCTTGAAAGAGGTCGCGCCAATTGGCGCTCTGTCCCAGAGTCACACTCGCGCGAGCCATTTTAAGGAGTGTTTTTTAAAAATAAATGGTGGAAGTTTCGTCCTAACAAATTCCTGGACTGCTATCTATCTTGAGTTGGGAGGTTTAGCTATGGATTTCCATAGAGAGGAAGTGGTTTGCCACCTCTCATGGAAGCTTCCTTGATGATAGGGCCAATCCCATGATTATAGGGATCACAACTCCCCTTCCCCCATCTATAAAAGCTTGCTCGTCTCCTTTGCAAGCTAATCTCCAAGTTCCCAAAAGCCTTATGCTGTAAGAGCCTTGATTCATTCCCTTGAGGCCAAATCCAAGAAAGGAGATCATTTTCAAGTATCTGAAGAGAGAGGCTTGTCCCATCCCTGATAGGCTTTATCGAGACATGTTCTGCTGATGACCCGCCGAAGGAGAATTCAGCGTCAGAACTATGGTTGTATTCTTCTTTGATTGATTAATGATAAGCGACTATTGGTTATGGTTCCACTCTTGATTGTTAATTATGATGATGAGTTATGTCTTTTCCGACTGACATATAGTTGCATGTACTGGATTTTACGCTTGCGTTTGTTTTGTTTCTCGCATGTGCAGGTGTGCGATCACGAAGATCGTGAGGATTGTGATCTGCCAGAGCTAAGGAACGGGAGCGCTACTTTCTCTACGGGCGACAGCGTTGGATTCCAGGTAAGCCTTCATCGCTAGTTGGTCTATTTGCAATTAGGAACCTACACTATAGCGTGAACGATTGTTGCTAGACCTAGTCTGGGCTAGTAGGGATCACCTCTGTCCGCAGAGGGGATTAACCTCTTCAACACTCCTATACTCCATGATTTCCCTGAAAATTATTACAAATATCTTCCCAAGTTTGATGGAGAATATGGAAACATCACTGCTGAGAAACACATTCATTGTTTTGAAAGTTTTCTCGACCTTTTTGAGGTTGATGAAGATGATGTTAGTATCAGGATCTTTGCTCTATATTTGCAAGGCAAAGGAAAGGAATGGTTCAAAAACTTTCCAGTTGCAAGTATTTTTTATTTCCATCAGTTTTTGAAAGTATTTCGTGATAAATGGGTGATCAAGAGGAATCATTTTTTGTTTTTAGAAGAATATGATAATTTGAGAAGGAAACCAGGAGAAATAGCACAAAAATTTTCAGCTAGATTCAATCAGGTATACCATTCAATCCCAGCTAATATAAAACTGCCTCTTGGTTCAGCCCTCTTACATTACCTCAATGAATTTGATTCAGAAATGGAATTTCAATTGAGAGAAAGGGACATTACAACACTTGAAAAAATGTCGGACAGTGCAATAGTCATAGAAGCTAATTTGTTGGTCAAAAGGTTAAATTTGAAAGTAGAAGAAAGGGAAAACATAGAGAAAGAATGCTTAACATCTTCAAAAATGAAGCTTGACATTTTAGTTTTTTCATTAGAGGAAATGATGCAAAAGATCACCATGAGAGATGAAATTGTTGTTCAAGAGGACTGCTGCACTGATTGAAGAAAAACAAGTTGTTGATCTGAAACATTTTCCTTCCTATCCTAGTTATCAGAGATCTGATAATGATTTTATGTATGCATTAAGAAACAATAAAGAAATCAGTTTTATATATCAGCTTGCATAGGAGAGATCTGTAGATACGATGTGCATGCTTGATGACATTCTTCCTTTCGATGATTTACCTAAGTATGATCAGTATGAAGAAAAATATTTTCTCCAAACAGAAGCTAATCTTGTAGAGAAATCAACAGCTAGTTTGTGGGAGAAGGAAGTTCAGTTTCAGCAACTCGAACACAAGGATCATCTGATGCATATCAGCTATGGCAGTGATGAGGAAAGTGTAGAAAATTTTGAAGTAAGTGAAGGATATTTGCCACTTTGTTTTACTTCATTTCAGTTCATCAAAGATAACTTTCATGCAATCATAAATCAGCAGCCATTAAGATTTGATCTTGACAATCAAGAGGATAATGAAATTCTCGATCAGAGCACCTTACCTTTGTGTTTATCCTCATTATTAAAAATTATAGAAAACTATGACCAAGCAGATAAACGAGTGATCAACATTATAAATGATAAACATTATCCTGAACTGGTTGAGGAAATCATTTGCGACATAGAAACCTCCTTAGATCCAGATTTACATCCCTGGAATGCCATTGAATGTCAGGTTGCAGATGAAGGATTGGAAATTGAAACATATGATCAAACGATGCAAGATGATTATGTAGCAATATCTTTTAAAGAATTTCAATTTTTAAAGGAAACTTTTCATAATGTCTCTAAAGCAAAAGATGAGCAACTTGTAGAAAGTCATGCAGTATCATTAGAAGCAATGGAAAATAGGTTGCAGTAGTCTTTTCAAGTTTTTCATGACCCAATATATGGCATGTTGGATGATATCTGCAGTAAAATTCCTTCTCCATTGGCTAACAGTGTGCCTGAAAAGAGTGTTGACATAAAATTGATCCGACAGCTAGCTTCATTGTTTTGTTTATCAAGAGTCTCATTACAAAGCTCATCCAAAAATTTGTAGCCATATCAAGAAAGTAAGGGTAAAGATGAAATTCCATATTTAGGGTACGAAGAATACCTAGAGTATAGCAATAATGTATTAGATGGGTTGGAAATTAATATGTATTCCTATGAAGATCCTTTTGTAGAATTCTTGAGGTCATTCGGTGGGCTCATGCTTTGAAATTTCATTAAGATTCAATCTGATTTAAATTTTTCATGGGAGTTTCCTTGTAGTAGTTCTCTCTTCTTTACCATAAGAAATAACTTGCAGAGAATTCAACTAGTAGCCAAAATTCTTACATGGTTGCATTGGTTGTTCCATTTCTGTAATATTCTCAAATGGGGGATGCAACAATATATGAACACAAAACTGGAAATCGTAGTGTAAATAAAATCATTAACATTGGAGACCAATATGGAGTCATAACATCATGTATTAGATCATCAAATCAATACAAAATAGTGAGGCATAAATCATATACAATGAAAGAAAAAGCCTCCCATAAGAAAACACTCCCAAAAATGAGTTGTTGTCACAATACAAAATACCAGAGAGCTGCTACAACGCAGTCATATTATGCATATCTATAGCTGGATATGATACAATGATGTAAAAATACTGATATAGGCCCCAATATAATCTAAACATACAGATTCGAGCACTAGATCAACTTTCCAAGACAACCCAAGAGGGTTTCCGGAAAATGCACACAATGTGCCAATGTAAGCTACAGCCCTAGGGTTGAAGATATGATGCAACAAATAAAATGAGAAGATATGGCTGAAGCTGATGTAGATAACTACATATCTCCTCCAATAGATCCTTTGGATGGAAGAATGGCTCCTAAACTGAAGAAATCACCACTCAAAACAACCACTGCAACTACCCCTGTAACTCCTCCCTAAAATAACGCAGATCTGGACTGAAACTGCATTGTAGGGGATAAATACTCCTTGGCCTAGTGCCAAATGTGTCAATAAATCCCAAGGGTATTCTTAACATGCCTCCCAATGGATGGAAACCTTCCTCCACTGAAAAACTAGCTCTGAAGACACCTGATCTAATTCTCCATTGCTGCACCCTGCAACACAACACAATATCCAGTAGAAACTGCGCTGATGAAGAAAGTTGTATCTTGGTATGAAAACATGAATATGGAAATGAAATACAATTCTCTTCCAAGAGGCCTCTCAAGGAAAGAGGTGGGATTCCCACTGGGGAACACTCGATGCTAAACAACACAACAAACTCAACTAAAGAGCTGAAGAATGCAAGAAGTCTAAATAGATCACATACAAAATAATGATCAAAACATAACCCCATATGGCTGCCATCCTCTTCCTTATATAGATATTGAGCTTCCTTACCCTTGGCCCCACTCAATTAGGTCATTTCCTTCATGAGATCAATCTCCCTCCAAAACTACGTTATTCCTCATTTAATAACCACTCCTCCATAACAGTGTTGTTGACTTGGTCAAAGTTGACTGGTTCAACATGATCCAACCACTGTTCACACTCAAAGGTGCTTTTTTTAGCTGCTTAGAAGGTCTTCTTTCACACTTGAAGTATTTTTATTGCTGCTAAGGATATTTATGGGCCTCCCTACCCACTTATTCACCTACCTAGTGACAAAATGATCTATAATATTCCATTTAGCTAAAAGCTAAATTTTAGGAATATTACAGTCCTCCCCTCCAAAATTCTGCTTGTCCTAAAGCAACTGTAAAGGTGGAGAAAAATTTCCTCCCCTCCTCCTGTTTTGGCCTCTTCATCAATAGTCCCCACCACTGCTCAAAATCATCTATATTAAATTTCCCCCCCAATAGTTCCTCCCAAGTATGCAAAACCAAATGGCTCAAATCATGAGAAAGTGGAAGGTGTAAGTGGAAATATTCTTGCTGTCTGATGGCCTCCTCAAGGTATGAGTGATGACAAGCATAGGGGATCTCATTCCCCATGAGAGTCTCCCATCTCCATGCTATCATCCAAATGAAATGAGCCATCCTAGGTAGGTCATCAAAGAAATCCTCAATCCCCATCTCATGCAATGTATTGGGGTTGTATGGAGAGATTAGAATTTCCCATCCATGTTGTTTCTCTCTCCATTTATGATATGTATGGGGCTGCTGCTGATCTCGGGTTGAAATACTATGGTCTCCAAGAATGTCCCAAGTCACCCCACCAATCAAAACATCCATGAAGTACCTCTCCCAAGAACTCAGGTTCTCCAAATGGCTCCTCCCACATGAAGAAAATACATGTAGTGTGGCAATCATGGTTTTCCCATGGTTTCTCCTGAAACATGAAACATATGAAGTAGGGAGAATCATATTCCCAATGGGCACCTCCAACTCTTGTGCCATCCTCCCAACAAAGCTTCTCATAAAAATAAGAACGTCATCAATATATGGAAGCAAAAGAAAATAAAAACAAGTTACCATATGACAACTGGGAGGTGGATTATAGACCCACGTGTGGAACTAGCGCAATGCATCCCCTGCCTGCCTTAAAAAAAAGTATAACAAGTGTCCTTTCAGCCACTTATTTTCTGCCACAATCATCCTACAAGATAGGATCATAATAGTAAAATTTGGTGCCAATGGTGCACACCAAGAACCATGTGGCATCTCCCACAACCCACCAATATAATGTCCAACATAAATGCTAAAAATGGCCTCAAGTACATCACAATACATTATACAAGAAGGAAATATCCTCCTTGGTACAATATGTTGCTCAGAAAAAGTAAAGGAATACAAATCATAATGCATAAGTGTACATCCTCTACTGTGTACCTTGGTCATTGAGCTAAAATGGCTCAACTGAAAGTTCTCCCTCACTCTCAATGAGTAGGGAAGTGGTTGTGACAACCTCTCCATCATCATCTGGGCTATGCATCTCTCCATATGATGATATACATCTTGTTGGATTCCCTCCCAAGTGAACTCATCCATCAAGGAATGATATGCATCAAAGTGCATGGAAAGAAAGTCCACATGTGTTGCATGTAATAGCTTCTCCTTGAGCTTAGAAGCTCTATTCAATAAGACTTTGCCATAAAAATAGATGACCCCATCATCCACCATGTATCTATCATCTCCCTCCAGGTCATCAATATTCATGCAAGCACCAAGATCCTTGGAGTACTCTACCAAAAGTTGAGACCTCCTATGGATCAATCCTCCTAAGGGACAACACTGTAGATCTGAAATGTGAAGTTCCCCACATGTTGTTGTCTTTTCCTTTGACATCCCTCATGCCAAAGTCACCCTCCAAAGTGCTGCCATGCCCATCATGCAGCTGTTCATGCTCAACTAGAAGTTGTGGCCCTTGGAAGTTGGCCTCCCATGAGAATCTTCCATACAAAAAGAACCTCCCGATCTTGGCCAATGTAATCATGAGTGGCCTCCATCTACTCCAATATATAGAGGATTCCTTCCTCAAAGGAATTACCCTCTGTTTCTCCAAATCCATGAAGCAACTCCCTTGCACCATGGTGGTGCCATCCTCCATCACTGCAGCAACTTCTGTCAGTCCAGAATATGTAGTGAGAGTGGGTAATGCGAAAAATGGGAGAGTGTATCCCTTCTCCTTGATTCTACCCTAGACGCTCTGCACTGTGTCAAGTCCTCCCAAGGTCCTCACTCCTCTGGAATCAATGAGTGGTGCAACCAAATGTGAAGCATCTCTCATAATGTCCTGATCTGGTGGTCTCCCAGGTGGAATGCCTCCATGCAATGAGACATCAATATCAAGAGTAGACTGCATATATTAATGGAAAAATTTGTCCCTGTCCTCACTATGCAAATTAGTCTGCCTCTTTTGTGCATCAACCTTCTGAAATAGATAGGGGTGTGTGCTCTTAATCATATGATGTTGGCCTTCCTCCCTACCTTCTGCTTTCTGTTAGCTCCCCGTAATTTGCTAGATTGATTGAGATACAAATGGATAGGGTTAACATCAAATCAGACTTTGGAATCCAAGGACCTATCCTTCTTGGATTCAGAGAGGGCTCTCTCTAATTTTTGCAAGAGATGTGAACTTGTTTGCTTTTTAAGGTTAATTTTAGGCTAGTAATGAAGTATTAGGGTTTGTTGTTTGTTTTGGTTGGGTATGATGATTAGATAGAACATATAGAACAAGGGAATCTTCAAGTCATTGGGCAATGGAGTCTAATAAAGTCATGATAGGTTCATTAATGGATTAGGGAGTATTGTAGGTAAAATCTAGCTTGGTTGGTGGGTCTTCGGGGTTTAAAGGATCAGGAGATGGACAACAAATTTGAGAACAAGAGTTGAACAAAGAGAAATAAAAAATCCTTTATCATATACTTTAAGAAAAGGGACTTAGAAGAGTCATAAGCATAGAGAGAAAATCAAAGACAGAGAAAACCCTAAAACCTTTGATTCAACTAAAGCAGATAATTATTCAAGACAAACATTCCAATGAAATATAGAAGGCAAGAAACTTATTTAACTTCCAGTGATTTCATCATCAAGGACAAAAAACATTTAAGATACACAAATAACTATAATCATAGAGGAGGGAACTCTTGAATATCTAAGAATATAGCTATGAAGATCTTTAAAACAATTAACTAAGCAAGTGCAAAGAGTATGATTGAAACAAAACTTCTTTGAAAAACCTAAGTAATGGTACTTTAAAGAGAGACTTCAAGAACAGTGTTTTAGTGACATCAAATAAGCAGGGCTAACCATGAATCATGCTTGATACATACTATATTAAACCATTCAAGAAATAAACAAGCTTAGGGGGTCTAGACAACATTGAAGGATTCTCTAACATGTCCTAGCAGAAGAAAACATCAAGGCAGTGAAGAACAAACAGAGCTAAGGTGCCTTCAGAAACATTTCTTAGTATAAATCCTTTGTTTTACTACAACATATAAATATGGAGACATAATGAAACAAGAAATAACAATAACAAAATAGAAGCACTTCACCATCAACCAAGTTCAGGGATCCCGCAAGCAATCCTCCTCCATCAACAAACAAATCAAGGCATTCATAAGCTCCAAGACATCAAATTGCTTTCAACCTCCAAGAGACTATGTATTACTTCAGAATAAGTCACCAAATGCCAACCTTTATAATGGACTCCTCATACTTTATTTATCTAGAAAATGAGGAGGTGTAAACCATAAGAGGTTGCTAGAAACCCTAAAAAAACTCATAAATGTCATAAATGTCCAAGACACCATGCAAGGCCCAAGGAACATAATATCTTATGAGATAAATGCCATAATAACTTCTTCCACCTAGTTCTAGATTGTTAAACTCGAAAATTTGATTTTGCAATAAATGAGTGTGTTTTGTTGACTTTTGCCACTTTTGGTCCTATATGTGTAGTGCCAAAATATCAGAAAATAGGTGTACTTGCAGTCCTGTTTTGACCTCCTTCCCGGTGTCATATTTTTCTTCATGATGGCTTGTTGGAAAGCTTGCCAAGCTGGCTTTCCAGATCTACCTTTTTTTTTTTGAATGAGTTCCATTTTCCTATATAAAAATCCATTCTCCCAACACTTCTCTATGCGTAGCACCTTGCCGGAAAATGAGGCAGAATGGTCAAAATTTAGGTGTTTTTTAACCTTTTGGGGGGTCAAAACTGCTCCAAATGGTCTACAATTTTGTGAGAAGACTGCTGATGATGAGAGGAATACAAAATTGTCAAGTTTGCAAGCTGTGGTTGCATGAGATATGTGTGCAGCGCCAAGGGTGTTGTGCATAGAGGCCTCAAAATTAAAAAAAAAAACAAAATATTGTTCAAATTTTCCAAAATTTGTGGAGAGGCCCCTCAAGAGGTCTTGGACACCTATAGGGAAGATTCAGCCAGAAATCCAAGGCTTTCATGGCCTTTTGCCTGCTTTAGTGTTTTATTTTCAAGTAAAGCCTTCTTGAGCTTTGCCCTAGCAATTTGGTCTCTGAGGGCATAGTGTTTGGCCATCTTCCTTTGGAGCTCAAGGGCCTTGTTTGCCTTCTCGAACTTATCTTCTAAATGCATATTGGCCCTCTCAAGCCAAGGCTCCCTATCAAACTCTATGTCTCTATCAAGTAGGTCACTGATATGGATTTGCTTAGCTAGGGTAGATTCTTCCTCCCTCTCTTTGGCCAAGGCTTTTCTCAGCCCAATGGTCCTTGGCCTCCTTCTAGGTTATTCTTCTTCTTCTTCTTCTTCACTCTCTAGATGAGTCCTCTTGTACTCTTCTAATTGCACCTTTGCCCTTATGGCTTGTCTCCGGGCCCTGAATGCCCTTACCTCATAAATTGCCATGTGTGCACTCCTTTGTTGGTTCTCCCTATCTAAGACATCATATTTGAACTTGGCTCTTTCCAAATCTACCTACAGATATCTTATTTGGGTATTCTTATTTTGGAGGAGCGAATTGGAGATTTTCTCTTCTTCCTCACTATCAACATGTATAAGTTCAAATTCTCTTTCTTCACCATGTTGATCCTCAACATCTTCATTCATTTTTCCCTTACCTTTGTCCAATGGTTTGATAAATGGAGAAGAGATGGCCCCTTGCCTTTTTTAGGCAGCAAACACATCCCACTTCCCCTTGTGGTATGAGAAATCAAAAGGTCTAATGATTTTTACTCTAGGGTCCTTGTCATGAATGTTATCATCTGCTGGAAAGCCTTCTTTCTCACCTTTTAGACTTTTGTGTGTAGCCTCCTCTTCCATCTCACCCTCACTGCTAGGTCTCCCATCACTTTGTGCATCATCATCTTGTTCATTGGGAGAGCTGTGAGCCTCACTGCTGCCTTCAACACTCTAATTTTTACCACTGTCATGTTGATTGTCATAACTGTTGTCATGACAGTCAAGGTCATTTTTGAGCTTTTTTTTGTCCTCATGGTCACTTGGAAAGTTTCATTTAGCATTTAATGACGTGTCATCAACCTCCATATCTCTATTTTGTTGTTTAGCTTGGTCATCAGTTTATGGCGCATCCATGTCAACATCACTGCCATTTTGATTCTTCATTTCATCCTCATTGTGACTATGATTCTCTTGGATGTCTTCTCTGCCTTTAATTTCTGACTCACTATCCTCTTCCATGCTTTGTGCCTCAAGGCTAATTTCTTGCCCATCAATGTCAAGGGAAACACTATTTTCTTGCTCCTCAAACTCATCATCATCATCACTAACTTCACTATCCTCCATTTCGATTTTCTCTGCCTCCTCTTGACTTGTTTCATTATCATTGTTTTCCTCATTTGATGCTTCAGGAGAAGAAGAAAGAGGTAAGTCTCCTTGTGCAGAAGGCATGGGTAGAGATGATGGAACATGATATCTGGGGGGTGATGGAGGAGTGGAGGTAAGTGGGTGTGAAGTGGAAGGAAAATTTTGTTGAATGAAGGCTTGGGGATCTGCAAATATATCATCTGAGATAAAAAATTCCCAAGGGATTCCCTGCTACTCTAGCTAGTGTAAAACAATCATTTTAACCAAAGAGTGGTGAAAAAGGCTTTCTATTTTGTGGGAATAACTCCTTTTCTTGACTACTGAAGCCATTTTTTCAATGCTATGATAGAGATAGTATGGTAGGTTTAGAAATTTAACCCTGGTGAAGTGAATTAGTAGACTTATGTGATATGAGTAAAGCCTGGAGTACCTCCCCTCACAAGTGATGTACTTGATGATCTCCCTCATCAGTGGTGCATATCTCTCTAGCAGGTGAGAGAAGGGGAAAAAATTCTTGCAGCCCTGTTGATACCTAGGTTTGAGGAAGGGCTCATAGTATCCTAAGGCCAATTTCTCCCTCTTGAACCATCTCTCACCCACATCTGGTATCCCTGTGGCCCTAGCAATGGATCCAAATGATAGCTCAAAATTTACTCCTGCTAGGCTGACCTGCTTGTTTTGTAGGCTAAGAACAAACAACCTAGTCAAATCTGAGTGGTTTTGGACCTGTTTAACCCTCTCACAGAACTTATAGCATCCAACATCTTGAAAACATGCAAGGATCATGGGATAAGAGGTGATTTGAATTGTATCCAAGGGCTCAAACCTATTAATTCTTCCTCCCTTGTATTTTGGCCTGATAGACCCTTGGCCTTCATCACTACTGGTACTTATCTCTTCTTTGGACATAGGGACTGATTGTGTCCTTGAACAAATCGGTTTTTAGCTTGTGAGAGATTTAGGTCTAGGGAGAAAAAATGAGTGATGGTGAGGGCATATTTTAAAAAAAGGGGGAAAAATAAAAGTAAGTCTAGGAATGATTTTAGAGTTTTGAAGGATGCCTAGCTTGTACTAAGTGTATTTACACCAATGAATACTCTCCAACTGGTGAATTCGGCCCTAGAAGGTTAAATGATTGTTTGCCATGAAGATTAGGGTTTTTTAACCAATTTAGGTTTTTGTTACTCTTCTTTGATTATGGGTGCAAAAAGAACACTTGGAGGGCAAAGAAAAGTGACCACCAACCTTTTTCAACTTGTGCAGTGGCCTAGGGAAAATTTGAGGAGGAAAACACTGATTTTGACCAATTTTTTCCAATTCTGGCCAAACTTCTCCTCTGCGCAGCACCACTCGACTGGTCGTTTCAGTCGTGCCCTCTGCACGCCTCTGTGCGCAGCGTCGGGCAGGTCGAGTGCCCTTGTGCACAACGCCGATGAGTCGAGCTATCGTGCAGGCCTGTGCGCAACGCTATGCGCAACACCGTTGATTTCGTGCGGGTCAGGTGAGCTGTCGGGCCTGTCTGGCCGTGTAGTGCTAGCGTATGCGCAACGCCCGAAGACTGTGGGCAACTCGGGCCTCTACACGGGTTATTGGGTCCTCCCCTACGTGTAGTGCCCGTTTATGTGGGCAGCCCGGGCTTTGACATGGGCGTGTGCGCAACGTTGGTCCGTCTGTGCGCAACGCAATGTTATTTAACACTATATTTCCTCCCCTGTGCGCAACGCCACCACCTACGCACAACGCTAGGAAATTTTTGCCTAGTTTTCAGGAAAACTCTTAGAAATGCTTCAACGGCTCTATATCTTTCTTTCAAAAACAAAAATGAGTTTGGGAAGAGGGAATGAAGGCCTTTATACCTCTTTTTGAAAAATAATTTCATGATCAAACCCACTTTTCTAATGTTTGTTTCCTTTCTTGTTTTTTCACTGACTTTTTGGTCTTTTTGTCTTGTAGGTGGCAAAACTCTGAGAAAAATGGTTTTTTGTCTTTGCTGGAGCATCTTGATGTTTCCCTTGGATTGACAAACTTTTTAACAAGCTTAAATTTGCCTCTTACCCACATTTTGGAAACATGAACCAATTCTTAAAAAGAAAAATGTCATTTTGCCAAATTTTTGAGGAAAAAGGCATACAGTGACATTAGTGCTCTTTTTTGAAGGTTTTCTCCACTTTATCCTTTTCATGAATTTCAATAGTTTTAAATAGTAAACTTGTTATTATTTTGTCACTTTCACCTTGGAATCTTCAGTCCTACATCTTTTATGCCTCTGATTGCTTTGTGGATGAGACTGAAGAGAAGAATTTTGACCTTCTTTCGACTGACATTCTGTCATGTTTTCACTTTGAAGCAGTGAAAACCTCTTGGTGTGAAAACCCTAGGAGTTGGTATCAAAAAATCCTTTAGTATTTATATGTTCCATAATCATGAGATAAATCAGGTTTGTTTGATCTTATCAATCTTCCTGTAGGTAGCCATCTTTGACAGTCCTGCAGAAGTGTCACTCATGGCTAACTATCTTTTGCAAAATATAATTTTGATAAGGAAACCCTTGTTGGAGGCTTCTCTGCTTTGTTTTATACCAATTACATGTTTGTTCCTTTGACCTGATTCCAACTTTCTCATTACCTAAAAACAATGCTTCTTGAACATAAAGGCCAACCCTAGCACCTATAAACTCTAGTGACCTAGTGGAGGGGGTTTTTTGACTTTTCCATGGACTAAAGTTTTGACTTGGGGATTTTTAGGAAAGAGGAGGGAACTGAGTTCTTTTTGAAAAGCTAGATTATTTTGAAGATTCACAAGCCACTGAAATTGATCTACCTAAGGATTTTTCAAAGGAAAATTTGGGTTTTTGAAGGCTTTGAGGCACTAGGTCAGCATGGTGAAAAGTAGGCAGAGGAAAAACGAAGTGCCCAAACCATAGGTGTAAAAAATGGGATGGGGCTGAGTGACCTAGGCTTTATGAGGGACTCTTCAGGAGTGGTAGGCTGGCCAAGGCATGGTAGAGTAGTATAAGAGTGAAAAATTTATCCTAAGGATAATGAAGGCAGTGAGATTTCTAAAACTCACAATATTTCATGAAATTTGTTTTTAGAAATCTAGGTTTCTCTAATAGTCATCTTCAAATGATAAAAATTATTGATGACTAACAGTGGCTCCAGTTGGGGAGGGAAGCTCCTTTTCAGGAGGTGTCCATAACCTCAGATGTTTGGGTCTCTGTGTTTGACGACCAGTGCCTTATCCATTGGGCAAACCTTTATGCTCTTTTTGCAAGTGTTCTCTTTGTAGCTGTGATCCAAAAAATCTGAAAGACATGATTTCTTTAGACTCATCTCTACCTACCCAGCCTACTTTTCCTAACATTTTTTCTTCTTTGTGTGCACTTGGATTTGCACACCCTTGACATTTTTCTTTTTGAAAACAAAAATCAAACTATCTAATTGTACCCTTATTTCTTTCAAGAGTTCAGATTACGCTAATGAACTCTCTTTATTTTCTACCTAGTCTACTCATTTGTCAAGATTAAGCTATTTGAAAAAAATTATTCTCTATCCTAATAACATGAAATTGAAACATGAATAAACCAGGATTAAGTTATCTGATTTATCATAGGTTGTGGCATTAAAACAAGCTGCACACAACCATTATTTTTATACCAACAAAATAAGAAAGTATGAGGGCAGTAATCCATCATTTGTTAGGCATCCCTATCCTTCTCTTTGGTTCATATTTGAGCATTTAGAATCATCATTCATTCTTCCTTATCTGCACCTATTGACAAGTCAAGATTAGATGCTTTGACAAGTTTTTCTTTCACTAACCTATCAGCAAATAAATTTAAAACATGTTCAACCATGATTAGGCTAGATGACTGAACAAGACTTCTTTTTCAAAAACAAGTAGTGGCATTTAGACTTGCACACTTTCAGCATCACTATTTTTTGGGTATGGGGATGTACCTTTCTTTCAAATCTGCCCTCTTTTTCCTTTTTCTGTTTTTTAGAGTTTTTGTCTTTTATATTTCTTGATCAAGCCATGTTATGTACAATGAGTGCTAGATTCAAAATTCAGGAATTTTGACAAAAGTAGTGTTTGAGCATCCTTCCATTGACAGGACCTCCAAATATTTCTGCTCCATCCATCTCTTGCAAAAATAAAGCATTGTTACCTCTTGCTAAATGAATGATGTAAGGGCCTTTCCATAAAATTTCAAATTTACCATGTTTGCCCTTGTCTTCCCTCCTTGAATCCCACTTCAGAACTGTGTCTCCAATTTGGAAATCATTGGCCTTGGCTCTCCTATAAAAAAAATTCTTGATATTGTCTTGTATTGCTTATGTCCTCCTGTAAACTTCCTCCCTTGACTGTTGCAAATGGATGGTTTGGTTCAGCCTCCTTTGCATGTCATTTTATTACGATTGTACTTCTTGGAGGAGTTTCATGACTAGAACTCCCAAAGATGTCGGAAAAATCGCATCCATGCCATACACTAGTTGATAGGGAGACATACCAATTTATTTCTTGGTGGTTAGTCTATCAGCCCATAGTGCATGCACTAGTTTGCTATGCCATGCCTTTTGATTTTTTTCTAGGAGCTTCTTAATGATGTTCACCAAGCTCTTGTTAGAGGACTCAATTATCCCATTGCCTTATGGGTAATAAGTAGTGGAATGGTCTAGTGTGATGTGATATTAATAACAAAATTCAACCATTCTTTTAGATGTAAAGGCAACAACATTATCGGTGATGATATTTCTAGGACAACCAAACCTAGACAAGATGTTGGTTTCAAGGAATTTGATAATGACCGGGTCGATGGTATTCCTAGAAGGGATGGCCTCTATCCATTTGGTAAAGTAATCAGTGGCAGTGAGGATCCAATTATGTTGGGCAGATGAGGTAGGATGGATATCTCCTATGAAGTCCAAACCCATTTTTGGAAAGGAGCTTCGAAACTGATGGGATGCAAAGGAAAAGGTAGAAGTTTTCTTTTTCCATCAAATATTTGGCATTGATGGCAAGTCATGACCAGTTTGTGAGTATTGGGAAAAAGGGTAGGCCAATAGTATCCAACTCTAAGGATCTTGTTGGATGTGGTCTTCTAGTAGAGGTGACCTCCACATTCTCCCTCATGTAATTCAGGCATGATCTTTTCTGCATCATTTTCAAGCAAATATTTAAGTAGCATGCCAATAGAACACTTCCAATACAAAACTCCATCTAAAATGCAGAAATTTAAAGCTTTCTGTTTTAAGAATCTAGCTTTAGTCTTTGATAGAGAAGGAGGAGTATTGAGATAAGAAGTACATAAATGATATCAGCATATGAAGATGAATTCAAAAATATTTCTTCAATGTATGGAGTTGTGAATTCTTCTATTTCTTCTAACACATTAACCATATTCATTCCTAATGATTGGAAATTTGATTCAACCATAAGCTTTGCAAGTCCTTGTCCTTCAATCAATTTAATGGGTCTAATTTCTAAATCATATTCTAAGATAGTAGCAATCCACTTACCCCTTTTACCATCAGGGTCTTGATTGAGTATGTCTTTGACAACTTTGTGTGGGACAAAAGCAATGGCATGTGAGTGCAAGATATAAACTCTAAAATCTTTCAAAGCTTTGATCAAGGCAAAGGCTTATTTCTCCATGATGTTATACTTTAGACGAAAATCTCTCAATGCCTTGCTGAAGAAGGCTATGGGTTGTTCTTGCCCAATGATGTTCTTTTGAAATAGCACTGCAGCAATGGCGTGTTCAGATGCAAATGAGAAGATGTAGAAATCCTTGGTGAAGTCGGGATTGATCAAGATTAGTGTTTGTGTGAGTACTTGTTTTACCAGCTCAAAAGATTTTTTTGCTTCCATATTCCATCTCACTCCTACTTCCTTTTTCAACATGTTTGTAATATTCCTTAGGAGTTCAGCAAGGTTGGGGATGAACCTTCTTAGGAAGTTGATCTTTCCAATGAAAGATTGCAGCTCCTTAATGTTTCTAGGATGGTTGATTTGTAGTATGCCTTCGATCCTTTTGGGATCTATCTTGATCCCTTCTTTAGAGATGATGTGGCCCAGGAGTTTTCCTTCCTGAAGGCCAAACAATGTTTTCGTAGGATTCAAAGATAAGCCATACTTCCTACACTTTTCAAAAAAAAATCTCAAATGGACTAAGTGTTCTTCATCATTTTTAGAGTAGACAGTGATGTCATGAAGGTATATGAATATGAAGTAACCTATGTCCTTTGAAAAAGATATGTCCATTGCCCTTTGGAAGGTGGCCCCCACATTCATTAGGTCGAATGTCATTTTGACATACATGAATGTACCCCAAGGTGTAGTGAAAGTAGTTTTGTGTTGGTCACTTGGAAAGACTAGTACTTGGTTATAACCTGAGAAGCCATCTAGCAATGATATTCTTTGTGAGACAACTACCTTTTGAAGTATGTGATCCATTTTAGGCAAGGGATAATTGTCTTTTAGGGAGGCCTTGTTCAAGTTTCTAAAGTTAATGCAAAGCCTAATCTCCCCGGTCTTCTTCCTAACTGACACAAGGTTGGACACCCATTCTGAGTACGTAATAGGGACTATGATCCTGGTATCATACATCTTTTTGACCTCTTTCTCAATTGAAGGTAATAAGATGGGGTTTATTCTTCTCACTGTTTGAATGGTTTCTGATTTTCTTTGAGAGGAATTTTGTGTTGAATGATGTTTGTGTCATAGGATTTCAAGTCCTCATACCCCCAAGCAAACACACCTTTAAATTCTCTAAAAAGCTCAATGTATTTCTGTTTTACGTGAGGAGGAAGAGTTTTGGACATCGTGATCATTTTGGGCTCTTCCATGCTTCCAATGTTACATTCTTCTACATTTGTTTCGGTGGATTCCATCTTGGGTTTTTTAGCTACATCATTAAAATCAAACAACTCTTCTAATGGTGTAAGGCCTCTTGGCAAGGTGTCATCTTTACATTGCAAAACCTCAAGTTCTCTTTGATCTAAATTATCAAACATTTCTGCATCATAAGGATTTTTAATGAGGTTTATATCAACATTAGAGGAAATCTCTATTTTGGGAGTTTCATCTTCAGCAAAATCATCTCTTTCAAGCCTTAACCTCTGTTTTGTACTTGCAAATTCATTCCTAGATTGCATAAAATCATCTATTTGTTCATCACCCTCAAACACTTACCAATGGTTTATGTTGTCTGGTATTGTAGGCCTATTTTTGAATTTGATGAGGTACTGTTCATTGGCATAAGGTACTTGGCAATTGCTGGCAGCAAAGGCAAGCTCATTGGCAAGGCAGTTTTGGGCCCTAGGGATGAAAGTGAGCTCATACTTCTCAAAGGTTTTGAGAAGGTCTAGGGAAGCATTCCTATACTCTCTCAGTCTAGGGTTCTTGGCTGAATATTCTCCCTTTATTTGTTTAATGATCAATTCTGAATCTCCTTGAACAAATATTTTCTTAGCTTTGAGGTCCTTAAGTAAATGCAAACCAATAAGGAGGGCCTCATACTCTGCAATGTTATTAGTGCACTGGAAATCTAGTCTATAGGAATGGCATTCATTTGTGTTATGGATCCAAACTCCAGCTCCCAAGCCAGCCTTGCCATAATAGCCATCAAAGCTCATGTGCCAAAGTGTGTCAATTTCATATTTGTCACTATTTTGTACTTCAGGGCTGCTAGAGTTTTGGGTGTCATTTTCTTGACTAGAGGGCTGATTTGGTTGTTCTGGTAGGCTTAGTTCTCCTTCATTTTCATTCATTTTTTCATTAATATCATTTTCATTGTACAAGATGAATGAGTCAAGGTCTGAATGAATGAAATAAACCGATGTGTTGTTTGGCCTGTCTAAGCTGCTCACCATATATTTCACGTGAGATTCCCGGTACAACCTCCTTGTTTGGTTGAAGACCGGGATGGTGGCATAGGACATGTCCATTTAAAGGCTGCCCTGAAGCTTGACCCCCCATGATCTAGATAGAAGCATGCCATACTTTGGGGGAATGTCAGCAACAACTATGTCCATGACTAGACTCTTAGCGGGGATTTGTGCCAGATTGACACATAGATCTTTGATTAAGCCTAAACACTTGAACTTACTCGAATCAAAGGAGTATAAGTCCTTGTAAGGATTTGTGATTTCTAGGCCTAATATCTCCATCACAACCTTTGGCATGAGGTTGTGTGAGGCACCGAAGTCTAGCATAGCATTATGAAAAATTTTGTCATGTATGTTTAGACTGACATAGAAAGGAGGGACAACTCCTTCTTGAGTTTTCCCTCTACTTCAGGACCAAACAACAGCTCTAGTTTATGATCAGTTAAGTTTAGAGTGTCGATATCATTCCCTATGTTTAACGCTTTCAAAATCTGGGATCTATACACCTCTTGGGTTACCAATTCAGTGAGAGGCATGGTTATCTTGATTTTGACAATCTCTCCTTCAAAACTGAAAGGCATAGGTGTCTTTAACATATTTACATCAGTTTTATCAGCCATAAACTTTTCTACATTTTTGATTTGCTGATTTTGATTTGATGGTTTGGACAACAAGTTTTTTTCAGGACCACTAGTTGAAGTACTAGGGCAGCTTGAGTCATTACTCGGCTGGCTGGTTTTTAACTTGTTTAGATCAATTTTCTTAGCCATAGTGCTTGTATTTTCTGCTGTCCTTTTAGGAATATGTTCAGGGGTTTTCCTAACAACAATGTTTGATTGATTTTTTTTAGGAATATCTTGATTCTTTTTGCTCCTAAGGTCATATTTCCTATGGAATTCCATTATGGCATTCTCAAATCCTAACTTATAGTCTTCAGAATATTCATATCATTTTTCATTTTGTTTTGAAGATAACATCCTTTTTTCTTCTTCGGTAAGAAAAGTGTTATACTCATCATCAGAACCTATGACATTTACATGGTTTTCTTCCAAATCCTCCGGCTCTCTCTCCTCTTCATCTACATAGTTGCCTTCGAAAGGGGGTTTAATTTGTTGGTCATTCTCTCTTTGTCTGATTTGGGGAGGGTCTTTTCTAAAATTCCGATTCCTATTCCTATTTTTTGGATTGACTTGGTTTTCCCTAGGAGGTGTTCTCTCACTCAAACTGATTTTTTCCATCATTCTCTCCATTGTCCTAACTAGGGTTTCAATTTTGGCATCAGAAGAGGAAGTTGAAGGCACTGTTTCATCTCTATAGGTTACTCTCTTCTTTGATCTCATCCTAGCTCTTTTCTCAATCAAGTTGGCCTCTACACTCACAACCCCTCTTTGCATGTCCTCTAGAGTTAAAGGATCTCTCTCCCTCAGTTGGTAGGCCATGTCAGCATCAAAGCCCTCTGGAAATTTCACTAAGGCTAGGCCTTGGGGAGGTTTCATGTGAGGTGGGAGGGCATTGTAAACACTGTTAAATCTAGTTCAATAGTCTTGAACACTTTCACCTACATTTATTTTGAGGTTGTTGTACTTTGAAAGGATTTGGAGAGGGTTCTTCTTGATTTCCCATTTGTTTATGAAAGTTTGGTAGAGGGAAGGGAGGTCATGTATGTTGTTAGGAGGTAAGTTTTTAAACCATTTTTTGGCTTCTCCTCCTAGGCCTTGGGAAAACATACACATCTTAATGGTCTCCTCTTCTATTTCCATGTAGTCAAAAGCATCATTCATTTTGTCCACATGTTGTTGGGCAGTGGTAGATTCAGCTCCTGTGAAGTGTGGTATCTGGGATTGGTAGTCATTTGGCAAAGGCAATAGAGGTAGTGGTAGCACCAAGGGAGCATACCATGCTGCCATGATGGCAGGTAGTGGAAACAAAGGCTGATTTACAAGGGGAGGATTTGTGAGAGGTGGAGGAGGATGGAGTGAAGTGGTTTGCATAGTGGTGGTGTGAATGGGCATAGTTGAGGTACTTGGATCAACCAACTGATTTTGAGTAGTCTTGGAATAAAATGATCCAAAGTGATGGAGAAGCTGGAAATCAAGGGGAGTAGAAGGAGAGGCTTCTCTACTGAGGCTTTGGTGCAAATCTAAGGTCTCAAGGTCAGTCTGGTCTATCTCAGTTTGTGACTTGGCCCTGAACAAATTTCTTTGATGAGGGAGGTCAAACTGAGTGTCTTGCAAGGCTGTGAGATGTTCAAGGACAAAACTTGCTCTATGGATGGTCCTAACAACAGTTGAGTCTTCAGCCTTAGAAGTTTGCCACAAAATATTTTTTGGGTCATCAACTATGGTCGGACGATTTGGGTCCGGGTGAGATCTAGTATTGATTCTTGGTGAAGCTAGATTTCAAACCTAAATTTTAGAGAGGCTAAAAGTTTATGATTGTTTTCGGAAGGCTGACCTCTCTTAGTTTTGTTGAACTCCTGCAATGTGTGACTATGCCTCTAAACTGATTAGGACTGATTTGACACAATCGTAGGAAAGCCTATGTGATTAGTGGAGTGAAAAAAGGCCTACTGGAGGCTAGTGGTGTCGCCAGGTGGATTTTTTTGTAGTTTTGAGGGTATGTATATGATGGTCCACCACCAAATTTTGACAAAAATCAATCTAGGGACTGTTTTGGGTTTTCTGAGGTTCCTTATGCAACCTTAAGGTTTCAATGAGTATCCTCTAGTTGAGTCATCATCTTGCTAGGATGGTGAGGAAACTAGTTTGTACTCTTGGCTAACACTTGAATTTTCTAAATGTAACTGATAAGGGTTTCTGAAGTCCTAACGAGTACTTAGATTGTCACTAACTCAAAAGGTCCCACCGTGATCGCCATTATTTTAGTGTGGCGATGAGGTGGCAGATTCACTGGATTTTCTAAGTCTAACTGAGGGTCAAATGAGTCTTAAGATGTATTCAGGCAACTATGTACTCAGAAGGTCCCACCGTGATCGCCATTATGTTAGTGGTAGCGATGAGGTGGCTGACAGACTCAATGGGTACGGGAATGTTTCGGCTGTGACTTGCTTAAGTCATACACCGTGATCACCATTGTGTTAGCTCCCCATAATTTTCTAGATTGATTGAGATACAAATGGATAGGGGTAACATCAAACCAGACTTTGGAATCCAAGGACCTAGCCTTCCTGGATTCAGAGAGGGCTCTCTCTAATTTGTGCAAGAGATGTGAACTTGTTTGCTTTTTAGGGTTAATTTTAGGCTATTTATGAAGAATTAGGGTTTGTTGTTTTTTTTGGTTGGGTATGATGATTAGATAGAATAGATAGAAACAAGGGAATCTTCAAGTTATTGGGCAATGGAGTCTAATAAAGTCATGATAGGTTCATTAATGGATTAGAGAGTATTGTAGGGAAAATATAGCTTGGTTGGCGAATCTTCGGGGTTTAAAGGATCATGAGATGGACCATCAAATTTGATCAAAAAAAGTTGAACAAAGGGAAATCAAGAATCCTTTATCATATACTTTAAACAAAAGAGACTTAGAAAAATCATAAGCATAGAGAGGAAATCAAAGGCAGAGCAAACCCTAAACTCTTTGATTCCACTAAAGAAGATAATCATTCAAGACAAACACTCCAATGAAATATAGAAGGCAATAAACTTATTTAACTTACAGTGATTTCATCATCAAGGATAGAAAAAATTTAAGATACAAAAATAACTACTATCAAATAAGAGGGAACTCCATGAAAATCTAATATTATAGCTATGAAGATCTTTAAAACAATAAACTAAGCCAGTGCAAAGAGTATGATTGAAAAAAAACTTCTTTGACAAACCTAAGTAATGTTACTTTAAAGAGAGACTTCAAGAATAGTGTTTTAGTGACATCAAATAAGCAGGGCTAACCATAAATCATTCTTGATACCTACTGTACTAAACCATTCAGGAAATATACAAGCTTAGGAGGTCTAGAGAGCAATGAAGGATTCTCTAACATGTGCTAGCAGAAGAAAACATCAAGGCAATGAAGAACAAACATAGCTAAGGTGCCTTTGGAAACATTTCTTAGTCTAAATACTTTGTTCTACTACAACATAGAAAGATGGAAACATAATGAAACAAGAAATAACAATAACAAAATAGAAGCACTTCGCCATCAACCAAGCTCAGGGATCCTGCAACCAATCCTCCTCCTTCAACAAACAAATCAGGGCATTCACAAGCTCCAAGACATCAAATTTCTTTCAACCTCCAAGAGACTATGTATTACTTCAGAATAAGTCACCAGATTCCGATGAATACATGAGAGCCTCATGCTCTATTTATGGCGAAAAGGAGGGATAAAACCCTAATTAGGGTTTTAAAATATCCAAAATAGTCATAAATGACAATTTATGTCCAAGTGACCATGCAAGGCCCAAGGCAGAAATATCCAGGAAAAATAAATTAATAATAACTTCTAACACCTAATCCTAGAGTGATTTGCCTCAAGAATACTAACAAATTCATTTTGCATTAAATGACCGTGTTTTGTTGACTTTTGCCACTTTTGGTCCTGTATGTGCAGCGCCAAAATATCCGAAAATAGGTGTACTTGCAGTCCTGTTTTGACCTCCTTCTCGGTGTCATATTTTTCTCTGTGATGGCTCGTTGGAAAGCTTTTCAAGTTGGATTTTTCTGAATGATTTCAATTTTACTGTCCAAAAATCCATTCTCCCAACACTTCTCTATGCGTAGCACCTTGCATGAAAATGAGGCAGAATGGTCAAAATTTAGGTGTTTTTTGACCTTTTGGGGGGTCAAAACTGCTCCAAATGGTCTGAAATTTTGTGAGCAGACTGTTGATAACAAGAGGAATCCAAAAATTTCAAGTTTGCAAGTTGAGGATGCATGAGATGTGTGCGCAGTGCCAAGGGTGTTGCAAGTAGAGGCCTAAAAATTTTCAGAAAAACAAAATCTTGCTCAAATTTGCCCAAAATTTGAGTGGTCCCTCAAGAAGTCTTGGACACCTGTAGGGAAGCTTCAGCCAGAAATCCAAGGCTTTTATGGCCTTTTTCCTCCTTTAATGTTTTATTTTCAAGCAATGCCTTCTCTAGCTTTGTCCTAACACTTTGGTTATTGAGGGTATAGTGTTTGGCCATCTTCCTTTGGAGCTCAAGGGCCTTGTTTTCCTTCTCCAACTTATCTTTTAAATGCATATTGGCCCTCTCAAGCCAAGGCTACCTATCAAACTCTATGTCTCTGCCAAGTCTCACTAATAGAGATTTTCTTAGCTAGGGTAGATTCTTCCTCCCTCTCTTTGGCCAAGGCTTTTCTCAGCACAATGGTCCTTGGCCTCCTTCTAGGTTGTTCTTCTTCTTCTTCTTCACTCTCTGGATGAGTCCTCTTGTAATATTCTAGTTGCATCTCTGTCCTTATGGCTTTTCTCTGGGCCTTGAGTGCCATTACCTCATAAATTTCCATGTGTGCACTCCTTTTCTAGTTCTCCCTACCTAAGACATCATATTTTCACTTGGCTCTTTCCAAATCTGCCTGAAGATCTCTTATTTGGGCATTCTTATTTTGGATGAGAAAAATGGAGATTTTATCTTCTTCCTCACTATCAACACGTATAATTTCAAATTCTCTTTCTTCATGATGTTGATCCTCAACATCTTCATTCATTTTTTTCTTACCTTTGTCCATTGGTTTGATAGTTGGAGAAGAGATGGCCCCTTGCCTTTTTGAGGTAGCAAACACATCCCTCTTCCCCCTATGGTATGAGAAATCAAAAGGTCTAATGATTTTTACTCTAGGGTCCTTGTCATGAATGTTATAATCTGTTGGAAAGCCTTCTTTCTCACCTTTTGGACTGTTTTGTGTAGCCTCCTCTTCCATCTCACCCTCACTGCTAGGTCTCCCATCACTTTGTGCATCATCATTTTGTCCATTGGGAGAGCTATGAGCCTCACTGCTGCCTTCAACACTCTGATTTTTACCACTGTCATGTTGACTATCCTGACTGTTGTCATGACAGTAAAGGTCATTTTTTAGCTCTGTTTTGTCCTCATGGTCACTTGGCAAGTTTACTTCAACATTTAATGACATGTCATCAACCTCCATATCTCTGTTTTTCTGTTTAGCTTGGTCATTAGTTTGTGGTGCATCCATGTCAACATCACTACCATTTTTATTCTTCATTTCATCCTCATTGAGACTATGATCCTCTTGACTATCTTCTCTGCCTTTACTTTCTACCTCACTATCCTCTTCCATGCTTTGTGCCTCAAGGCTATTTCTTGCTCCTCAGACTCATCATCATCATTACTAACTTCACTGTCCTCCATTTCTATTTGCTCTGCCTCCTCTTGACTTGTTTCATTATCATTTTTTTCCTCATTCGATGCTTCAAGAGAAGAAGAAAGAGGTAAGTCTTCTTCTGGAGAAGGCATGGGTGGAGCTGATGGAACATGATCTCTGGGGGGTGATGGAGGAGTGGAGGTAAGTGGGTGTGAAGTGGAAGGAAAATTTTGCAGAATGAAAACTTGGGGATTTGCAAATATATCATGTGAGATAAAAACTTCCCAAGGGATTCCTTGCTACTGTAGCTGGTGTAAAACAATCATATTAACCAAAGAGTGGTGAAATAGGCTTTTCATTTGGTGGGCATAACTCCTTTTCTTGACTACTGAAGCCATTTGGTCAATGCTCCAGTAGAGATAGTATGGTAGGATTAGAAATTTAACCCTAGTGAAGTGAATTAGCAGCCTTATGTGATACGAGTAAAGCCTAGAGTACCTCCCCTCACAAGTGAAGTACTTAATGATCTCCCTCATTAGTGGTGCATATCTCTCTAGCATGTGAGAGAAGGGGAAAAAAATCTTGCAACCCTGTTGATACCTAGGTTTGAGTAAGGGATCATAGTAGCTTAAGGCCAATTTCTCCCTTTTGAAACATCTCTCACCCACATCTGGTATCCCTATGGCCCTAGCAATGGATCTGGATGATAGCTCAAAATTTACTCTTGCTAGGTTGACCTGCTTGTTTTGTAGGCTGAAAATGAACAACCTAGTCAAATCTGAGTGGTTTTGGACTTGTTTAACCCTCTCACAGAACCGATAACATCCAACATCTTGAAAACAGGAAAGGATCATGGGAGAAGAGGTGATTTGAATTGTATCCAAGGGCTCAAACCTATTATTTCTTCCTCCCTTGTTTTGGCCTGATACGCCCTTGGCCTTCATCACTAGTGGTACATATCTCTTCTCCGAACATAGTGACTGATTCTGTCCTTGAACAAATTGGTTTTTAGCTTGTGAGAGCTCTACGTCTAGGGAGGAAAAATGATTGATGGTGAGGGAAAATTTTAAAAAATGGGGGAAAAATGGAAGTAAGTCTAGGAATGCTTTCATATTTTTGAAGGATGCCTAGCTTGTACTGAGTGTATTTACACCAATGACCACTCTCCAACTGGTAAATTATGCCTTAGAAGGTTAAATGATTGTTTGTCATGAAGATTAGGGTTTTTTAGCCAATTTAGGTTTTTTTTACTCTTCTTTGATTATGGATGCAAAATAATACTTGGAGGGCAAAGAAAAGTGACCACCAACCTTTTTCCTAAACTTGTAGCGAGGAGCTCTGGGCAAATTTGAGGATGAAAACTGATTTTGACCAATTTTTGGCAATTCGTTCAAACTTCTCATGTGTGTAGCATTCACCCGACTGGTCATTTCATTCATGCCCTCTCGCACGCCTCGTGTAGCAGCTTCTGCAGGGTCGGGTTCCCTTGTGCGTAGGAACTCGGAAAGTTGTTGTCATGTGCAGGCCCAGTGCATAGAGCCCAAAGACTATGGGCGGCTCTGCACCTCATACACTGGGGCTATTTGAGTCCTCCCCTATGCGCAAGGTCTCCGTTTCTCGTGATAGCTCGTGCTTTGACTCGGGCGTGTGCGGTAGCGTAACGTGCCTATGCGCAATTCCATTCCATCTCGCGCACGCGTAGTGTTTTTTAACACCGTCCTTTCCTCCCCGTGCACAAAGTGCCAAAGATTCTATGCGCCGCCACACGCTACATGCAGCCGCCATGAAATTTTTTCCCTGGGCCGTGAAAACGCCTAGAAATGCTTCAATGGCTCTCTATCTTTATTTCAAAAACAAAAATGAGTTTGGGAAGAGGGAAGGAAGGCCCTTTTTACCTCTTTTTTGAAAAAAAAATTCATGATCAAACCCACTTTTCTAATGTTTGTTTCCTTTCTTGCTTTTTCACCGACTTTTTGGTCTTTTTGTCCCCTGCAGGTGGCGTAACTCGAGAAAAATGTTTTTTTTGCCTTTAATGGAGCATCTTCGATGTTTCCCTTGATTGAAAAACTCTTTTTTAACACAATCTTAAAATTTTCCTCTTACCCACATTTTCGGAAACATGAACCGCTTTGAAAAGAAAAAGGTCATTTTGACAATTGCTTTGAGTGAAAAAGCATACATTGACATTAGTGCTCTTTTAAGGTTTTCTCCATTTTATCTCTTTTCATGAATTTCAACACTTTTAAAACTATAAAATTTTTACTATTTTGGCACTTCTCAACCTTGGAATCTTCTGCCCTACATCTTTTATGCCTTTGATTGCTTGGTGGATGAGAGACTCAAGAGAAGACTTTTGACCTTCTTTCAACCGATATTCTATCATGTTTTCACTTTGAAGCAGTTGAAAACCTCTTGGTTTGAAAACCCTAGCAGCTTGGTATCGAATAGCTCCTTTTAGTATTTATATGCGTCCATCATCATGAGATACATTAGGTTTGTTTGATCTCATCAATCTTCTTATAGGTAGCCACCTTTGATAGTCCCTAGTAGTATAGTGTCACTCATGGCTAACTATCTTTTGCAGTAATATACTTTTGATAAGGAAACCCTTGTTGGAGGCTTCTCTCGCTTTCGTTTTAGACCAATTGCATGTTTGTTCCTTTCGACTCGATTCCAGCTCTTCCTCATTACCTAAAAACAATGTTTCTTGAACATAAAGGCCAAACCTAGCACTCTATAAAACTCTAGTGACTCATACGTGGAGGGGGTTTTTTTACTTTTCCATGGACTCGAAGTTTTGACTTGGGGATTTTTAGCAAAGAGGAGGAAAATGAGTTCTTTTTGACAAGCTAGACATAATTTTGAAGATTCAAAAACCACCGAAATTGATCCGCTCTAAGGATTTTTCAAGTAGAAAATTTTGGGTTTTTGAAGGCTTTGAGGCATTAGGTCAAGATGGTGAAAATTAGTGTAAAAGCAAAATGTAGTTTCCAAAACCATAGGTGTAGAAAATGGGATGGGGATGAGTGACATATGCTTTATGAGGGACTCTGAGTGGGTAGTGCATGGCCTAGGCATGGTAGAGATAGTCAGTAGACTAAACATTTTTTCCCTAAGGATAATGAAGGCGCATGAGATTTTTAAAACTCACAATATTTCATGATAGAGATATAGGTTTCTCAAATAGTCATCTTCAAATGATAAAAATTACCGATGATTAACATACAAGCAACCTAACACCGAGCCCAAAAATAGTTCAATCCTTTTAATTATCTCGTAAATCAGTGACAGCAGCACCGAGTCGAGAACTGCACAATTCCCGAATCGCGCAATCCTCCCTACTGATGTGCATGGAAATTTCTTTTAGAAAGAGGATAAAATATGTGAGAAGCTAACAACGTCCCTAAAATTTAGGGATCTATTTTTAGTAACTCAAAGAAGAAAACTTTTTATTTTTGTAAAAAATTCATCATGTGTCGTTTTCCTCAAATTTGTGGCATATGTCATAAACACTAATTTCTCAAATCTATTTAATTGATGCCCCTAGATCTCATTCTCACGCTCAATCTTGGAGCTCGTTGAAGCCTCGAAAATCGCTTACTTCAAACATCGGGAGGGAAAACCACCTGTCTCAGACACCTTAAGACACCTCCTTTTCCGCTTGGTGTGGTGGCTTCAACCGGATTTATAGGACCATTTGCCTAATAATGAATGTGAATTGGTAGTAGAGTGTTTGTGTAAATGGATCATGGAACTAACTGAATAAAAAGAATCTATCTAACTTAAACTATAACTTGCAAAATAATTCTAAAACTAACTCCGGGTATTAAGTATGAATACGACTTTAAGATTGTTTCAATTAAACAAATAACCATGAAAATGTATTATTATTTGGTGCAATATCATATAATGATAAACTCTGCTTAAGAAATTAAATAGAGTTAGAATAAAACATCACATTCATAATTCTATATATCATTTGCATATACTACTATGCTAGATAAATATTTCTATATCTTCGTAAAATGATATGACAAAGAAATATTTGGGGAAAAAACAGCATATACAAATGATAGAAAATTTCAAAGAGAGTAATACTTCATTACATATGAAAATAACAGTAAATCAATAGAAATACCAAAGCATTCATTGGGATACTCTTGATGCAATTCGATATCCGCGATCTTGTGCTTTAACTTAAAACAACCCTGCAAGGTATAGAAATGCAATTCTTAAAGATAATTCGCCATAAATCATGTGATGTGATCCTTTATAAAAATAAAATAGTCGAGTGAGTACGAAAAATGTATCATCCAAGCCAAAATATTACAAATTCAGACCTCTTTCTAAATGCATGAAAAGGGTTTAAATAGGAAATTAACAAAATAGATTATCTATAACTTATGCTAAAAACTATCATCGAAGATCCTAAAAAAACTTGCGATATGAAAATAAACATATTCATTAATTTTCTCCTCGTATTCAATGTGGCAAGATGACATATTTTGAGCATATCCTTGACCTCGATTAGATGACTCAGCCTCAAATGCAACTCGACTAGTGTATGTGTCACTTCCGGGATAACTCTAGAATGATGCAATTGATGTGCGTTTTGAAAGGCATTTGATTGCCATCTCGTTGACTCGTGTGGTTTAATTAAATATGTCCACATGACATCCAATGTAATTTCTTGAATTTTTCTTATTTTCTCGATTCTTGTTGATTAATTCCCCGCTCTCCACAGTGTCAGCTTCTTTCACCTTTGGTAATTTACTCGAATACAATCGAAATTAAATTAGTATCATATAAGTCTATCATTAAATAATTGTGTCTCAATGTTCATCATAAGTTCGCCCTTGATGTAGCTTGTTCTTCTTTAATCAATCGATGTTTTCCCATTCATCAAACAAAATTTCTTTATGTATTTCTTCGATCCTCGGGGAAGATTTTCATTCTTTCCTTCTTCTAATTCTCGCCATGAAATAAATCTCAAAATCTTATCATCCGCATCATCAAATTCAAGTCTCGAGGTCTGACTTGATTTATCAATAAGGGAAGATTATGTTTCACATAAAGGTCTCCGCTGTGTACAATATTTGACAAAGATAATCTAACTCGATGAGACAATAGCTTATTTGATTTCTAGAGCTTCAGCTTTTAAATTAGTCAATTTTAGGATAATCCTTTAAATTTATCCAATCTTGCTTGAAATATTTTCTCTTGTTGTTCTTTAGCGTGCCTTTCTCATTTTAAGAAGTAGGTTTGTAACTTGATGACACCTCTTGGGAAAATCATGTTGCTTATTCAAATCTTGTTGATCAAGCTTTTTATTTTCTACACCTGGTTTTTCTTCTAGCCGTTTTGGCTCGAGTTTTTATTTTGCTAACCGGCTGCCTCCAACTACATTATATTTTGCTAATAATTTGTTGTCTTTTCTTCTAATATTGCTATCTCTGTGAGTCTTTTTGTTTAATGATTTGATTGCACTTTCAGCAGTCTTTGTATCTATATTGGGCTGCACTGTAGGCAATTCCTAGATATTGTGATAATTTTGGTAAGATCCTCTCCAAGGATTTACCTCAAGACTCTTCCGGACAATAATTCATGAATTCAACCTGTGGGGATGAAATTGATTCTTGATATGTTCTCCTTCTTTTCCTTTGTTTCTTGACAACAACCCTATGCTTAGGACTATAAAAGATATCCAAAGGAGGGATTTCTTCAACTTTCAACACAATTTCTTCTAATGGATGTTCAGGGATAATCTCCATATCTTGATTATTCAAACTATCAACTTGAGGATTATTTTGTCCTCCAATTTTCTGTTCAAATTGCTCATATTGTCTTAGCAATTGGGGAGTAACAATAATTTCAGTATAATTTACCACTCTTTCCGTGGTTGTTTCTCTTTCAAGTTGATTATTGGGTTTATCACCTGTATTTGTTTCCTCAGACTGGATATCGGTCTTGATACCTGTATTTTCCTTCTCTGTCTGAACATCAAGTTTGCCAGCTGTATTTTCCTTCTCAGTATGCATATCAGCTTTGCTGGTAGACACTTATTTTTCTATCTTGCTAGCTGTGTCTTCCTTTTTCTTTTGTTCTATTTCTATACTTTCAGCTTCTTGCAAAGGAATCCTTAGCTGGTCAAGGGAAGCTTTCAGAAATCTCTGACTTCTAAACTGTAAAATTTTGTTCATATCCTCCACTTGAAACTTGGATTAGCCAAGTCATAAACTTGGGAAAATTTCTCAATAGAAACAAATAAATCATCAAATTCATCGGGTTCATGCTCAAACCTAGCAATTTGAACCAAAGTTTTGAAATTGAAAGCTACTTTATTTGGATCATACTGTCTCCCTGGGACAGTTGCAAGCTTAAGATCTCTTATTTTAAAGACTTCCTTCTCAGCATGTTTGAAATCATTCAGAGTATAATTTCCACAATGAAAGGGGAAGGTAGGCCACATCAATTTCTTGGCATTCTTTAAACATTTTGACATTCCTCTTTCTGTCAACTGGTAAGAAATTTCTTGGGCTAACAGTTTGTCAGGAACATATAGAGGTAGGATATGGGGTTCTACAATGCTTCCAAAAACTCTGATATAGGTAAATATTTCTTCTCCAAAGCAATTGGCAATAAGGGATATATCATTCTTTTCTTTTTTAGATAACCGGGGAGGAAACTAGTTAAAAATGGCTCGATAGGCAGGAAACAAAAAACCTTGAAAAATCCTATATACATGATTTTTAAAATGGACTTTCCACAAGATTTTATGGTAAATATGGATCGGAACAAGTTCTTGCGGAGTCCATCTCC